>JARHVA010002274.1:2180000-2688395 GCA_037957365.1 Torreya grandis
TTTATTTGGAATGACCTCTTAAAAAAAAAGATACTTTTTTTGATAATCCTCAATATATTTTTGTCTCATTTATTCAAATAATAAGTCTCACACTATGTCCTTAAATTTACAATAGTATTTATTTCAATAACTAAATCATCCAAAGATTTAGGAAACAATTAAATAAAATTAATAAACTTATATTATTCATCTATTTTAATTTTAAAATAAACTAAATGACTTACCACATTATTCAAATCATTTATATGTTCAACTATAGAGTCACTGACATTCATTCTCGATGAATATAGATTATTTTATACAAAAAGTTTTTTCACTAGAGGTTTTGTTTGATACAAAGTCCCAAACATACCCATATATATTTATAAATTTTATCCATCAATACATTAAACAAAAATTAATCTAATAGACATAATCTATTTGAACTATTTTTGTTATTATCAATAGTACCCCAATATTCTAACTTATTACCTACAGGGTGCACTGTCAATATAAAAACCCATTGATCTGTGTCCACAATAATATACTACATATTAAGATTCCACAACTCCAATCTTGACTATTAATTTTTTCAATCTATATCCTTATTTTTCACATTGTTCTCATTTGCTTTGAAAAAATTCTCACATGTGGAGTTTCCACTCAAACAATAGTTTATCATAGGTTAAATAAACCCTAACACTTCATATAAAGTTAATACCTAGCTCTGATGTCAAATAAAGATATGAATATACCTAATAATATAAACCAATAAAATAAATACTAACATATTCATTAAGCTAACAAAATAATAATATGTCATACATACAATATTTCACCTAGTAAACCCTTTCGATTAAAACCCTAGCACAGTAACCTATTTTACTATTGTATCAACTTAATCATCTTGTAATAAAGTAATGTACTTATCAATACTCTTAACCTATTTTACATGTGAGTATATATACACAAATTAGTAGGTAACCATAAAAATGGTATTACAATAACATGGATGCCAAAACCATGGGATATATAAAACAAGGGCTAAAACCACCCAAATATAAGCCAATATGGCCCCAAAAATTTAACACACTTTTTCAACAATATCCCACTTGTTTAATACTTTCCATAGTGTTCCATAAGGCCATACCTTCAATAGTTAATGAAAATGATGTTCATTGTTTTTTTACACCAATATAATTTCTCAGTACTCCCAACCTTCATCGGTGAATCAAAAATAGTCTCACATGTGTCCACCTTCAATAACAATATATTTTTATTCTCCCATATTTCCCTTAAAAATGGTAATCTACATCAATGTGTTTCATTATAGAGTGATACTTAGGGTTTCTTGCTATAAAACTTTCACTTTGAGAGTCACAATCTATCCTTATATTTTTTTGAACAAACCCAATAGTGGAAATTAATGTTTAAAGCCAAATTGCTTCTTTGCTTACCTCAGTAACTACCATATACTAAACATTTGTGGTGGATATTTTAATACTAGCCCATCATTTATTCATTTAACTTACATCTCCACCCAATAATTTTAACACATACCCACTAGTATATATTGACTAATCAATTTATTCATCTTAGTTTGAATCCAAAAATCTATCTAGATTCAATGTTTTGCTTAAGCCAATATTACCATGATAGTAAATTGCATAGTATAACATCCCACACAAATAATTAAAGATCCTCTTCACAAAAATCCAATTTTATTTTCCTATATTTTACATAAATATACTCACTAATATCATTACATGATCAATATTAGGTCTTTTACATGCCATTGCATACATAAAAATTCTAACAACACTAGTATACGAGACTTATGACAATCCTCAATTCCCTATTTTGTCTTTAGACACTATTCAATGAATAGTTTTTAACTAATTAGAAAAGGATTAATAATAGGATTAGTTTATTATATATTAAACCCTTTTAGTATCATCTCAACATATTTCCTTTGATTTAACCACAATTTTTTATTTACCTAATCCCATTCAATTTCCATGCCCAAAACATATTTTACAGCACCAAGATCTTTCATATTAAATAGAGATGATAATTTAGACTTAAATTTGATAATAATTTCCTTATTGTTACCAATTAATAACATTGTCATCCATATAAATTACTATAATTATAATTTTTTCACCTTATCATTTAAAATAAACATAGGGATCAAATTTGATTATTCCAAGCCGAAGTCCCAACACATACCCATCATTTTTTGGTTCCACATTCTTAGTGAATGATTCAAGATGTATAGAAAAAATTTCAGCCCACACACCAAATCCTAATTTCCATTTATCTTATATATTTCTAGCTATGACATGTAGATTTACTCCTGAATCTCACCATGTAGAATCTTTATTTTTTCATCCATTTATTCTATTTCCATACTGAAAGCTAAAAAAATAGCTAGAATAAATATAATTGAATCTAATTTAGGAACTAGAGAAAAAAATATGACAAAAATCAATTCCCTCTAATTTAAATAATCCATTTAATACCATATGACCTTTATAATTCTTCATTCTCCCCTCTACATTTCACTCCATTTTAAATATACATTTGTGCTAATACATTTTCTTCAAGAGGTAATTTCACTAAGTCCCGTGATTTTTATATAAGGAATTGATTTATTCCTCCATAGTATTCTTATAATAATTAGCTTATTTTGAGGAAAAATTATCATTTATAGTATTTTGGTCTTCATCAGTAAGAGAAAAAATTGATAATAAGGATGTAGAATGGAAATTAAGAGGACTATGCATATTAGGTTTCCTTCTTGTTGTCAACCAAATTTACACTCTTGGAAGGTATTAAAATACTTAAAAATTTGTGGTAACATGGATAAAATATTAGGCTATGGGTGGCCTAATATTGGATTTAGTTCTTTAGGTTATAGGTCTAGCTCCCCTTAATGTATCACTTATGCTCACAAACTACTCTACCAGCTTGCTAAGAAAAGAGAGAGAAAAATACTCTAAAAAAGGTGATGCACAAAATTAGTTTGACCACAATCAAATAGATGCATATTCACTTTAACCATGAGACTAACCTTAAAAAATAAATAATCTAAATCTACCATTCTACATCAGCATTTCATGATGGAGGTAGTGAAAGATGCTTAGGCTAGGAGGACTAGTCAAGAGGTCTTAGAATGACACTAGTGAATAGAAAACTCACTCAACATTTGAAATTTCACTTTTAAACTTCACAAGACCTAAAAAAATACTTTAAAACTGAATATGAATGATAGAAAATGATAACATAACAAGAAATCAAAGCTAACCACTTGATAAGATCAAACTAGTCATGCACACACATTGAAACCAATCAAAGGAGGAGGTAAAACTAGACTTTTATCATTGATCAAAGGATTGAAAATTGGATAGATTCAACATACCTAGGTGTAGGATAAATTCTTATCCAAACAAGGTTGATTATATAGAGAAAGTGAGAAAAGATGGAGAAAAGGGCGTAGGGGAGATAGGTGACAAGTGTAACTCTTGATGGAACAAGTTATAATAAAGAAATATAAGTTATTAAATAGTTAAATTAGACCCTAAAATACATGTGTAGATATCCTTAATATGTATTATCCTCCACATGGCATAGGAGTTTGTAACTTTGCTTGACGCCTTGCCTTATTCTTCAAAATTATCCTTTATCTTGGCTTTTGAGATGATAAGTGGCTTCATTTGTGGCCAAGTCATGTTGAAATGATATTTATATGGTCTTTAAACCTTATATATGATTAATATAATCCTAAAATTAACCTTGTAATGATGATTGCATCTCCTAAGTGTCTTGAAGCCCACTTGGCCTCAAATCCTTATAGCCTTGAAATCATGAAAAATTCATTGTATAGGATATTATATGAATTATATTGGAAAAATAAAGATATTTTTGAGGACCCATTATACCATTGTAACTCCATGAAAAATTTCAAGATCCAACTTCAAGTTAAAGTACACTTATTAACCCATTTTATCTCTCTAATTAGGTCTCTATTAGCCCTTTAAGCCACCAAATAGATTTTTGGCTCAATAGGTATCCCACACGTGTGAAAAAACACAAAATTGTTTTATTAAATTTTAATAGCATTTTACCATGATTAATACTAAATTTGGGCTTTTGGAACCTTGTGCCGGTAGGCAAACCAAGAAATGGCCAAGAAACTAGCCCTTTCTCAAGCCTGTTTCAAACTATCTCTAAAAACTAGATTTGTTTGAGAATTTTCAAGGTGGGTTGTATGTATTTTTAGAATTTTATAGGTATAATAAAACCCAAGGAATTATCTCCAATATTTTTCAACTATCCATGATCTTTTATACCCTATTTAGAGCTTAAAACCTTACAAAAGTACATTATTTATTGCATCCATAAAGTTGCAAGTATAGGAAAAGTAAATGTTGAGGACATAATTGGAGTTAATAATGATTTAAAATAGGATTTAGGATAAATATAATTCATTTAATTAATTTTATATGACCATCTCTCTCAATTGGTCATTATAAGGGTTTTAAGAGGGTTTAGACCTATCTGAGTTCATAGTGATTATTTATAAACCTTGGGACCTAAAATATAGAACCAATGCCATAAATATTAATTAAAATACTACTATAAACTATAATTAAGTTATTATTATCTCATGTATAATTTCCATATTGTACTGAGTAAGAGAAAGTAGCTCCTTGGGATAGGCAGACTACATTCTGTGAGGTCTAGAAGAGATGAGACCTAAAGGTGGCATTATGAGTTTAATTTTGAGTCAAAATACCTAATTAAGGTTTAAAAAATTCATAATGATAAATAATTATGATCATAATAACATTATTCTTATCCAGACCTGTCATAAACATCACTAACTTCAAGCTAGGGTTTATAGGCATTGAAATGCAAATGACCTTAATGACTATGTTAGCCTCATTTTCTACACTTTGAATGTTTAAGGTGATATTTCAGTAATTTTAGGATATTATATAAAATATTTTAAAACAATTTAATCATAAAATATTAAAATATTCCCTCAAAACATTTGAAGCTTCCAATCATTCTTATACACAGGCCTGACTATCTTTTTTATAATGTGTGACTACAGGGGCAATGGTTTTTTTTATCCTTATCATTGATAGTGATGAATATATAATATCATGATATCATCATAAAATAAATTTAATATGAATTATTTTACCTAAAAAATTATTATATCTATAAAAAAGCAAGAACCTCTCACTTAACTAGGCAGGCCTACGGGAGCCAAAATGATTGTGAGACTATGACTGTAGGGTTTTAATGTGATTATGCATTTATGGTTTTTACACTTACCTTATTTATGTTTCTTTGGAATCAAGTGACTATTTTTTAATTTTCCATTCATCCAATATTCAATCCCACTTTATGCATTATGCCCTTTCTCAATATTGAAAACCACTTGAGCTTCCTAAACCAACCTATAGGTGGTCATTTTGGGGGCTTGGTTGTGTTTGGAGTTTAATGCCTTTTCTACAAGTCACTAATCATTAAATTTTATTTTTTTAATTTATTAAGGACTAATTTATATTCACTTGAAACTATAAAACCTTCTTATTACCTCATAACTTCACAAGATACCCCTTTTCTCTTATGTCTACTCAAGACATAGCTGTAGGTGGTGATTTGGTGAGAGTTTTAAACATTGAACATATAAACCTAAATTTATCAATTAGCTCATTGAGATATTGATACACAATTAAAACTCATTGAAGGTTCCTTTTAATTCAACCTTCTTATAACATGTTATCAATTTGTATCCATGCATTTATCTCTCATGATCTACCTGCAATATGCCTATTTAGTTTCACTTTACTTTATCAATATATTGGTCATTACATGGGCACTTGAGCAGTTAGATTTAGCTAAATGGGTCTCATTTTTTACCATTCATGGCTCATGTACATATTCAAACCTCTTATATTCTACCTAAAAGTCATAAACTACCTATTCTCTATTATTTTGAACCATCCAAACATACAACACTGCATTGACTTCACTAATAGGCTTTTAAACTCTAATATTAGGTACACATCTTAATAAAACATTCACAAAATGCAAACCTATAGGTCTATATTCCTCATGTTTTAGGCATTGTCATGATGCAAATTTGGTCATCTCAAACTCAAGGATAATTCTCCATTAGTTCATTACCTATCTCATGAGGTCAAGACATTTATACATCTTTTATAAGGCAAAATTAGACCCTTTTCGATTCACATTTGTGCAGGTAGTCATATTTATAGTCCCTTAGTGAGTTTTAAGAACATGCTTATTTATTTTGACTCTTTAGGTCATCACAATGATATGAAAAGGTTTTATATTCACTTTTAATCATTTAAACACATCATAAAAATAATATATCATTATATTATATGTAATTAAGGACCTCAAGTTAACAAAACTTGTTTGCCTATGATGATTGGTACACTAGAAAGTATGTAGAATACCTTCATGTTGAGAGATAATGGGGTTAAATGGGAATGGATAACTATCTGATTGAATTATAGAGAATTAAATAGATTCATATATGATTTGAAAACTTCCTCCATCTTCTTTAACTATTGAAAACCTTGGGACAATCAGAAAATGATGAATGCCATCTTGAAAAAGTGCAAAAAGGGATTTTTCTTTCCTTAATAATAAAAAACATGCCAAGTATGTCTTGGATAAGCATGAAATATTTCTTTAAATACCCCTTATATCTTATTAAAACTATCTCATTCATTCAACTTTCCTAAAACTATCATTTCAAGGAGAGAAATTAATCTTGTGGAGTTGTCTAGCTTTTTCAGAATACCTTGCCTTCTTAACGACTAATAGTAAAGTAATTGGGATATATATACAAAAAAATGTCACAAATTTGAAGCTTAATATAACCCCTAACATTTCTAAAAATTTTATCCTCCAGAATTTATCTCTCTTGTCCATACTATGCATTTGAAATTTGCCTTTATGAGTTTGTAAAGGGAGCAATGGAGGAGAGAAAGATTTCCTTGAATATTTGAGACCTAAAACTTCTTTCCAAGTGTGAATATAACATTTATAATCTTAAGAGACAATTTTAAACTATTTTCACCTGAAAGTGAGTTTTTCAAGTCCATATAAGTGAGTGAAACTCCCTTCTTTCGTATTGAACTTCAAGAAACTAATCATTTTTTAATATCTTGACATATATGATAGTTATATAACTCCTCCAAGAATTTTGAAAAGTGTATTGTACATATTATATATCTTGAAATATTTTATACACATTGGATTTATCCAAAAAAATATTTTTCTTCATTAAACTTTACCTTAAAGTTTGCAAAATAACCTTAAACTTTCCAAACCCATGTGAAATGTTTATAAAATTTGATGAAGGGTAAAATATGGGTTATGTATGCAATAAAAAATTAATCATGTATATAAATCAATCCTAGCTCAGAAAAGGTATATCATACCATACACTTCCAATTGGGGATACATTAGATAATTGAGAACATGACCAATATGGGTATCTGCTAGACCTAATAAGGGGATCTCTTATCACAATACATAATGCTAGGGAGGGTTATAAAACCTCCATTCAAGAACAATCACATAATAACCCTAAATAGGTCCTATGTTTATATACAATAAACTAATAATAAGTAAATTAAAGTCTAATATAGTGCTCACCAAAGTTTGTGGCATAAAGTGGGGGTTAGAAGCAATAATTATAAACATGCATAGAAGACATATACTCATGTCAATGTATACATAATCATAAGTCATGGAAGATAAGTAAAAATTAATATCTATATTCTCTTACAAAGGAGAAATAAAGTTAGTAATACTTACTTTAAATACAATCCTCAATCTCTCCCTTAAGCCTCAATCTCTCCCTTGGTGCTTCGTGGTATGTAAGGATGAAAAGGATAAATCAGATCTAGGATACATAGCCTATCAATGCATCAAAAAGACTTCTCTGCAATACAAGATTCATATCTATGAATAAATTATGAAACCCTTATCTTACTCCTCAAATATAATGGTAGAGAATTAGATGCACAATAGCTCTTACTTCTTCTTCTCATCTCTAAATAATGGTGAAATTAACTTGTATATATATAAGTGATTTTAACCCTAAGCCCTTCCAAAAAATTTGGCTAATAGGGTCAACCCAGTTGACCTAGCATAATAATGGACAATAATTCACTAGGTCATGAGCTAGGTCAGCCAAGAGTGGACCTAGACCCTAAATGAATTTCACTTGAAACTGTACAGGGTTGACCCAATTGACTTAGTATAATAAACAGTAAAAAATGGTTTAAGGTTAGGAAAAGGGGGATAAAAGGTGGAAAATTACTAAGGATTTTTTAAAATATAATAACAAGCTTATTGATAAGGTTTTTAGGAGGCAAGTGTGTATATAACAAGTGGTAAAAGGGACAACAATCTTGTGAAGCACCAACAGTGTGTCCACCTCTTTCCTGATGCACCCCTTAAGGTGTGTACTTAGAGAGATTGAAACTTGATGGTTTATTTCTTGATAAAGAGCATTAGTAAGTGATAAAATTTTAAAAATATTATGTGTATACATATGCCCCATTTGAAACTCATCACATGTCATGTGAGTGTAACATGGGATGGTGCTTCAGGAATAGAACATAATAACACATAATGTTGATGCTAAGTAAAATGTAGTAAGGATAAAATAAGATAAATGAAAGGACAAAATTAAAAAAAACATACCTTTAGTTACCTTAGTGCTATAGATAAAGAAGTATATTATGATATAAGTGAAGGTGTCTAATATGAAGAACATTAGGTGAACATGCAGAGATTAGTGTAAAAAATAGGCCAAAATTAATTTTTTTGAAAAATATGTTTATAATAGTGGAAAATAATCTCTATGACATCATGATTCTAGAAAATTTTATGGTTCAATATATGGGTTAGTTAAAACAAATATATGATCAAAACAAAGAATCTAACAGAAAATATTTGAAAGGTAAGGAATTGTGAAAAGTAAGTGTAAATAAGGTGGAAGGGAAGTCATTTTTTTATTTTTGACTTATGGGTGAGATAAAAAGACCTCTGAGAGAACAAACAAGCTAGGATGGCAAGGAGACAATAGTTGAGATAAGAGGGGATCCCAGTAGTGACAGTGGGTGAAACACAGGTAGGCAACTAAGAATTTCAAACTTGTTTTTGAATATTTTATTAAATTTTAGTGGTTTATAGAAATTTGTGATTTAGAGTAATTATAGGATTCAAAACCAATCCAAAAAAATTTATAATGGTAGTAGAAACCAAATAAGTAAATGGGTTTAAAGGGATAATAGTAATAACTGTTAAAAGGCATTTATTACTAGAAGTGAAAGGGGTCGATGGGCAAAAATAACTAGGTTAACCCAATAGACCTAGTAGGCTAAAATTTTGTTAAATCCACACTGCCAACTTGGTAGGTGCCAACATAGCTTGTTTTCCAAATTATTGACCTAGTACATGACTATCGACTTAGTAGAAAAATCCACTATGATGACTTAGTACTAAGGGGTGGAAAAGTGAAGGGTAAACTTAGTTTGTTAAGTCAAACTAGTCAAAATAAAGGAAATTTGGTCAACCTAGTGTTTGACTAAGTGACCATAAAAGTATAAAAATGCATGAAATGGGCCAAGAGTGATAAAAAGGCCTAAAATGGTTGACTAAGTACTAACATGGTTGATTAGGCTAAAAATAGGTCAAATTGGGTAAAAATAGATAGATTAAAGCAATTTAGGATTGTTTTTGTTAAAATTTGAAAAGAATGTATTTTGATTATAAATGACATGGAGGATCTAATACATCTTTTTTGTTTTATGGTTACATGTGTGCTCAATATTTTGGTGCTTGGTGGATATAACATGGCTCTCAGACCTTTTGGAGTGATTATCGATTGAGGATGAAGTGAGATTGATTTCATTAGGTCTAGGAGGGATTGTAAATATGTGTAGAGTCCCATTGAGTTCAGATCTGATGGTCATGTTCTTAGGAGCTTGGGAATGATTGACTAACACATTTAGGTGGGAGGTGGATGGGGGTATTATTAAGGTGGGTATCACCCTAGAGGACATCCATGATATACTTGGACTATTGATAGGAGGTATGCCCATGGTCATGAGAGTACTAGATGGACATGAGGAGAGGAGAGCCTTAGCCATATGGGTGATAGGCTTAAAGAGGAAATATCTCAAGCTGAGAGTTAGCCTATTTGACATTTATATATCTCAAATTCTAGATATTTGGAAGGTAGTTATAGGACTTGTGATAGCACAAGTATTGCGTCACAATTCGGATGGTAAGGTACCACTATATGTGATAGCCTTATGCCAAACTATATTAGAGCATGGGGTACTATATAACTTGGGTTATGTCATCTAGGTATATATTATGTATGACATATATGGGATGTTATCCAAGGGGTAGAATTATATAGGGCTTATTATCTTACAAAGTTTGTGGATATATGAAAGGTTCCTGATGTATCGACTACTTGGGTTGCCCTATGTGGTCGATGATCAATTTTCTTTAGTATAAAGGTGGTAACAGGAATAGGTAGTATGACTTATGCCTCATGTGTTATCATTGTAGATAGTTAGGTGAGAAAATATTATATGGAATCCATATGGACACATTACTATGATATGACTGAGTTGGGAGATAGTGGCACAAACATTAGCACAAACATAGATTACAAGCCATTATAGCTCATGGATAGAGCCACATCTGATGTTACATATACTAGGATAGATGGGACTCCATCACCTAGTGGTGATGATATTGGTTCCCACATTTTGTGCCAAGAATGTGAGAGATCCAAGGGGAAGATTAGGATTAGGGCCATCAGTTGTTAGGCCAATGATTAGACCACATTATTAAAGACCATGGATTGGTCATATATCATAGGTATTATATATAAAGGAGATGGATGTGGATGTAGGATTGATAGAGATACCACCTCCATCACCATATTAAGAGGAGTGATGACCACCTTAGTTGCACCATCAATGGAGACACCATTATTAGGAGAGAATAAAGACAATGGTCATCCAGGATGACCCATTAGGTGGGTCAGGATAGATTTGGGTGATAGAAGTACCACTCAGGCATATCTTAAGATGGGCATGAGTGGTGACTCTAGGATTTATTATTGGGTAGAAAAATATAGATGAGGTGAAGAGTGTCATTTAATTCTTCATTAATCAATGTTTAATTGATGTCTTATCAGTTAGGGCTAGTGTCCAAAGTTGTTTGCAGTAAGGTGTAGGATGGTATATCTAGAATTCTACTTATGAGGATGTTTGATGGTCTTATTCTAACTTTGACTAATGAAAAAAATGTGTTGTAAAATACTTGATTCACTCTTTCACTAAAAAGGAAAAGATGTAACTATTTAATCAAATGAATCAACTCTTTTTCTTGAAAATAAAATCACACTTTTATTTATACTTGCATGGAAATGGAAATATTTAACTTAAAAAAGGAAATTTGCTTCACACATTTGCTGTAAAAGAAAACACACTTTACTTAGAAAGGAAATGACTTTGGAAAAAGGAAATGCCTTTTGAACTGTGAATTTGTTTTGATGTTTTATGAATGAATGCAAATATTAGAAATATTTTGATTAGTTATAATAAAGATTTAATATAACATAACATAAATACCGTACATAATTCCTAGTTCCAAGGAGAGTGGGTCCTTGCTCTTCTCAGACTCAAGAACAAAGATTAATCAATACTAGAAACTAAAGTGATAATTCATAAAACTGAAATGATTACAATCTATCTAAAACCTATAATATGCTTGTACGTATCTTTTATTTATTCCTCTTTTTACTAACAAAAGTATTACATTTTATAATAATATAATAAACCCAAAATAGGATGTAAAGAGATAGGATTCCTTGGTCGATCCACTCATCCAAAAATAGGAGATTGGATTTATAAGAGATCTAATTATTTTGATGAAATAAATATACTATCCTATAATATTCCTAAGATCCAAATATATACAACTTTATCAAAAGTAAATCCTATAGAATAGTAGGTGAGTATTTTCCTCATTTTAATCCAATTGGAATGATTCTCTCTCATCTTATTTGGCCACCATTTTCCCCATTTGTAGCTTTGTCTTTACAAAATCCAAAAAATTGACACTGTAGAATTGGTAGGAATGAGCCTGTGGAGTCCGTAGAAATAAGCCTACAAAGTCCATAGAGACAAGCCTATGGAGTCCACAGAAACAAGCCTATGGAGTCCGTAGAAACAAGCCTACACCATCCTTCGAATTGATGCCATTCATGATGATTTCTTACTATTTTGTGTTGGTCCTCCCATGTACTCATATGAATACACGTGTCTCAAAAGCATGAAAAATGGACCTTTAGAGTTCGTAGATTCATTATGTGTGAGTTTGTAGTTCTGCTGAATGGAGATCAAAATTTAACTTTCACTATACATCACCTGTGTCTTCTTCTTGAGCATTCTTCACAACAAAAATCACTAAAATATTATATATATTATACATTAATGACAAAGTAAAGGTTTAGTCTTTGGTTCAACATAAACAAGACAAGTATACACCTTACATGTAATAGCTATCTAAAAATCTATGATTTGCATAAGATAATATCCTTAGAGAGATGAATTAAGGGAAATAACATGTTAATAATGAGCCATATTTTTATCTCATAATCTCCCCTAGGCTTTACCATTTGCAAGTGCCATTGTAAACATTCATTTGTGTTCATAGCTCTTGCATCTACTTTCAACACTCTGACTCAAATCATAGTCATCAAACTCATATGTTATATACTTGTCTAAATTGCTTGTAAACCCTTGATGTTCTTGAATCATTTGTTTTCATATATTGAATTATTCTTCTAATTGTGGAGCCCAACTCTACCATCTTGGAATAGTTATGTTTAATAAAGGGGGTCTATATCTCATGCCGATTCATTTCTTTTCTCCCCCAGAGTTTATTACCTCTATTAGGATTTCCAAAATTGAGGTAGATCTCCTCATACTCCATCTTAAGTTATTTGGAGACATGACCTCTCATCTTCTAAGAGGCACTTAAAGTTGGTCCCACGTTTTCACACTTCTAGTCACCATTAAATCAAAAATTTATCTTGAAAACAAGTCAAAATAAATAGCACAATCATATAAAGCTTGTAAATAATGAGTTTTAATTTCATCTCTTAAACAAGCATAGTTAAAATTCTTTCTGATCAATTTGGGGATAGGAAAGGTTGGTTTGATACACAATCCTATAGTCTTAGCATGATTTGTATACTCTTCAAATCTAATTTTCCATGCTAGTTGATTTTTGAATGTAGAATGCAATGCCTTCAGTTGAAATTATCCTACATGAAGGTTTATCAATAACTTATTGTACTCATGGTCTCCTATGATCAAATCATGTAAATAAAACTCACAAAGCAAATCCTGCTGATTAAGTTTAGGACTATAGAAAATTTCAAAAAATGTTGTTGGCTGTAAAATCTTGTAAGGAAGATGACAAGAGATCCTTAGAAGCTACCATCTATAAAATTATTCAAATAAAAATAAACTATATGTAGGAGAAGTATTCCTGTATGCCAAAAGAGATTCCCTTAATTTGCATGCATCCTACAATTTTTCTTCTAAATATTTGACCTTAGCTTCTAATTCTTTCTTTTCATTTTCCAATATTTTGTTTGAAGAAGTTGCAACTTGTTTTTATATTTGAGTATGGAATATTCTTATTCAATTTGATTTAGCATTTGCAAGGTAGGAATACCTAGATAACTTGTTTGACAACTTCAGTTAACAAATACCTTAGGAGGAGAAGGTGCAACATAAGAAGGTACTTTGGAAGAGTTTACCAAACTCTACAATCTCCTATTCTCCTTCTTCAGATTTTCTACATATATCTAGAGGTCTATTTGTTCAATTTCATTTTTCTTTATTGTTTCTTCTAATCTATGAACTTCTGCTGAATGATTGGTAGATGTTGTGTCCAATTTTTTACCAACAATGAGTTGAGATGATTTTTATTCTACAATTGACTGGTCAAGTCAGAAATGTCAGTTATTTGTTGTTGCTCTAGAGCTTGAGATTGAGAAAGTTTAAAGGTTAACTGCATAATAAGATCATTTAGATTAGATGATTTTCCTTTCTCATTTGTACATATATTTTTTCCTTTATTTATTGTAGTTTCAACTAAAACATGTGGTTGTTCTACCATACTTTATTCCTCTATCATGATTGCCTCTTCTCTTGGAATTGGCTCTTCTATTATGATTAGAGAGTTCCTTTCAAAAGGAGTTTCTTCAATATCTACATTTTAGGGATACTTTTATGTATAGGGGAATGAGATACCTTTTTAAGGTTATCCAGAATGTCTGTAGCCTCTTTTTCATCTTCATCCATCAAAATTAACCTTCTCCTTCTTTTGGTCACTCTCTAAGCTACACTCGGTGGTCTTTCCTTTTCAACTATCAAACCCTCGGTCTTCTCAAGTTCTGTAGTGACCTTTCATTTCAATTTATTTCTTCCTAACAAAGGAATTGGTTTCACTACAAATTTTTGAGGTTCTTGTGGGGACCTTGAAACTACAGGGATTTGAGACCTTGTGATTCTTCTTGAAGAAGAAGGGATTTTTGTTGAGACTACAATCTATGATTTCTTCTTTGGATTTGTTTTCTCAATTAATGTAGTAGGTGGAGATGAATGTTCCTATGCTAAATTTGAGGTTTATTATAAATGAAGATTTTGAATTTTTTGTGTTACACTATTCTAAAATTCCTCCTAGACCTCTTGTCCTTGTTGAAGGAAGTGATGTTGGATAATTAGGTAAATAAGGCCATGGTGCCTAAGAGCAGTATTAGGAGTTGTAGTCATAATTTGAAGGGAACCATATAAGAAGGATGAGAGGTTAATATTGTAATGAGGGTTTTTCCTCCCATACGTAAGGTGTATTAATATTTTCATGGTGTCTCCTCCTAAAAGACTATTTTGCCCCTCACAAATGATATACTTGAGTACCCTCTTGGCTACAGATTTATAGGGTACAAGAAGTGAATTTCTACGAATCCCTATTGATTTTCACTTAGAATAAATTAGACATGAAGTCCCAATTTGTTCATTACCATTAAATTGAATAATTAAATCACTAAATGGAATTCTGCTTGTCACTCTCATTCCCTCTTTTGGAACTTGTATGATTTGACTTATAATTTAAGTTGAAATTGGAATAACAATGCCTTTAACAATTGAAATCTTAGGGGTGAGATTAGTGATGGATTCTATTACCATTGTTTCATCGAAACCATGGAACTTTTCAATGAAAGGTAGCTAGCTATTTTCTTATAACACTTCCACAAAAGCTTTGTCTTTGTGAAGCTTTGCTACATTCTTCATCTTTGATCTCATTTTTTGTCCCATTTCTACTCAGATTTACAGACAATGTTGTTTCTTTATCTTAGATTAGGGTTTAGACTAGTTTATATTGAAATCTATAGGCAATAGTCATTAAGGATATATAGAAATGAAATGTTTTATGTGAAAATACATAGCTTCATGAGTCCGTAGTTTGATATAATTACTTTATACAGTTCAACATCGCATGTTTCTATGGAGTGTGCCAACTATTTTTTCAAATTATTAAAAATTATATGAAATGATGATGTGGCACATTGACAGTGATAGCTATTTATCATTTTAGTTAGAACCCCTTTATGATGTCCCTATCATTATAATTATTGATGATACAATTGATTGTACTAAAGTTTCATAGTTCATCATGATGTAAACATACACCTTTATCATCTTGTTTGCATGTTTATCCATTATGGCATGTGTCATGTCATTCCATTTTGGAAGGCTTCAATTTTTAGTTATCTCCATAAAATAAATCTTAATTAAATAAAAAATAATTAGTTAACTAAACATAAATAAATAGAATATATGTCTCACTTAATTTTGACCTTAGATTTAGCCTTTGCTTGCCATTTGTCCTACACAAATAAGTTTGCATGGATTAGTCAATAGGTGTTGAAAGAAAAAAATTTATTTCATGGAGAAGACCAATCATAGTGACATGATGCAATTATTATTATATCTATATATATATATATATATATATATATATATATATATATATATATATATATATATATATATATTTCCTTTAGCCAGTCATTGCTAGTTTTTTAGACAAAGCCCTTTTACAATGCATAGCCAGCCAACAAGCTAGTTTTCTGGGCATGCATTGTCAATAGTGTCCTTAGAAGGATTTTCACTATTGATATATATATATATTTATATATATATATATATATATATAAATTTTTTTATGTAGAATCATCAAGGATTAGGTTCTCTAGAAGAATTAGAGTCCTCCAAAATAGCTACTTGATTTGAAGCAGTTTCCCTAGAAGAAGCAAAGTTCTCCAGAAAGGCTACTTGATCTTTTACCTTTTGAACAAATTCTTATTTATTTAGAGGTTTATGATAGAGATTTAGTATATGTCCATTGACTAACATAGCTCTTATACTATCATCAATAGGTATTAACTTAACCAAACCATTTTCAAAGACCTCCTCAATTTGATAAGGTCCCAACCACCTCATTTGTAATTTTCCTTTTAACTATTGAAATTTGGAATCAAACAATAGTGCCCAATATCCTTTCTAAAACTTCCATTTCTTGATCTATGAATCATGCCATACTTTTCTTTGATGTTGTACCAATTTAGTTCTTTATAGTGCTTCCATCCTCATCTTATCAAGTTGATTAAGCTATAAGAGTCTTTCTTTTTGTATTTATTCTAATTTAATCCCTACTTCTATAGCTATTTTCAAAGTTTTTAATTAAAATTCAATAAAGAATAAGGGCTTGTTATCATAAACTAATTCATAAGGTGAAAATCTAGTTGTTGTTTTCTAAGTATTATTATAGGCCCAAATAGCTTTTGGTACCTTATCTGCACAATTCTTTCTACTAGAATTAACGACCTTGGTTAAAATGGTTTCTAGTTTTATGTTGGTGAATTCAACTTGCCCATTAGCTTGTGGATGGTATGGAGGTGTTTTTCTATGTTGAGTTTGATATACTTGAATGAAGTGCTTTATCATGTTTGACATGAACTATGGTCCTTGATCTATGACTATCTCCCTTGGAGCACCAAATCTTTGCATGATTTTAAAATATAAGAAATCAACTACCATCTCTTCTCTTACATGAGTTAATACTTCCACTTCCACCCCCTTAGACACATAGTCCATACATACTATGAGATATTCTTTTCCTATAGAAGGAGGATCCATAGGACCTATAAAATCAATTCCCCATTTCTCAAATGGTTCTAAAACCAATTGAGGATGAGGGTGCAGAGACACCTTTGTTGAAAGAGTAGGTTGTCCAATTCTCTGACAAACATCATAGTGTCTGACATATCTTTTTACTTTATGATGAAGGTGAGGCCAATAGTATCCAACTCCTAAGATTTTATGTATAGTTCTTTGAGCTTAGTAATTACCTCCTCCTGGTTCATAATGAAAAGCTATGATGATATCATAAGCTTCAAAATTTGTCACACACTGTAAAACACATGGTTAGGTCTAATTTTTAATAGTATTCTATTAATCCATTTAAAATAAGAGCTTTCTTTGATTAAACATTTATTTTATTTTTATGAAAATTGTAGAGGAAACTTCCCTATGGTGAGGTAATTAGATATATTAGCAAACCACAGAGATTTTGATGAAATAGAAAATAGTTATTCATCTGAAAAGTCATCTTCCACCAGTTCTTCTTCACCTTTAGTGTTCATTCTTGATAATAAATCAAAAACCATATTAGACTTCCCTGGTTTATCTATAATAGTAACATCAAATTCTTATAAGAGCATTAACCATCTAATAATCTTACCTCCCACAATTAGTTTGTTGGTAAGATATCTAATAGATGAATGGTATGTATAGATAAATACCTTATAGCCTATTATGTATTGTCCAAATTTGTTGATTGCATAGACTACAACTAGGAATTCCCTCTCAAATTTGGTGTAATTTCTTTCAGTAGGTGTCATGTTTTTGCTAATATAATAGATAGCATACATGTTATCCTCTTCATCCTTTTGTCCAAATACTACTCCTACTATTGTATTGGAAGCATCTATGTATATATGGAATGGTTGAGTCCAATCTAGTCCTCTCAATACTGGAGTAGTAATGAGTTTAGCTTTGATGGGTATCAAGGGCTTGCTAACAACTTTCACTCCATTCAAATATATTATCTTTTGTAAGCAAGGCAAACATGTGGGCAACTATTTGGCTAAAATTATCTATGAAGCATCTATAGTAACTAGCATGTCCCAAAAAAATATTAATTTTAGTTTGTGTTTGTGGAATGGGTAAGTTGGTGATTATTTCAACCTTTTTTGGATCTACTTGAATAACATTTGTAGAAATATGGTGTCCCAGCACTATTCCTTCATCCATCATCAAAAAAAATTTCTCATGGCTCAAAGATAATTAATGTTCTTCACATCTAATAAATACTCTTTCCAATTTGATAAGAGCCTCTTTATAAGTTCCACCATGAACGGTGAAATCATCCATATATACTTCAACACAATCATTTGTAAGGTCAGAGAATATTGCCAGAACTACTCTTTGGAAGGTTGCTAGAGCATTATAGAGTCCAAATGGGAGTAATCAATAAGAAAAAGTTCTGCAAAGGTAGGTAAATATGGTTTTATCTTGATCTTTAATTGCCACTGTTATCTGGTTATACCCACTAGACCCATCCACGAAAGAAAAATATATTTTTTCTACCAAGTTATCAATAACTTGATCAATGAACGGTAGAGGAAAATAATCTCTTAGTGTTACTTTGTTCAGTTAGATATAATATAAATATACCCTTAATTTTCCATTTTCTTGGGCATAATTACCAGGGGTGAAACCCACTGGCTATCTGAGATGGGGTAAATAAACCCAACTTTCATCAATTTTTGGATCTCTATTTTGACTCTCTTTTAATGCTAAGTTTATTCTTCTTTGTGGTTGTTTGATCAATTTTAAAAATTCCATGTAAATGTGATGAGTGCATATGCTAAGGTGAATTCCCTTCATGTCAGTATAATCCTAAGCAAAAGCCTTGGTATGTCTTTCCAATACTTCAAAGATTTGATCTTCCTCTTCATTTGTTAACCAACTATTGATGTTCAAAATATTTCTAGGTAATACCATGATTGGTTTTGTGTCTGGGTAATTGGATTCTATTTGCTTTAATTCAATAATCAAAGAGTTTATAGGACATGGATGATGAAGTAGCTTATGAAACATGGTGACATTATCAACAAACTCTTCTCTAGGAGGAATCAGTCTTGCTAAAGAATAATGGAATGTATCTAATAAATGAGTTTATTGTTTTTCTACCAATTTCCACATACTTTCATAAATCAATCCATGATCATATGGTGAGGAAACAATAGAATAAGTATAAGTGGAGGTTTCATAATATTTTTTCTAACCCAAGAATCCTAAACTGAGGTAGTCCATAGTTTCTAGACTAGCAGAGTTCATAGATTCTAAATTGGCAAAGTCCATAGCCTTTAGACTGGTAAAATCCATATATTTTGGGTATATATCTCCATTAAATTCTTCCAAGTGTTTTTTAACTGTGATCATAGCTAAGGAGGAAATTTTGTTTAATGTGTTATCTGATTTGTCCACCTAAAGTTCTTGTATCTGATTTGTTGATGGTTTTGCAAGAGGATACAAAGAGATGCATTTAGATTTTAACCCATTAGAAATGGTCATGTCTCCTAACCTACAATCAATTAATGCTACTACATTAGCCAACCATGTTCTACCTAGGATTATGGGATATCCTATATTCTTTGTTTTAGGTTGCAAGACAATGAAATCTACTAGATAATCCCTAGACTCTATTAGTACTTCAACATTTTCTATAGTACCTTCTAGTTTAGTTACAGATAGGTCCACCATTTGAAGAATGGTAGTTTTGGGTTGAATTCTCATAAGAGATAATTTATGGAGAGTATTAGTGGTCATAACATTAATTTTTTCTCCCAAATCTACTAAGACATTAGGAATTTCTTTACCTTTGATTGTGACTGTGATCATTGGGCTTCTTGGATCTGCATATTTTAGAACTAATAGTTTTCTTGCTAATAAATCAATAATTTTTTCGTCAACATGAATGGTTCCTGGATATTTTTCATTCCTCTTAGGTGTCTTGATACAAAGATTATTGATGATCTTTTTCAATTCAAGTATATCCCTAATAGCTTGTAGTAGGGGTACCTCAATATTGATCTTTTGCAACTCATGGACCAAGTTTGATTCTAGTTTAATATCAATCTATTTTAATCTTTTAGGAAAAGGAACTACTGGTGTAGTAGTGTTTTCTTTATTTACTTCAAGGCTCATTTTGATTTCAACTTCTCTAGTATTTAATTGAGATGATTTTATTTTTTATTTTTCATTAGGTATCTCAAAAATGAGAATTGGAGGTTTTGTATAGTTTTCCCTTTTCTTAGATGTATGTCCAAAACATCAATAGCTCCAACATTAATTGTCTCTTCCTATTCATTAACATAAATAGGTGCTAGTTGTTTATTTTTTGGATTTTCTATTGGTTGTACAGGCATTGAAGGTTGATTGATTTGTGCTTGTTGCTAAATAACTAAGGGTAGCATTGTAGTTTGTTGTTGAAGTGGTTTTCTTGGTTGAGTGAATTGTTGTTGTGGGTTCCATTATTGATATTGTTGTGACATCCATTACTATTGTGGTACCCATTGTTGTTGTGGTACCCATTGTTGCTATGGCTATGGCTGTGGCACCATCCATGGGAGTGTTGGCATCCAATGTTGTCCTACCTATGGATTTTGGATTCATGGAATTTGGGGTTGATTCCAAAAAGGTGAAGGAACTGAAACATTCCATGGTGCCATCCATGGATTAATTGGGTTTCTTACATTAAACTATCCTTGAGCCTAGTTTTGTGGGGCAAAGTTTTGTCTTTAGATATAATTTACTTCTTCAGTGGACTAGACTTGTGTTTTCATTTGATTTTTTAAAATAGTTAGAAGGGAGAAATATTTGGTATCATGATATGTTGCATCACAAATCCCACATGATGAAACATTGGTTTTATCTAGGGGCAGTCTCTAAGGGCATGTTTCTGTCTGCACTTAGGATAGTAGATTGCTAAGGGTTTTATTGCATTTGCCTTAGCTTGAAGACCATCCAAAGTATTGTTTAGTGTAACTAGAATATCCATCTTTAGATTGGCAAATTCTTCCATTGGCTTATCCACTTCGTTAGATTTCCCAAACCTTCCTCTCCTAATTCTAGGTTTTGTTTGAGAGTAGTTGGTACAAAGCTCAAAAATCTAATTGAAAGCCAAATTATTTATATCTCCACCTCCCATCAGATTTAAGGCATCTCTAGTATCTTCATCCAACCCTTTTAAGAAAAATAATTTCTAAACTTCTTCATTGTGTGGATAATTGCTTCTTTTATCAGTGAACATGAATCTATCCAAATAATCCTCTAAAGATTCATCCTCATTCTATTTGATTTTGAAGAAATCCTCTTTTCTTTATCACACTTGGCAGTAATCTTGATACTTGTTTAAGAATTATATCTCCATGTCACTCCATGTTCTAATAGAAACACCAAGTAAACCCATGAACCATCTCATAGCTACATCTTTAAGTGTAGAGGGAAATAGTTTTAATTTTTGGCTATGTGTTGTGTGATCATAAGTTTGACATGGCATCTTAAACTCAAACAAAAATTGATTAGGATCTGTTGTAGATCTTCCCCAAAAATTTGGCTAATTAGCTAGTGAAATTTTATTTATGGGGGTTTGATCATTAAGATATACAATAATAGGAAAGGAAAAAGTTCTTCTTGGTTGTGCAAGTTGTTGATTTTATTAGAGAGCCATATTTTCTTCTTCAGATGATGTTTCAAAGATGGGATTATCAATTATGGATTGTTCAAAGTTATCAAAATTTTCTTTAGTTATGGATTTTTTAAATGCTTCTTCTAAGTCCTTAGAAATTTCTAAATAATGTCTTCCTGGAAGAGATTGATCCTAAGGAATTTGTCCTATGGGTTTTGCTTATGGCAATGGCCTAGTATTTATCCAAGTTTTAGAAGATTCTTTACAAATAGGTTTCACTCATAACTTCTATTTCACTACTCAGAGACATTAAAGGAGTTTCAACTTGTGTTTTTGGTGGGAATTTTGGTATGAATCATATTTTAGAGTCTCTATGATGGTACATCAATTTATTGATTTTTTTTTGGATTTTATGGTTTTCACAATTTGTTTCATTTTTCACTCTATACCAATAATTATTACCTTACTAAAACCTTGTTTCCCTAACAACAATGCCAAAAATGATGAGTGTCATTTAACTCCTTATTTAATCAATGTTCAATTGATGTCTTATCAACTAGGGCTGGTGTCCAAAGCTATCTATAGTAAGGTGTAGGATGGTAGATCTATAAGTTTGCTTTTGGGGGTGTTTGATGGTCTTATTCTAACTTTAGCTAATGAAAGAAATGAGTCTTAAACTACTTGATTCACTCTTTTGTTGAAAAACCAAAGATGTAACTATTTAATCAAATGAATCCAGTCTTTTTCTTGAAATTAAAATCACACTTTTATTTACGCTTGCGTGGAAATGGAAATGCTTAACTTAAAAAAGGAAATTCACTTCACACATTTGTTGTAAAAGAAAACACACATTGCTTAGAAAGGAAATGACTTTGGAATAAGGAATTGTCTTTTGAACTGTGAATTTATTTTGATGTTTTATGAATGAATGCAAACATTAGCAAGATTATGATTAGTTATAATAAAGAATTAATATAACATAACATAAATACCATACACAATTCTAGGTTCTAATGAGAGTTGGCACTTGCTCCTCTTAGACTCAAGAGCAAATATTAATCAATTCTAGAAACTAAAGTGATAATTCATAAAATTAAAATGATTACAATCTGTCTAAAACATATGATATGCTTGTATGTATCTTTTATCTATTCCTCTTTTTACTAAACAAAAGTCTTACATTTTATACTAATATAATCAGCTCAAAATAGGATGCAAAGAGATAGGATTCGTTGGTCCATCCACTCATCCAAAAATAGGAGATTGGATTTCCAAGAGATCTAATTATTATGATGAAATAGATATACTATCCTATAATAGTCCTAAGATCCAAATATATACAAATTTATCAACAACAAATCTTACAAAACAATAGGTGAGTATTTTCCTCATTTGACTCTAGCTAGAATGATTCTCTCTCATCTTATCAGCCACTAGCTTCCCTATTTATAGCTTTGTCTTTACAGAATCCATGGAATTAACCCTATAGATTCGGTAGGAATGAGCCTGTGGAGTCCATAGAAAAAAGCCTACAAAATTCATAGAGACAAGCCTACAGAGTCCATAGAAATAGGCCTATAGAGTCCATAGAAACAAGCATGTGCCATCCTTTGAATTGATACCATTCATGATGATTTCTTACTATTTCTTGTTGGTCCTCCCATGTATTCATATGAACACATGTGTCTCAAAAGCATGCAAAAATGGACCTATAGAGTCTGTAGATTCATTTTGTGTGAGTTCATAGTCCTGTTAGATGGAGATCAAAATTGAACTTTCACTATACATCGCCTATGTCTTCTTCATGAGCATTCTTTACAACAAAAATCACTAAAACAACCTATGTATTAGACATTAATGACAAAGTAAAGGTTTAGTCTTTGGTTCAATACAAACAAGATAAGTGTCTACTTTTCATGTAATAGCTATCTAAAAATCTATGATTTGCATAAGATAATATCCTTAGAGAGATGAATTAAGGGAAATAACATGTCAATAATGATCCATATTCTGAGCTCATCATGAGGTACTTAAAAGGTGAACTAATGGAGAGACCATGGTTGGTAGTTATGTACATGTTGAGATGGTAGTAGGTGACATACAAATAGGTAAAAATAGATGGTTTTAAATTTACTTATGTTTTTTGAGATAAATTATAGATAG
This sequence comes from Torreya grandis, assembly GCA_037957365.1. Lineage (NCBI taxonomy): Eukaryota > Viridiplantae > Streptophyta > Pinopsida > Cupressales > Taxaceae > Torreya > Torreya grandis. Next base: position 2,204,127 of record JARHVA010002274.1, read on the forward strand.
ATAAATTTTTGAGATATATCTATGACATAATATCTATCTAGTTTAATTTTTTATATCTTATATAGGAGGAGGCTAGATGGGGATCTCGAGTGATGGGAGAATTCATTGAGATCTTTGATGAGGCATTGATGCCATATGCCCTGGTGACACTGGAGGATCCTATGATAGTGTCTACCTTAGGGATCTAGTTAAAAATAGCAAGAGAGGTGGTGAGGTCAGTACATGCATGTAGGGAGGAACTACAACCACCAATAGGGGTGGGAGTGAGAAAGGCATAGGCATGGTAGGCCTTGGCTTAGGAGAGAGTTGCATGTATGGCTACTATGACCTAGCTGGCATAGGTACAAAGTCAACTAACACAGGTGTAGGCCTAGGTGGCCATCTTATAAGGACAGGTGATAGGTCTGAGATCTTGGACAAGCTCTTTATAGTATAGTATTTAAAGAGGATAGCTTAAGGCATCTATGATAAGTGTGGCTAGGCCATGAAATGGGTAGGATAGAGCCCATCCATAGAGTTGGGATGATGTATATTATTTCACTTTATATATATATATATATATATATATATATATTTATATATATATATATATCATTTTGATAGTTGGATGTTGATTTTATGTATTTGTATTATGGTTTTGGTTGTGTATTCTTAGATATATTTATTTCTATCATATATATTTAGTTATTGTTATATATTCTATAGGAAATATATGAGTTGTGGTTTCTTTTCTAGCATTGTGTAGGACACATGCATGGTTAAAAATAAATAGGCAAAAAAAATATTTTGGCTAATTATAATCAATCAAAATAAAAATGTACTATACACTATTTCATGTTGGGAAATGTGTAATAATAAGAAAATGACTAATTATAAGGTACCAAAGGGTGGTAAACAAGATGGCAAAAAAATTGTTTTTAAACCAAGAGAAAGATTGGCACCAAATTAAAACAAGTAAAATCATACTAAGTCATGTTGGGAAGCATGAAATAAATGTAATAAAGTAGAAAGCCCATAAAAGGATAGATGGTATAAAATATATATTAATTAAGTTATTCAATCATATCAATTCACATTGGGAAGTATAAAATAAAAAGCAAAATTTGCAAAATTGGTCTTAAATTGATCACACTAATTCAAGCTGGGAAGTATGAAAAATTTAACAAATAGTTAGATTATTAAATGCAATTAGAAAATACGAAGATAAAATTGAAATATTAATTAAGTAATAATAAAACATACTAAATCAAGATAGGAAGCATGCCAATGATGTGTAACTTCATAATCAATCACATCTTATCTCATATTTGACAAATGTAATTTTTGTTGTGACTTGGATTATTGGAATTTTGTTTAGGAAGGCCAAGTCCTACCCATGGTATTACACTGAAACTCATAAAAGGAACACCATTGAGGTGGAATAATGGGAAAATATGAAAAAATTGGATATTTGGAACGTTAATTTGAAAATTTGGTAATTTTTGAGGAAGGCTAGGTCCTATCCATGGTCTTATAATATAACTCACAAATGGAATCCCTAGGGGAGTGATCAATGAACAGAATAATATTTCTTAAGGGGAAATATGAGGAATGTAGGGAGTGAAAAATGAAATGTAAAAATTATAACTTAAGTTTCTGATGAGAAGACCTTAGGAGATAAGAGGCATACTAAGGACATGAGAAGACACTAAGTAACGGGTGACCATAAATGTACAAAGGAAACCTATTCACTATAGACACTAAGATGTGTAGGAAAATAAGCATGCTACTAAGATCCACTCATGAAGGTAGATTGGTACAAAAAAAAATTAAAATATACCTACCTTTTCATCATGTGTTCCCCATTCTTTAAGACCCCTTGTAGAGCCATCGACATACTGTGAAGATTGGGTACTTGCATGAGAAAGTACATAGCACTAAAAGATTTGTTTATTCTCCTTTTCTAATCTACTAGCCTACCACACCCAAATGGACCTTGTCACTATCATGAGGCCAAATGTGGTGTTTGAAATTCAACTAGAAGAAGGATATGTGCTCTAAATCACATTTTTTAGTGTGATTTGACTTTTAAGAATTTTGAATGTTTTTTCCTTTTAGATCATTGCCTTTTTTTAAATGATTTGGTTTTTGAATGTTTTTAAAGTGTTTTTTTTAAATATTCCTCCTCCATACAAGTTTGGAATGATGAATCATGAGAGATAGAGTGATACACATGAATGAGCTATAAGCTTAGGCTAAAGGAAGCTATGTGACCAAAGACAAGACTAACTATAACACTTAGGATTAACAATGAACCAGCATGTTATCTCAAGTCTCAACCATGTATATTCTTAGTTTTTAAAAAGGGAATAAATGGAATAAAGGAGATCCAAATTGGACTAGTGAAAGGAGATTAGAATGAGATTAATATTTTAATAACCAGTCACATTGTAAATAATGAATGACTAAAGGGAACAAGGTTTGTATAACCAAGTCACAATGATAATTATCCATGTATATAGAGATAAAAAAGAAAACAATCATGAAAAGAGAATAAGTGAGTTTTTAAAAAAGGATCTCAAGAAGGAAAAGAAAGAAATGATAAAGAATACATCCATAAACAAACATAAATGACATTATAAGCAACATAATGTGTAAAATAAAAATTAGCATGTAAGATGAATAAGAATTTGACATAATTTCAAATGATAAAAAATAGATAAAGATAAAATTAGAGCACACATCCAATCAAAATGAAAATGTAAGAACACCATGCATATGTTCATAAGTACTAATATGTTTTCCTGCACACATTATCCATAATATCTAATAAGTCGTTATGAAGTTGGATGTGAAATACAACTAATGTCTCATCTATCTTTAGTAAAACCTAGGAAAATACTTCATGTCTCATCTCCTCAATAGAAAAGGTAGGAATGCTTGATGGATCATGATAAGGAGGGATATCAAGAAATGGATGCTTAGAAGAATGCATGGGAGTGGAATTTATTAGAGATGAAGTGATCACTGGTGGGGAAGGATCCACAAGTGAGGAACTCACAGGTGGAGAAAGATCCACAGGTGAGGGAAGGTCCATGTGTGAGGGATTCATGTGTGGAGGAATAGGAGGTGATGAAGGGACCACAGGAGGGGATGGTACCATAGGATGTGGAACCATGGGGGAATAATGGGGAGTCTTCTTATTTGAATGACCTATGGTAGGAATGGTATAAGGTGTAGGAATAGTTAAAATATGATCTTTAAGGTGTTGTTAAAGGATGTGGAAATGATCCGTGTGATAAGTGCCACATTAGTGTCAAAGATAATATAGGTATCCATATTTAAGGATATATTAAGGTAGTAACTTTGGTGAAGGTATGGCCTTATTTAAGTACTAATGGGTAGAAAGATGTAAAATGTCAATTTATTATCACATCTTGTGATAGTGCATGGATGAATGATTATCTATGTCATGGAAGCAACATATATGCCTCTGAGTAGGATTAGCAGAGGTACTCACAGAAGGAGGTGTACTAGAAGTGGAAGGATCTTGGGAAAGATCATTGGCCCATTTGGTGGTAAATGGAGCCATTTATGGTAAAGTAATTAAACCATCACCAAGAGAAGGTAGTGGTGGTGAAGGGATTGGACTAGGTTTGATAGAAGGAGTGATGGGATCAGAAGTAGGAATAAACTCAACTAGAGTGGGAGTATAAATGGGCTTTAAAGTGGGATCTACTGAGGGAGGGAGAGTTCTATGTAAGGTCAAAGGAGAGTTTCACTCATATAATGGATAAACATTTTATAGGTTTCATGGTACTTAGCAAAGTGATAGGGCCCAGTCATAGCACAAAACATAAGCATACTCGTACGAGGTTATTAAGAAACTAGAGGTGTCATTGCCATCTCTACCATATGATAAAGAGGAAAAATTCTAAAATTAGGCACTGTATAATATGAAATATAGAAAGATACACTAAAATACTGAATCAAAGAAGAATGATAATAGATAATATCAACATCATGGGCCTAAACAAGACCACCTAAGAATGGATCATCTAAGGCATAACCATAATTGTATTCAGGTGTATGAAGATCAATGATGTAGGTAGAGATGACATTTTAATCTAATGAGGTGTGATGAATGGAATGTCGAGTCTTAATCAATATAATAGGGATGTCATCATAAGGTGGTTTGTGATAACGAAGATATAAATAAGAAGGAAATTAAGAGATGAGATGAGGTAAGAGATCAAAATTTTTAATTTTGAGATTGATCTCATCAAGCTCATCATGATTAGAATCTAAGAGGTTAGGGGGGAATACTCCTAATGAGTTTGATATGACTGTTGTAACCTTGAGTGGAATTGATGGGAAAGTTGAAGCATTGAGACTCATAAAATGGAACATTGGGAAAAGGTTCAAGAGTAAGAGTCTTGAAGACATCACTATCTTGGAATTGTTTAAAATTCCAAGGGTTAGTATCACCTTTAATCCTATATACAACTCCACTATGAAGGAGTTTAATGCATTATCAGGTGGAAGAAGCAACTTCTATCATATAGTGAGTCCATGGCCTATCAATCATAATGTTGTAAGATATAAGAAAGTTAAATATCATCACCTTCACATGAATGGTGATAAGTGGGATGGTAATGGGAATCTAAAAATAACCTAAAGGATGCATTTACCTTAGATCATATCTTTGGCATGTGTTGCATGTGAATTTGAGATTACATTCATAATATATAAGAGTTTTGATAAAATCAAGAGAGGTAACACAAGTATCAGAACTCTCATCAATCAAGGCATGCTTGACTTGGATATCACCAATTTGGATGCTAATGAATAGAGGAGGATCATCTTTATGAAGAAAAATCTCATCAAGAATTATAGAAACAATGAGAAATTTTAGGGAAAAAGAAGTTTTCATTATTTCATCAACATGGATAGACAGCTCTTCACATTGTTGTAATATGATATCTTTAGATCCAGATAAGGGTGTTTCACATCTTGCTAAGGGAGGATGCGGGATGTTCATTTTGAACAAAATTTTCATAAGATAGTTTTGATGATGTAGAGAGGTCCTCATAATCTCAAGAAATGGAATTTTGGAGGGGATATTAGTGAGTTCCTTGATGGGATCCCACTCATCATAACCCATAAGAAGGTTGTTAGAAATAAGTACATAGTGTTAAAGGAGGTCCTTGAAATGAGAAAATGAAGTACATTAGAATTTATTTTGATAAGAAGCATAAGGTTTAAAACAATGTTATAAATTATGTTGAGAAGATGAAGTAGTTGATGTAGATTGGTTTTAAGAATTGTTAGAAGAAGTGTTGAGAGAAGATTGAGTGTTATTAGTATTAGGTACAGAAGATGGAGGGATGGTAGAAATAGAATGAAAAGTGTTATCCAAAAGAGTAGTTGGATTTGGTTCATCAAAAGTGATAAGGTCATATTTCCCCAACTCTTTTAAGTGATTTGGAGAATAATCTTGGATAACATGAAATGTGTGAGATAATATAGGGTTGTAAATAGGTTGAGGATCAATGAAAGAAACCACCCTTCACATATCAGTCATATCAACCACATTTTATTTAGTAGTTAGGTTAATAAGACTTTAAACAATATTGGTAAAAGGGGTGGGCTTATCTTAGTTATCTTGGTGATTTGGGAGAGGGTCTTTATAGATGGTTAAATGAGTATTAACTTGATTCAAAGCTTGATATTTAGTATATGTTTCATGGGCTTTGAAAGCAATGTCATATGCTTGTTGGCATTTTTGAATGATAGAATCATGATCAAAATTAGGACCAAGAAGAAAATCCATAGCCAAATTACAAATCCACCTACAAATCTTATGAGATTAACCACAATTAACATGAAACTAATAAAATTTATTGAGATCATACTATGATTTCATAGGATGAGTGGGATCAAGTTATCATGGAAGAGGTCTAGGTAGACTTATTGGTAATTCATCTGAGGATAAAGGTTTGTGAACATTGATGTTATTAGGTGAAGATAAATAAGGATTGGTGAATTATTGAGAAGGGGGAGTTGGTTCTAAATATTGGTTAGGAATAAAAACTTGAATAGTGTGAATGGTGTCATAAGGGTCCATGACACCATCATTGGTATCATGAATGTTCTTGTTCTTAAGTAAGATATGAGTACCCACAGAAGGTTGGGGTGGATCAAATTATTACATAAATAAATCTTGACATTTTTATTGATTAATTTCTTCCTCCAAGGTATGTGGAGAGAGAGTGCAGACCTGATTTACAATTTTGGAAAAAAACATTGGTAAAGAGATGGAAAAGGCTATCATCAACCATGTTATGTTCATAGTTATTGGATAATGTTTTCCATATTTTGATAAAATCTTAGGTAATTTCATTTTCAAGTTGCTTATAATTTATAAAATGAGACAAGGTATTCTCAATAAGATCACTAGTTTGTAACTCTTGGACTATAACATTCACTAAATCTTCCAAAAGAGTAATAAAATGAGTTTTAAGCTGGTTATACAAATATAAAGCATCACCATGATGGTTTTGGCTAATAACTTAGTAGTAAAAAAGGTATTTAATTTGACCTATTCTGTATAAATATTTCCAAATGTTTTAAGATGAAGAGTAGGATCAGTTGACCCATTGTAAGAAATGTAGGGGTGATACCTCCTATATCAATATTAGCAATTTGAGATGTAATAGGCTCATTTTGAAGATGCTTAATGGTATTGATGAGAAGAGGAGGTTGAGGGATAATGTTACCATGGGAATTTTGAAGAGGAAGTGGGGGAAAATTTTGATTATGCATGCTCCATAACATCTATTGAGGGTGGGTTTGAAGATGGATAAGGTGGTTTTGCATTCGCAACATTTGATTTGTATTATGAGCTTGAAAATTATTCATTTAATTAAGAATTTATAATAAGATCTTATGGGTTTGAGTTGCATTTTTGACATTATTTAAAGCATTATAATTGGAAGTAGTGGCTTGGGTAACACTATTAGTGTTGGTAGGAGCTTAAGAAGAGGTGTTAGAGTATGAGGCACTAGTGGAAAAATTTGCTTGTGTGGCAAAAGATGGACTAGTGAAGGGATGATAAGAGGAAGCACTAGAAACATGATTAACATGGGTATAAAAATATGCACTAGTGTAAGAGTTAAAGATAGTGGGTCTTGGAAAAGGCCCACTAGATGTAGAACCTGCCATGTTAATGGAGATACTAGGCATAGAGGTAGAAGAAGTCAAGGAATAAGAATTCATGGTATGAGAAAGGGTCAAAATAGAGGGAAGAGGTTGAGAATAAAATAAAATAGTAGCCATAAATCCATGTGAGAATGTGGGAGAAGTAGGGTTTTTTTAGTGGTGAATCTTTGTTAATCAATGAATATTCTTTTTTTTGAAGTCAGCATTTGGAAATTTTAGTGGAGTGGCTGACATGTCATTATTGCCTAACATTTTGTGGTCAAATTTATTTTAGAGGACATGTTCACCTATATATGAATATAAATTTCCTTATATAACTATAATTCACTAGTACCTCAAAATCTAATTCGAGATATTTCACCACATACTATTGGGTGACTTTAAGAGTTTCAATTTACATGAGGGATTCAAGAATCAATAGTTTACAGTAAGTTAGGTAACTTTTTTTAATAATATAGGTAGTCATCCATAGTATATTATCACCCCTTTAGTCTAGGTTTGTGCCATATGGGCATCCACCCATAGCCTTTGGGCATCCATCCATAGTTTGTAGGTGTCTACCCATAGGTTGTGGGTGACACCCACAGCTTATAGGCATCTACCTATAGTTTTAGTGTAGACCATAGATGCCCATAGACTTGGTATCCACCCATAGTCTATTGATGTCCATCCAAAGTCTATTGGCACCCACCCAGTCTATGGACATTCACCCATAACCGTATGGTGTCTGCCCATTGACTACTGGCATTTACCTATAACATGATGGCATTCGATCACTGTCATTATTTGATAGCTAGTACTTTTTGATTCCTTATTCATTGATCAATAATTTTTGTTTGTTTTCAATAATATTCATTTTGTTGTTAATCCTCTTCTATCCATGGCTCTATAGACTAAATAATATGGCATCTACTAAAATGTTAAGGCCTCCAATAAATTTAAATAATAGAATAACTTATTATCTTATTTTGGATAGACACCAAACAAAGGTACTATATTTTAAATTAACTAATGTTTTTTATTCATTGGCTTGTGTTAAATTTAATTACTAATTAAAATGTCTTGAACAATTTCATGTGTAGAATCCATAGATATCTCTTTTGAAGAATTATTTCCATAAGTAGGCATACCTAGGCATAGATTTAAAATGCCAAACAGAGGTATTAACTCATAAAATGCCATATTTTTAATTAATTAAATATTATTTTCAAGTTTTAATAACAATGACAAGCTCTACAACAATATTTCATGTATAACCCATTGATATCACTGAACGGGAAAGACTTGTGAATGAAACACCGAACATAGGTACTATAGTATAAATATTATTAGAATTATTGACTTTTTTTTAGTTTTACTTTAGTATTAGCACTTATTAAAAATTAATGTAATAAAATGTTTTCACATGTAGAATTAAATGATAAAACTATTGAGGAAATGTATAACACTTATGAATGTATACTTCCCATGAAAGAAGCCACTTAGAAAACTATCAATACTATTGGTCTCAATGATGAGTTCACAATACCAAATGAGAGATATTCTCCCTCAACACATTCTCCAATTGAAAAAGGCACAAAAAGGGTCACTTAGAAAGAAATTCCCATTGTCCCATTGAATTCAAAGAAATGTAAATATCACATCATAAGTGGTGGTGTTCATGATGAGTTCACAACACCAAATGAGAGATCTATTGATTCTACTCACCCAACGCAATCTCTAGATGAGCTTGCTAAGAAATGAAAACAATCTCCAGTTTAAATAGGCACAACAAAAACTATGTGGAAGAAGAAAAATACATGGATAATCAGAAGATCATTTCAGTATAAGTGGGCATCTAAATTCCATTTATTGAATTTGTGCAACCAAAAACTATTGATTCCACTCACCCAACACAATCTCTAGATGAGCTTGCTAAGTAATGAAAACAATCTCCAATTCAAATAGGCACAACAAAATCTATGTGGAAGAAGGAAAATACATGGACAATCAGAAGATCATTTCAGTATAAGTGGGCATCTAAATTCCCATTTATTGAATTTGTGCAACCAAAAAATTATACTGACATGCCAATAGAATGTGAATTCACCATATGTATTTGGAAACTTGGTAAGGACCACAAAATGCAAATAAAATTGGACATAATTGAAAAACATTGTGGCAAAATATATGAGTTGGTAAAAGACAAAAATGGAATTATAAAAAAAATAGTGAGATGGAAAAATGAAAAAGAGTGCATACATTAATGTTATGCAACAAAGTATCATAACCATCAAAAACATCAACAACATCTCATTGAGAAAGGAAAAATAATTCAAGCTTAATTTAGAAAGGTTGCTCAATCTAATTTGCTTTCCAAAAATATACAATTTTCAACTTTATTTCAAATTCTGAAAAGAGGAAGACCAATCTCTAATTTTTTAGATTACAAGCTTTTATTTTAGTAGATTGGATTGTAGAACATTCTACATTCACATTGGTCTGATATCAGTGCTTGAGAGATGGTGAAATGCCTCACAATGATTGAAAATGAGGATTTGAAAGAGAAAGTAAAATCAACAAGGTTCATATCACTATCCATTGATGAGGTAACAATGGTTACAACACACCATGGGTATGCATTCCTGTATATACATTTTATAATCATTCAAGGCAACCTCACCTTTTATCTATACATAAAATGGTTGAAAATTGTAATGAAAAAAACCTTTGTAAATTGGTTATTTCTAATTTTATGGATATTATTGGGATGAGTTACCATGATATAGGTACTAAGTTGGTCTATGTTGGTGTGGATGGTGCATCAGTAATGTAGGGGAATAAAAAAAGTTTATTTGTTTGCCTATAAATATCAATTACCCAATATATGATTCTAGTCTATTTCATCGCATATATAATGAATCTTGCTTACAAAATTGTAAGCACATTCAAACGTGTTGCAAAAGCGGAGGAGCTAATCCATGATTTGTATGTGTACATGTCATGCAATCTAAAAAGGTTTTTAGATTTTCAAAAAATTGAAATTGGAGTGACTAATGAAAAAAAAACTATTAAAATATGTAGATACTAGATGGATTTTAATATATGAACTTGAATTCATAATATTTGAAGAATATCAATCCTTGGCTGGTTTTATGTTTAAGTATAAGATGGAGGTTGGCAAGGAAAGAGATTTATTGAACTACTTGACAAATTTAAAAACTTTGCTAACATTATGTGGTATGCTAACATTATGTGGTATTCTACCCATGTTGAGGGAAATGAATTGTTTGACTAAACATGCACAAGAGAGATCAATAAATATTGTGGACTTTATAAAGTTGAGGAAACATGTTTGTTTATCATTTGATATATTATACTACTCAAATGAAAGTTTTAAGGGACCAAAATTTTGAGAGTTAGGAAACTTTAACAAATATAAAGGACCCTCAAAACTATTTAAAATTTAATATTCATGATCATATTTGTATTTTTATTAATGGAAAGGAGATACCATTACACACTTTCCAAAGATGATCAAATTTAGTTGAATCAAAATTTGAAGAAGTGCTTATAACAAAGGTTTTATATGATAATGTCATATGTGATACACAAATGAAACTGAGAGATATTTCAAAAAGCTTGTTTGATGAAATTTAAGATTATTTTCAAATAAATATCTTCATTGAAGATATAGGAGTGATGAATCCTACATTTTGGAGTAGTGATGGTGAAGAAAAAAAATTAAAGTATTCAATAAATACATGGGTTACTCTAATCCAATAATTCATCAAGTCTATGGAAATCAAAGGACATGAAGTTAAGGGTATTTTGTAAATAAATATACTAAAAAACCAGTCAAATATTTTTGGATTTACAATGGTTAAACAATGTCAGTTGTTAACTAAACCAATAGAAATAGGTTCTATTACTAGGGTATGGAAGAAACAATATCATAGTAGTGTTTTACAGGAATAAATTAGTGAATGTTTTCATTTATATGAATTGTGTCAAACAATGATTTTGGGGTCTGTGGAAGATGAAAGGGTATTTAATGAATTATATTTTATCAAATCAAGGCTTTGAAATAGATTGGATAAAAATATTGAGACATGTTTAAGGTTGTATGTTTTAGGTTATGAAGTGGATATGTTTGCATATGATAGATCAATTTCAATTTGAAGTAGTCTAACTGAAAAAAGAGGTGTCATAACTATAACTACAAGTGAAACTATAAATGCCAATGAGATATTCCATAAAAATGTTAGTGATGAAGTATGGTTTACCAAAGGATTATTTGATATATTTGATTGAAATATCTTTAGTATTCTACAATAGTATTCTTTAGCATTTTTTAATATTTCAAGTTGCAAAAAAATAGTATATGTTCAGCATTCTATTTTTTTTTGATTGTTTGACAATTTTTGAATAAAATATACATTATTTATTCAAATAAAATTGTAAATAATAATTTATTATCTTTCATACCAAATTTACTATAAATTAAAGTAGTAAATATTGCAGCATATTATCACAAAAATATAAGTAATGAATCCATTATAAAACATAAATTTCCAATAGTTACAAAACATGAGCATAATACAACTCAGGGCTTTGAGCTCCAACCTCACTTTTAATTAAATAAAAGATAGTATGGAAATTATAAAACAAAGTTAAACTAATAGTATTCTCAATCAAATACATTATTTATTCAAATGAAATTGTTAACCATATTTTAGTAGCTTTCATACCAAATTTACTATAAATTAAAGTTATAAATAGTGCATCATATTATCACAAAAATATGAGCAATGAATCCATATTTACAAAATATATTTTAATATTATAAAACATAAGTTTCCAATAGTTACAAAACATGAGCATAATACAACTTGAGGATTTGAGCTCCAACCTCACTTTTTATTAAATAAAAGATATTATGGAAATTATAAAATAAAGTTAAACTAATAGTATTCTCAATCACTATGGATCATTTTGTACTTTGATTACTTGTTCATCGGTACTAGTAGTGGTTATGGTCTCTGTGTGGATCAAGATCCTATAATCTTAGAGATATTTCACTATAGAATGAATATCGACAAGATTACTTCATTATTTGGTAGCATCATCTCCCACTGAAAGCAATGATGGATCCACTTCAACTTTATTTTTAAATAAAACATTAATATCCAAGCCAATTTTTTGAATTATTTTCCTCAATGTATTATTTTGCTTATTCAATAATATATGTCTTTCCTTGAAATAAATTGCAATAGAAATACTTTTATGTGATTTATTTAGATGCATGTCAAGGACAACAACTTGGTTCTTTAGATTTATATATTTTAACTACAAATGATTAGAAAATAATTAATTAATTAATTAAATATTTTAAAATAAATCTTAATTTTAAAAAACCATAACAAACTCACTAATTTTTTTTCTTTTTCTACATTCGCAAGATCCACCAAGCTTTTCTTCTGTGCCCAATTGTTATACTATATTTGGGATTTTATATTAAAGTTATCAAGCCTTTTAACATAATATCAAGAACATCATCATTAAAACTATTATTGAAAAAAACACTTCCTGAAACTACTTGGTTGAATAAAATATCAACTTTTACTGGCTCATGTTCCACTGTTGTGTACAATTGATATCATTAATTGTGGTTCTAGAAATAGGCATTTATTTCCTAAATTAGTACTTTTCCTGATGCTCCCATGTTTTTAATTCATCAAGGTTTGGAAGAATAAATTGAAGAACATAAGTTTTAGTATTTTTTTCCAATAAATTGGAAATGGGGAAAAAAGCATGTTGGTCATCAGTTTGAAGAATCTCATGCACAGGACTACCATCAGTGTTGCTTGGCGGTGAATCAAGTGGAGAAGGTCACTGTAAAGGCTCTGTGGGTTGAGATCCATGTATGATGCATGAGGGTTGAAATAATCCATAGGTGTGCCACTGTTAATGCCCAAATACTCATCATCTAGATCAATATTATGAAGTTTTGAAGTCCCAATCACACTGGGAAGACAACCAACTAAAAAGTTTGGAAACTCAGACATTAGAACATGAACCATGGTACCACTTTAAGCTGGGACAAAAAGACATTTCCTAATATAGTATTTAGAGGGCCATGATGGTGTAGTGGTGATGGTGTGAACTTTTTTCTTGGATAAGAATGAGCTATAAATGGGAATTAAAATCAAGTAAATGACCAATTAAAAAATCATATATAATATTAGCATTTAAGAAAAAATATATTTATTTTCTACACCTTGTTATTTTTGTCATTGTTATGACTATTGATATTGTTGTTGTTATTATTATTATGAGGAAACTCTTAAATTTATGCCAAACTCAGCTGGTGTGTGCAATATAGATTGTGTAGGTTTGGCTATATATATAAATAATAGAGTCAAAATATTACAATGATAAAATAGTATTCGATAAAAGCAAATATAGTTTATGAAGATATACCAGTAACATGAGTGGTGTGATGTGTGGGTGCTAGAGGTGTAATCTAACTCTGCATTAACTTTCTTCTTATCAATTACTACTCAGGCATATATGGAATCAAATTTGCATCACCTTCCATCTCTATTTCTATTGAGGCCTCAAGAGGTTGATGTCATGTCCCCTTTTTTTAGTGGATATCGATAGACTTGATGATTATCCTATTATGTGACCCTCGTACGCTAAGAGGATGGATAGGGGGTCATGATGGAGATTGGCTTGGCTTCGATTAGCAGAATTCCTATAGTTGGCTTTCATTCAAGCTCTCCTATTACTGAGGGACTTCTGACATGCAGCAGAGCTCCCTTATTTTGGCATGATCATGTGTGGAATCACTTCCTGATTCCCCAGCTTCAGACGGTTTGAGGATCTGACATGTATTGAGGGAGATATTAATATTTGATTGATTTAATTAAATATTAATTATTTAACATATTTTAATTATGCAACCCTAATTCTAATTTAAGAAACCCTAATTAGGGTAAGCATATCTTTTTGAGGGTATAAGGGTTTCTCATGGGAGTGAGTTAGATTATGATTGATTATGAATGATTATTGATTTTGATATTGAAGAATTGTTCTGTGAAGACTGAGCCAAGGGTTCTAGGATTTCATTTGTATTGGAGAACATCCACTCTTCAGTGTGTGTGATTCAGAGGCTATGAAATATCAGCTGATCTATTGCTGATTTGAGAGATAACTTCATACAAAAGTTATCATAGAGGTTTACAGGTTTGGGAGATAACTTCACACAAAAGTTATCACAGGTATTTATTTCATTATGTTTTGATTCAATAAATTATATAGATAGAGATCTTAGATTAGGTATCTAGAATACAAGCTGTAGCATATTATCTTGCTTTTGTATGGAATTTATACCAATCTGTATAATTCCATACTGATCTGCCACAGGTTGGACAGCATCATAGGGGACACAGGAACCGACATCGACATCTCAGTGACCAACATCAGCTGACTGAAGACCGATGTCGACAGAGTAGCCAACCAAAAGAGACTGATGTCAGTCGTATATTGACCGATGACGGCGACTGTGTTGTTGACATAGCAACCCAAGAGCCGCACAGATTCAGGTTTTATGTCCAGATTTGTAAAAGACCAGGTTTTGAGATGAAATTTGTATTACTTTATATGCATGCCATATTTCATTATTGTAATCAACTGGATGAATAATAAGATTAGTGAATTTCTAGTTAAGAGATTTACTGTGGTTTATTTGTTTAATTGAATTTATTTTTTAAAAATTGTATCTTTGTTTGGAGCTTTGTCTTTCTATATTCCCTATTGGTTGGGGATATTATAGTGATATCAGAGCTTTTGTTAAAAAAAGGATACCCTAAGAAAGGGATATTACAGTTGTATCAGAGCCAAATTCCTACCATCCTGTTGGGTAGTTTGGGTAGATCAGAGCTAAATTTTGCCATCCTATTGGGTAAATTGGTCATTGAATCAACTAAGTACCCATGATTACTTCAAGTACTCAAAAATAGTGGGACAAGGATATGAAGAAGCTGAAACAAAGTTTGAACCAATTGGTTGAAACCCAGAGGAGGATGAATGAAATCCTTTTAGACCCTACATTCGAAGCCAAATTAGTACGGCATATGGCATCTTTTTTAAGGGGGCCACAACACCACCTTTGGATCGAAGGGCTCTTAACAATCTATGAAATAAAAAGCTTTGCTTATACTGAAAAGATCCATATGATGCCAATCACGATTGTCCTTTGAGGCCTAAGGGCAAGGCACATCATGTGATGTGAGCGTATTGTGAGGATTTAGAATCAGAAGATTCTAAACAGTAGGATAGTTATGAGGAGTCAGAGGCAAAGGCTTCAGAGCCTAAGGTAGAGGCAATGAAGGTGGCTCACCAAAATTCTGAGAGACATATGGTCAAGCTTAGTCATGAGGATTTGGACTCTCAATTAGTTGCAGAGGATGAGGGAGCTGGAGATTGTGATGATGAGATAGTTTCAGCTGCAGCTTCTTTAGAGATAGATGAGGATGAGTTCGATGCTGGCATTCAGAGTGTGGAGGTATACTCAGAGGTTAGTACATTGAGTTTTGTTGGTGAGTACATTCTTATAGTTGTAGTTGAGGAACATGTTGTTGGGGCTAACACACATGTTCAAGATTTGGGAGTACCTAGTCTTGATGTGTTTGGGATACCAGTGGAGTCGAGTCTCTAGATTGATTCTTCTCACATAGATGACAATGTGGTACAATTGGTTGTGCCACCTTTATAGAGGGATCAATTATGGGATGGATTGGCACCATCTTTTGTAGATGGAATTGGCAGTTGCAAGTTACATAGTCTGTAGTATTGACACATCTAGGGCAGTGGTGATAGACATGGCATGGTGATTGGTACTGGGGTTAACAGTTTGGTGGTGCATGACTTAGAGCAAGAGTTGATGAGATATGTTGATCATCGAAGAGGTACAGTGTGTGGATTATCCACACTTGGCATAGTTTCATTTGGGAGTTGTTGCAGAGTTGGAGTGTGCCTTTCGCATAGCATGGTGGATTGTGTACCTAGTATTTGTGATCTTAGAGATTGGTTGAGTTGCATTCACCAGTTTGATTGTGGATTCCTCTTGGTTATATTTCAAAGAATATTGTAGGAACTTGCATTAATTAATAGCAGTGCAGAGCATAACTACATATGGGATCCAAGTGGATTGATTGGTTTGTTGTTCCAAGATTGCTTGGGTACAAGTAATTTTACGAGGGGTGGATTGTCATGTCCCCTTTTTTTAGTGGACATCGATATAATTGATGATTAGCCTATTATGATACCCTCATAGGTTGAGAGGATGGATAGGGGGTCATGATGGAGATTGGCTTAGCTTCGATTAGCAGAATTCCTATAGTTGGCTTTCATTCAGGCTCTTTTAGACACATTTACCTGAGCTCCTATTATTGAGGGACTTATAACATGCAGCAGAGCTCCCTTATTTTGGCATGATCATGTGCAGAATTACTCCCTAATTCCCCAACTTTAGACGGTTTGAGGATCCGACATGTATTGAGGGAGATATTAATATTTGATTGATTTAATTAAATATTAATTATTTAGCATATTTTAATTGTGCAACCCTAATTCTAATTTAAGAAACCCTAATTAGGGCAAGCATATCTTTTTGAGGGTATAAGAGTTTCTCATGGGAGAGAGTTAGATTATGATTGATTATGAATGATTATTGATTTTGATATTGAAGAATTCTTCTGTGAAGACTGAGCCAAGGGTTCTAGGATTCCATTTGCATTGGAGAACATCCACTCTTTAGTGTGTGTGATTTAGAGGCTATGAAATATCAGCTGATCTATTACCGATTTGAGAGATAGCTTCATATAGAAGTTATCACAGAGGTTTACAGGTTTGGGAGATAACTTCACATAGAAGTTATCACAGGTATTTCAGGTATTTATTTCATTATGTTTTGATTCAATAAATTATACAGATAAAGATCTCAAATTAGGTATCCAAAATACAAGCTGCAGCATATTATCTTGCTTCTGTATGGAATCTATACCGATCCATACAATTTCGTACCCATCTGCCACACGCTGAACAGCGTTGCAAGGGACATAGAACCGACATCGACATCTTAGTGACTGACATCGGCTGACTGAAGACTGATGTTGGTAGAGTATCCAACCAAAAGAGACTGACGTCAGCCGTATATCGATCGATGATGACGACTGTGTTGTTGACATAGCAACTCGAGAGCAACACATATTCAAGTTTTATGTCCAAATTTGCAAAACACCAGGTTTTGAGATGAAATTTGTATTACTTTATATGCATGCCATAGATTCATTAATGTAATCAACTGGATGAATAATAATATTAGTGATTTTCCAGTTAAGAGATTTACTATGGTTTATTTGTTTAATTGAATTTATTCTACAAAAATTGTATCTTTGTTTGGAGCTTTGTCTTTCTATATTCCCTATTGGTTGGGGATATTACAGTGGTATCAAAGCTTTTGTTAAAAAAAGGAGACCCTAAGAAAGGGATATTATAGTTGACATCCTTTGCTTATAGTATTTCTTTTGTTAATCATTTCATATAATTTTTTATGTAAGAAAAAGACATTTTATTTAAAATTAACTAGATTGATATTTATGTATTTATTTGAAATAGATAGATAGTTCAAAGAGTCAAACAACTACCCAAACTAACTTCCTATGCTTCTAGAAAGAGTGCATTGACAAAAAATTTGGGATTGAGGGCAGAAGGAACAGAGGATGCAAATCTAAAATCTCTTCATAGTATAATGCCATAATATAATTACAAGAATAAAACTGAGTATGTTAATTACACAGAGCATAATTCAAATCATCTTTTATTATGCTAGAAATAAAACTACACAAATTCAATGGTTGAGTTCCTAGAGTACAAAGAATAAAAATAAGAGCCTAGAATGGAAGATCAGATGGTCTACCCTAAAAAATAATTCTTTCTTGGAAAATTTCAATCATTCCCAATAGGAAAGGGTTTTAACACATTCAATTTTTAGTCCTCTTTTACCATGGAATTGAGGATCTATACAAAAATTACTACTTTAGATTCTCAAACAAAATAATTAAAACTATTAAAAAATTAGTAATTATAAATTTAAAAATAAATACCATCCACATGCAGTGAGTAATGGGACTCTAAATAATTTTTGTCATCATCATTAAGCAAGGCCTTTTTGGTGACTAGGTCCCCATCGTTGGAAGGTAGCCTTATCAGCCTTTCAATGTCATATAGATGAATTTGTAATGAAATATTCTAGGAGTCTAAGTTGATGTGAAATGTGGAGGAAGAAGTATCAAAGCTTTACAATAGAACATTTAGGAGAGGAATATCTTTATCATACTATGGCATGTAGATAATGACGTTGAACTTGCAAGGATCAACCCACTCATTGTTTGTGTTTGGTTATTATAGAATCTTTTGAATGATAGTGCATGAATTTTTTTTAAAATGAGTTTGTGGCTTCCGATCACCCATGTGCCACTACTAGAAGATCTTTGGGAAATGGAAGCTATGGAATAGAAAATGGTTTTAGAAGTTAGGACTTGAGATTAGGACTTAAGGAAAAGAGGAATTTTTTTGAACTCAATAATAGAGGCTAAAATGGTAAAATATACAAAATGAGTAGTGTTTCTTATATTTATAGTCCTAGAGGTCATAATGGGTGAACATCTATATATTATAGGTTTTTATCAAATACACTAGTATCAAATATATGAGTATTGACACATGTACACATTTCATGCATTATCCAACACATGCAAACATCATAGACATTCACCTTCCATACAGTTGTTCACCCATCATATAGGTGTTATTCTTAGATGCCCATCTAACCTAGTTAGGTATGTGCTTAGGCTAATACAAACATCTAATTGAAAGGACATACATTTAGACCAACTCATGAATATGACCATTTAGATGAAATAGACATTCACCTAAACCCAAAATGCTTACCCGATTCCAATAGACATTCATCCAATTTAGGTAGACATGCATCAAATTCATATAGATGTACACTTGGATAAAATAGTCACCCACCTAATTCACATAGATGTTCACTTAGATGCAAATAGGCATCTACCTAATCCAAACACATGTTCACCTAGCTAGGTTTGACATGCACCTTCCCAAATTATTCATGCATCTTGACTATATGAGTGCACACCTAGTCTAGTTCACATAGGTGTTCATCCAGACCCAAACATGCATTAATTTTATCCACATAGGTGTTCATCTAGACCCAAACAAGCATTCATCTGATCCACATGTCATCCATCTAGTTTAAATTGGCATGCATCTTGTTATAATAGACATATTTTTAGTTTGAATAGGCTTTCATCTAATTATTCAAGGAATTCTCTTGGTTCTAGCCAAGCAATCATCCAATCTGAAAAGGTGTTTGTCTAGTTTGCATAGGCATGTGTCTAGTTAAAATAGGCATACATCTAATCTACACATGCATTCATATGGCCCTACATAGGTATTTACCTCATTTATAGATGCTTTCACCTAGCTTAAATAACTGCTTGCCTATAATTATGATAGTGTACATCTATTTCTTGGCATTCATCAATGATTACAAGGTTTGAGTGATTCACCATCTAGCATCATGTGATTTTCCTTTACAATGATTTAGCTTCTAACCTGATTCACCATCATTGTGAATCAAATTTTCCTTGGGACCTCCATGGATTTTCCTATAGGGCCCACTAAAATGAACCTTGGGGAGAAGGTGAATGAGGCTCTTCAACTTGACCACTAATCATGAGATGGTAAATGGAATAAGGATCCTTTCCTTGATGTTGAGGAAATTAATAGATAAAGAAGAGAATTTCAAGGGTATACTCTAATTTAGGTTGATATTCAAGTGAGAATAGAGGGTTAAAAAGTGAAGAGGAATGAGGAAGGGTCACATATTTTATTATCAGAGTAGCTATATGAACATTACTCTTATTCAAGAGAGGATACCTAATCTGTATATGGGAGACCCTATGAGGGTTGTTAAGACTCATCATATCCATTGAATTTAATGTAGTGTTGTCTTAAAACCATAAGTTCATGATGAAGGATAAGTAATAACTAAGTAAAAAGTGATGCAAAATCAATAAAATAGAAAGAGGCAAAAAATTATACAAAAAGTCGACTAGGCTGCTTAGTAAAAAAATAGGGTTTAAAAACTGAGAAAATAGGGATACAAGGTCAACTAAGTCAACATAATTTTGTAACCTAGGAAACAAATAGGTAGAGAAATATATAAATTTGATAATATTAACCTAGTTATGTATCTTGGGAAGCATAAAAGAGTATTGTGTCAATAGGGTGGACCTAGTACTACAGGCAAGGAAAATAGATAGTATGTAAGAGACTGTGTCGAGTAGAATGACTGTGTACTGAAACATGAAAAAAATTTCAAGTAATTTTGAAATAAATAAATTAAAATAAACACACAATCAATTAGGTCAATGAGGATGATCCAATTTAGGTAAGCAACACAAAACCTTTCACCAATGCTATCCAATATAAGTTTTTTTAATACAACATACAATTTGAGCAAAGAAAAAGCAATCAACATGGAAATTAAATTATAACTAAGTGGCCATCCTAAATATTACTAGATTATTAGAGTATGATTTTAGATGTGATAGGAAGTTGGATGTAAACAAGGAACTATAAATCAATGTATGAATGGTTTAAAAAAATTTAGCTAAAAGGGATCTATATTGGCAATGGTATTGGCTTGGTATTGGGGACTACCCCCTCACTTCACACACTATAGTGATAAGGGTGCGAGGTTTTTTTCCAATATATACCATTAACCACCTATTTATACTTAGCCGAAAACCAAGTTGGCTTTCCCCTTGGTGATGAAATCCAAGTAAGTAGGCCTTGGGTAGATAATTGTTTAAATGTATTTTTAAGATTTTTTTATTTGGTAGTATGTACATAAAATATAAAAACCACCTAACTATACTATGTGATCTATTCTAAGCATGAAAACAACTAAAAATGAAATGTGAGAAAATTACTACCATATAAGTATTAATTCCAATTTTGAAACATAGTACAGTATCAGTTCAGATGATATTGTATGCATATATTATAGAATAGAGTCAATAGTGTTGTTATTGTACTATTGAATCAATGGTCTAAAAAAAAATATGTCAATAGTGTTGACCTAGTTTTATAGATATAAGATAAAATATAGAACTATGTTAATAGGGTTGGCCTAATTTATTGTATAGGGGCATTTTTATAGTGAAAACTATGGAAAACAAAATTATAATGAAATAACAAAAATGAAAAAGGAGAGAAACTAAACTTGGTGGGTTGGAAGATGCTTAAAATTTTCAAATTTTATATTTTATTTTCTTGAACATTCTACCAACTAAATCTATTAGGTCGAGTTAGTCCTATAAAACCCTATTGTTGAATCCTATAAAGTGTATTGTGTCGATAGGGTTGACCTAGTATGTTTTTTTGAAGTCTAAAAATTGTACTATGTCAACAAGGTCAACCTAGTAGTCTATCAAGAAGTCCAAAAATGTTTTGTGTTGAAAGAGTCAACCTAGTAGCCTATACCTAATGAAAATCTTACAAAAATAGAATAGAGTTGTATTGATGTGACTATGTGTTAAAACTACGCAAAGAAGTTAGAACTATACTGACACTATCGACCTAGTATCACAAACATAAATAAATAAAATGATAAAATAATGAAAAACATGAGATAAAACCTTCAAGGGTTAGATTCAGATTGGGTTCACCAAAAATTATGCAATTATAAATGCATCATGTCTATAAATCAATCCTAACTCAAAGAATATAGATCATACCATACACTTATGATTAGGGATACATTAGATAATTAGGAATATGACCAATATGAGGATTTTATAGACTCAATAAGGGGATCTCTTATCACAATACACAATGATAAGGAGGGTTCTAAAGCCTCCAATCAAGAATAATCATGTATTAACCCTAAAATGGTCATATGTTTTATATTCACTAAACTAATAACAAGTCTAATGTAGTGCCCACCAAATCTTGTAGCACAAAGTGGGGTTTAAAAACAAAAAAAGTAAACATGCATAGAAGATATAGACTCACATCAATGTATACATAATCTTAATGCATGGACGATAAATATAAATACATATCTATATATTCTTACAAAGGAGAAACAAAGTTAGGAATACTTGCCTTTAAATATGAACATGTTGAGCCTCAATCTCTCCCTTAGATAAGGTGTTTCACAAGAGGTTGTTGTGGTATATAAGGATGAGAAGGATAAATTATCTCTAGGATAGAAAACCTATCAATGTATCCAAAATATTTTTCAATAAAACAAGATCTATATCTTCAAAGAAAGTATGAAACCCTAAGCTTGCTCATTAATTAAAATGGTGGATAAGCAGATTCAAAATAGATTTTACTTCTTCTCATCTCCAAATAATGATGAATTTGACTTGTATATATAGGAAGATTTAACTCTAAGCCCTTTCAAGCATTTTGGCTGATAGGGTCAACCCAGTCAAACTAGAAAAATAATGAATAAGTATTTACTAGGTCATGGGCTAGGTTGGCCAAGAGTTGACCTAGACCCTAAATGAATTTCACCCAAAATTGTACAGGGTCGACCTAGTTGATTGAGTACAAGAAACATTAAAAAAGGGGCTAAGGCTATGAAAAGGGGGACAAAAGGTGGAAAATGATTGAGGAGTGTGCAAAAGAGAATAAAAAGCTTACAAATAACATTTTTAGGAGACAAGTGTGTAGATAATAAGTGAAAAAGGGGAAAACAATCTTATGAATTACCAATGGTCTACCCACCCCTTTTTTGATTCACCCCTTAAGGAGTGCACTCATTGAGATTGAGACTCGATAGGCTCCTACAAGATAAAGAGCATTAATAAGTGATAAAATTTTGAAAATATTATGTGTATATGTATTTTAGGGATACCTAAGGACCTATGACACCACTTGAACAAGTATCATGTTACCCTGACATGACTATGCAATCACAAGACCAATGTAAGACATTAATTAATATTGTTAAATAAACCTTAATATTTGATAATATGGTTTTAAAAAGACCCTTTAAAAATTCATAAGTCATAAAAAGGATTTGAATAAGACTAACAAGACATGAAAATCAAGTTTCTACCTATATGGGTTGACCTTTTAACAATGGGGGTCAAATTACTTAAAAAATTTATGATTCACAAGGGTAACATGCCTAAAATGCTTACTAGACCAATAGCCTTATCCTTCCATCAAGAAATGGAGTCATTTACACTCAATTATAAAATTGATTAGACTTTGACCAAGACAAAACAAACTAATTTGACCTCCAAATAGATACAAAACAATAACACACAAAGTAAAGGAAAAAACACACACACATGTGTTATCTAAGCACTTAGGGAACACAATAAACAAACATAAATAACTAATATATACAACTAACCTAAACATATCTTATTACTTATAAATCAAAGGAGAAGCTTGTGATATCTTTTACTCCATGAGGTTGTAAATGTCATGAGGCAAACTACCTCTTGGATATTGATCTTTTTGTCTTCATCATCTTCTTGGTTTTTAATCATCTTGGCATGGTTTCAAATGAGGTAATGGAATAAAACCAATTTATTATGAAGATAAATTCATCTTGTACTTCAAGATAGACTCCATATTGCTTATCAGTTGTAACCTCATCCAATGATATTCCATCTAAGCATGTTTCTTAGGCCTTCATGACATATTGAGTGACCTCATGCTTCTTATCAGTTGTTACAAGCTCATAAATATCTTCAATGAGCTTTTCATACTCAATCTAAACTGCATCATGGTCTATAATGAATGTATATTGACCGACCTCTTAATGATCATGATATAGAATTGGAAATGTAACTTTACAAAGGATTTCAACTTCTTGAAGAGAATTAGGATAATTTTTACAATCATCTTTCAAATATTCTCTTTGATCAATATGATCAATACCAACTATAAAATCATCCTCATATTTGTTCTTAAGAGCTACGGAGCTATCAAGAGTCTCAAACCTTTCTATGTAGTCATGATGTTATTGGATGTCAACCTCTTCAACATCAACTTCTTGATCATTTTAAACCACTTAAATTTCATTAAAAATATTAGATTTTTGGTTTAGATAACCTTCAACATCAAGACCAACCATAACCTCAACAAGATTAAATGTGATTGGATCTCCTTCTTGAAGCATTCTATTAAGATCATCTTTTAGAACCCCATATTTGAAAAATGAATTGCCTCTTTCTTCCCAAAGTAGAGTACAAATGAATATTTATTTCTCATACACACTTGAATAATCTTCATCATCTTCATTAAACTCCCATATGATAGGTTCCTCTTCAATAAGGGAGATGGTTATAGGGTGATAAAAATGATCATGAGTTTGAGAGGGAAATGAGGCATGTTAGGTTACTCACAAATAGGCTTGGGAATTAAGGAAGCTTTCTTGTAACTTGAGGTCTTGGAAATGGAATATTATTGTAGTAACTCTTGGAAGGAGAGTAAATTTAGATGTTCTATAAGTGTTTCATTTTTATCAACAACTAACTCATTCTTCTCATAGCCTTCATGAGGTTATTTATTAGATGCAACTTGATTTTCAAATTTCTAAAATAGGACCTCCTTCTTGTCTTAAACACCTTCTTAGATATACCTTCAAGATAAAATAAATTGAGGTTCTTGAGGAAGGGGAAATGGGGATTAAATATGTACAAGGTCTTCTTTGGTTCCATTTCTAGATCTTAGCTCTCTTCCTCTTGTTTCTTCCAAGAATTAGTTACTTGGTTCTAAGTTGGGACTTTGAAATTAGTAGGTTCTCTTAGAGATTAAATTATCTCTCTTGGAGGTTATATTTGAGAATGGTCAATGAATTCATTAGGATATGGAGCATAATAATTTTGATAAGGAATGCAAGAGGGTTCTTAAAACATCTAATCTAACTCTCTTTATTTCCTCTCCCAAATCTCCATCTTATCTTATACAAATGAACACAAATCATCGGTCTCTTATGGATAATTAGATACAATTACAAAGAACCCGATAACTTATTTATATTGAGAAATTAAATAAACTATTATTTCACATTCTAATATCTTGTGTATGCAAAGGAAAATGCAACTAATCTATAAATTAATCCTATATCAAAGAATATAAATCGTAATTACACTTTTGATTATTGATACATTAGATATTTAGGGTCATGATTAAGATGGATCTAATAGACTTATCCAAGGGATCTCTTACCACAATAATATCATTAGGGAGGGTTTCAAAGACTCTAGTCAAGAAAAATTATGTAACAACCCTAACTAGGTCCTATGTTTTCATATTCGCTAATGTATAAATGACAAAATCAAAGGTAAATCTAATCTAGTGCTCACCAAATCTTGTAGCCCAAAGTGGGAGTTAGTAAACATAAAATTAAACATGCATAAGAGAATCATATTTAATCTATGTATAGGTAAAATCCTAATATATAGAGAGCAATATATTCAAAATACATTACTCATACTACTTCTATCTACTAGAGAGAGGAGAAACGTTATAGATACTTACCTTGAAGATGAACCCATCAAGAATCAATCTCTCTCTTGGCCAAAAGTGATTTACAAGAGGTTATTGTGGTTTTTAAGGATCAATAGGAAAGGCCAAATCATCTAAGAATCTTCCACAAGACAATATTCTTCTCCAATACAAACCCTAAGCTAAGACTCCTCAAGTAGAATGGTAGAAGAGCAAATTGTAAAGAATCACAAATGAGTAATTAACTCTTTTATCTATAATAAATGATGAAATGGATGTGTTAATATAGTTGAATCTAATCCTAGTCCTTTTTAAAAGTTTAGCTAATAGGGTCAACCTAATCAAATCTATATCGTTATTGACAAAACAAAATTAGGTCCTAACATAGGTTGTCTAGGGGCTGATCTAGACCCTAAATGAGTTTTTTTAATTATATTACAAGGTCAATGGGGCCGACAGTGTATCGTAAAATGTCAAAAAGGAGTTTAGGCTAAGGAAGGGTTAATAAAGGTATAAAATGACTAGAGGAGGGTATAAAAAGAGGAGGCAAGCTTAGGGGAGTGATTTTAGATAAAGTTGGATTGATAAAACATGGTAGTAAATGGACAACAATCATGTGAAGAAATAATGGTCCACCCACCCCTTTCCTAGTGCACCCCTTAAGGTGTGAACTCATAGATATTAAGACTCGATAGGTTCTTGTAGGATAGAAAGCATCAATAACTAATAAATTTTGAAAATTTTATTTATATAAACCTTACTCTTCATCTCATCCATTCCATATTTAAAAAGCTTTGGAAGTTAATGGAGGAGGGGAAACATGATAGCATGGTTAAAAACAAGGTTGTTCATATGCATCACCATAGCCATATAGGGAAGGTTTAGATTAATTATAGCATTGATATGGCTCATAAAGAGGATAAAGGTGATGCTCTTGGTAGTAATGAGGTAAAAATATTCATAAGGATATTGAGGTATATAGTTGGGATCATATGACAGCTATTTATAAGACTGATACGTATCATTCTCCTACTAGTAAGGCTCATTATATGATTGATAAGAGTCATAGAGAGGTTGATAGAGAGTACCATAGATTGAAGATGCCTAATAAACTTGCATGAAATTGAAATTAAATTCAAAATCATCCATAAAAACTTCATCAAGATAATGAATTGAAAGCACAACTTACTTTAAATAAGTGTTTGAGCTTATAGAACCAATTGATTGAGCTCATAGTCATCATTGATGTTTTAAATGCCGTTAAAGGCTGATATGTAGAAGAAAAAAATCACTAATCCTTCCAATACTTTAGACCTTAGTCTTATTAGGTGTGCTAAAACTATTTTTTGGTAATTTAGCCTATTCAAGCCAAATATCAACCCCTACAATCTGAAAGTCTCTAGTGTCCTACTAGTAGCCTTATCAAGCTAGTCAAACAAGCTTATTTTTGGCCTAAAAGAGTAATTTTTGGTTTTAAATGTAAAATTTTAGGTTAAAAGGTCATTAATTATTCTAAAAAAATCCTTTAAATATGTTTAAAACCATAAATTTTACCTTAGTCTAAAGTTTCAAAAAGCAAAAAAGGTGTTTAAAGGTGTTTTAAGTGTGAAAAGGGGTTTTTTCTAACCCAGACGTGCTAATTTGGCTTCCTAAAAGAATATAAATGACATAAATTTTGTATTTTCATGAAATATATCATGTATTACTTCTAAATTCTACTATATGAGGTGGTGGAAGTGATATATTGGCTATAAAAAGCCAAAAATAAACTCTTTTCCTTCATTTAAAAAAGCAAAGTATGGATCTATATAGAATTCCATACAATAGGGGCATGAAATTTGAATACAAGGACATGGAAAATAATTATCAAGAGTTTCATGGTGTTTTGAGGCCATATAGACCCAAAACTATTCCACTACAAGCAATTGGTAGTTTCACATAGAGACATGCTTACAGGTTTGATGATGGTACATTTGTAGAAAGAAGGTGCAGGTCTAAATTTTGGAGACAAAAAACTAGAATCAAAGGCATTCCTCATGGATTAATTGGTTCTATAATTGTATTTTCAACCCTCATGAACCATCAAGTTGAAGTTGGGATAATTTATGTAGTTTTGCATCTATGAAGGCAACCAATTTTCCTTAATTTATCCTCACCCGGGTAGTATTTTAAGAAAATTCAAGCTTCTACAAAATATTGGGGACCTAATATTCCTATATTTGGCATATTTAAACTATTTTTCACACATTTAATTGTCAAAAAAATCTCATAAATATAGCCAATCCAATCTATAATTGAGCATGTTTTCAAGGAGAAGTTATACATTTTTGGAGAGAGAATGTAAACTCAAGTTTAATTTTTTTGATCCTTGACATGGCTTTCCTTCATTTTTTCATTGTTTTCATTAAATTATCCTCAATAAGTCTCCAAATATTCATATCTTGTTCTATCTTTGTGCTCTCAAAGTGCCTCAAAAGGCTAGTTTAGCATAGTTAAAGGAAAGTTTACTTTTTTTAAGGTTTTTGTAGAAAACTAGGTTTCAAATTCAGCATCTTGCTCTCCTCCAATAGCTCCCAAATTTATGTATGAGGTTGAAGGTATCTATATTTTTATGTATGACCCATATGGTAGCCTTTTCCATGTTCCACATTTATTTCCCACCTCCATCTCATCCACCCTTACCATTGTATTATCACTATGTTTTCCACCATGTTTTATGACTTTTCCGTCTCCATTCATGTGTTTTCATCACCTATCTCATTCCTACCACACTTTCATACATATATTTCCATGTTTAAATCATAAAGAGAGATAAAGGTTGACAAGAGATAGTCAATAACACAATGTTATAGTAGTACCCTATAGCCAAAGGTTGGTCATAAAGGAACAATGGATAAAAAGGTGGGAGAGACCTTATTAAAGCCATATATATCAATAAGATAACTAAAATAAGATAAAAAGAGATAAAATATCACCATGAGCACAAATTGAGTATATAGGCCTACAAATCACCAACCATAGCCATGGAAGGGACCTATAATACTACATACAGTCATACGTTATGAAGGACATCAATCAAACAATGATAAGTTAATATACCCTCATATGGTACATATGAAAATGACCTTATCAAACACAATGAGGAAGAATATTAAAGATAAAATATGGTTTTTTGGACCTTCCTTAATGTCATATACAGTCTCCTTTAGTACATGAATGATGTCATTTAGCCATACATAGGCATGTCTTATCTTAATAAAGGTCTTGTTGATAACCATACGGGTCTTAGAGCTTGAGGATTATTTGAATTACATAAAAATAATAAGTTACAAGGAAAATGAAACCTTTAAGGGCTTAAGAGGCTAAATAGTTACCTAAAGTCACCATGGAGATAACCCTATAGGGCCATATTGAGGGTTACAATAGACATATCCTAAAATCTTGGTTGAGAATGGTTTAATAAATGCATGGATAGGTACCCTATGAGTAATATTCAACTAAAAGCTCAAAAGAAACCATTTTAAATCCTTTAAGAGGAATTATAACACTAAATTGTCCTAAAGTACCTAAAGAGAACCCTACAGGCCTTCTCTTAGGCCAAAACCTATAATTACCAAGAAGAAGCACAATTAAAAAGGATTATTGATATTCTTGTTATGTTTGAAGGGTTTGGAAATATTAATGAGGTTTTGGTCTACATTATTATCATCATCATATAAATAGATCATATAAATTATGTATGGGGGTAGTGAGACATAAAAATGAAACCTATAGCCTCCAACAGTCAGGTTTTCAAGCACAAGGAAGATGTGGAATAGTGGTCTTAGTTATTAAGGATTTATTAGCCTCTTTAAGGTTTATGAGGGGAAATTATAAATAAATAATCAATAAATCATCCTCAAATAACTTAATATCTTAGTCAAAACCTTCTAAAAACATGCTTATAGCTACAGTTCGTACACTCAAGAAAAGCATAGTCATAAGGGTCTTTCAATGTAAAGATTTATAAGGGTTTATTTCCAAATATAGTAGATCCATGGAGTTTACATGAGAAATAAATTTTTGTGTAAATGAGGGTTTATATTGGTAATGACACCTAAAAGCTCAAGAATGCACCTATAGGTCCTTCATGATAACAAACATTGAAGAGTAAGAAGTGGTCTCTAAGGTGGTAGTGTGTAGAAGTAAGTATCTAATATGAAAATTCATTATTGTATGAGGTTTAATTAGTTTTATATGTACTTTAATGAAGTAAAATTTATGAATGAGGGACTTTCAAATGTAAACACAATCAAGATTGACCTTCAAACATCAACCAGACATTAATGAAAACCACCTACAACATGATTTTAGAGCAATTAGACTATATTAGCTCATCATCCACATAAAAAATAAGAAGATTATATGTTTTAAGGAATAATTGATGATAATTCTTATTAATTAATCAAAGATAATGATGAAGAGGGTTTCAAAACACACCTACAACTAGCATAGTGAAGGAAATCTACAACCAAGTAGGTGATTTTGGAAATGGAGACCTTATGGATAATGGGGTTATATGACTAAGATCATCAATGCAGCATAATAAACCAAATAAAAATTACCTTTTTAAGGTAAATTTTAAAAAATTATCATTCTAATATGGTAACCTCTATCTACTGTTCGTACAACTAGAAGACATAGTCAAATACTAAAGGAGGGATTGTGACTAATAATAAGTAGTTGGTATTATAAGAATTGATGCCATAAAAAAGGATAGATAAAGGTTTAAAATGGAATGATGAGATTCCTAGAGGGATAATATAGGGATTTAAAATCAAGATACAGTCATATACTAAGAAACTCCACTTGTAGTCCTCATAGAAGCATAGTCATACCTCTAAGTTGATAAATAGGTTATGAACATGGTAACCTATAATGTTTCATGTTTAAAATGGATGATTAAGGGAGTTGTAAGTGGTTTAAAATCACAAATATGTTGTTAATGGTTCTCTTATAAACTTTTTCAGTTAATTCAACCACCTATAATGCCTTAAATACACCTACATGCCTACTCTTCGGTGACTACCTAACAGGATTTGACTTGATAGGGTTAAGGATTATTCTAAGGTTAATGATATGACTAAGACAATTGAAGTGAGAAAGGATATTCCTTCAAATTATTTATCAATAAATATAATTACTTCCAATCATGAGTGAAATGTAGTACAAGTAGTTGTATGGACTTAGACTATTTTCAAGGCCTGTGGAGCTTGTTGAAGAGTCAAAAGGTCAAAAGGATATGGGTTGAGGATATTAATTAGTATAAATAGTTTATAAATACTAAATAAATATGGAATGGTCACTAAAAATGTTCAATTTTCATGAATCTCACCTATAGTACTAATGGAATACAACCATTTTGAATGTTTTGAGAAGATAAGGCCTGAGAGAGGAGACATGGAGGTTTAAGAAGATTATCAAAGGATGTAATAATAAATCCAATAGGAATATTATAAGGTTTTAAAAACATATTCATAATTTTTAAGCCCAAAAACCATGATAAATCATTAAAACACAGTCAAATGTACGCACGGTCCATGGAAAAGGGGTAATTTTGAAGGAAATTTGAGCTTTTTGGCATCTAGAGCTGGAATTATGACTTGAAGTTTGGTAAATATAATCATCATAACTTGATAAATATTCCATATTAGTTTTAAATCCATTTTACAAGTATAAATAATAACTATTTTTACACATTCCCTCACTAGTAAAAAAATAGTCATAATGGTGCAAGGGGAGGTCCAAGTGTGTTTTGAAGTGATACAAAGGTTTATAAGTCCAATTGAGAGTTTTAAAATAGTTTTAGGATGTAATTTAATCTCCATAAACCTTAATAGAGTGTCAAAACTCTATCTCATATGCAAACCATTCCTATACAACCTAAATCAAGCAAACAAGCATATACTCCAAAAGGATTTTTTTGACTTTTCAAGAAATATGACACTTGCATAGTGTTTTTATGACATTTTAAAATAACCATGATTATTATTTAAGTTATTTATAATAAAAATAATATTAATTTTCATCCATGAGGAGAAATTCAAATTCTACATTTCCAAACACCCTCCAAAGCCACCTAATCAAATGCTCATATCTTTCACCACATGAGGAGTTTGGAAAAACACAATTATAATGATTTGGACCCATATAAAATTAAAATTAATTAATAATTTAGTTTTTATGATGGGATTTTATTTATAAATAATTTATAAAAGTGTAGGCAGTCTAGAATGCAAGCAAAACCCTACAAGCAGATTTCCTCCACAAGATATATTATCATATATTTTCCATGGAAACCCAATATTTTTAGGGATTTTTATGGGGTTATTTTAATACAAATTAATTTAAATAAGTTTGGATTTGGATTTTTTTGCTTCATGAATCTTCATTAAGAAGATTCAACTCTAAAACCCTCATAGTGACCAATTTTAAGAAAAGTGTTTTTTTATTTCCATAAAAACACTATGGATCAACATAAAAATATTCAAACATAAAGTAAACTTAGATACAATTCCATAAATTCCAATTTGATTTATGGAGATATAAGCATCAGGGCATAAAATCAAGTTTTTTGGATAAAAAATCATAGAAAGTGAGGTACAAGGAAGTTTGCATGAAACCAATTCATTGATGTTGAGTTTTGAAATTTTTTATTCATCATAAAATATTAATATGGTCTATAATATGCCTATAAGTTCCCCTAATAGTGCATCCAAAACAACCACTCTATAGGAAAATGGGACAAAATGGACCTAGTCAATCTTGTTGACTGAATGATAAGAGTTTCTTCATAAAAAACATCTATATCATGATGGGAGGAGTTGATTAAAGTATAATTTCATATTATTTTTAGTTTTTAAATGTTTTTTTTAGGTTACATGGATTTTAAAATATAAAGAGTAAGCTACTAGGCCTAATTTCCCTAGTAGGCTTAGTTAATCAAACATCAAATAAGAGTTTGGCATTGAAGAGGCTAATCAAGTAGTTCATAAGAGGTTTCCATGCCAAATATCCTATTGATAAAATTAAATTATCATGCTCAACTCAATATAAAAGTGTCACTTCAATAAACTTGAGTTCAAAGGGATTTGACTAGTCCTTAAAGCCACATCACTTTAGTGAACTAGTTGTCTAGTTTCATACATCTTCATGATTTTCATGCAAAGGAGAACCTATCTTAAAATTCAACTCACTTCAATATGGAGTTAATATCCAAGTATTTTCATATATTTTTATGCAAATAATATTTGAAAACTCAAGAGGAGCCCACTACCTCCATCTCAATGCCAAAGTGAAGACCATGCAAGATTTTAAAGACTCTGAAGATTTTTGAAGACTATTATTATTGTAAAGGGACTTTAGTCTTGAGTTAACTCAAAAAATACTAATCCTTCTCTCCTCTGTGCCACATTGGCTAGATATTTATAAATTTTACTATATATGTAGGCTTTTGAATCCATTTTTCACATCCTTCAGGCTGGTATAGGAAAACTATATATAAATAGTAACTTGTACCAAAAATCAATAAAGAGAATTTTTTTTTTAGATCATTCATGGTTATAGTGTGTAATTATGATTATTTATTTTAATATAAGTGTGATTTATATCTCCCTTTTAGGTCCTTTCCTCACCTAACACTATTATTTGATCCTTTACAAGTCACTTGAAGAGTTAGAATAGAAATTGAGTTGGAGAATGTTAGTATGTAGTGTCTTTAGAGACCTCCATTCACATCCTTCAATCTACAAGCTCCTTTCAAACCTCCATTTTAATTAATGATGTTTAGGACTGATATAAGAGAGTTTTGTTGACAAATTATTCAATATCTATTTGTGTGTGTGCCTGAATTTCAAAGTTTACAGAGGATCAATCACTATTCACGTGTATCACCATCATAGGCAGGTTTTATTTTCAATTCATCCTTACTCTTTTCACTCCAACATCAATTAGTTTTAGTAATTGATCCTAAAATTCACATTTCATAAGATTTATCCTCATAACTAGAGGTCTAATGTAAACAGAAGTATCCCATAGCCTTAGATCATTCCAATGTTATTCTAGATATGACTTCGACTTGAGTAATCTGATCTCTACTAAGTGTTATCTAGGTTACTAACACTATTATCAGCCAAATTTACACCCTTAGAAGTTATTTCAAGCATTCCAAATTTTAGGTAAGATGGAGATAATCCTAAGATATGGGTGGCCTAATGTTAGATTGAATCTTTAGGTTAAAGTGTTAACTCCCTATGATATATCACTTAGGCTCACAAACTACTCTACGAAATTAATAGGAAAAGAGAAAGAAACCTAATCTAAAGGAGGTGATGCATAAAATAAGTTTGACCACAACCAACTAGCTGCATATGAACTTCAACCATGAGACTAACCTATAACAAACACTACTCCTAATTTGCCTCTCTACATCATTACTTCATTATGATGGTAGTAAAATATTCTTAGGCTAGGACGCCTAGTTAATATATCATATAATGACACTAGTGAATAAGAAACTAACTAAATTTTTCACATTTCACTTGGAAAATTCACAATACATACAAAGAGACTTTCAAACTGAATATGAATGCTAGAAAAGGATAATATACTAAGGAAATAAAGATAATCACTTGATAAGATCAAACTAATCATGCACACACATTAAAACCATACAAAAGAAGAGGTAAAACTAGACTTTTTTATTGATCAAAGGGTTGAAAATGAGTAGTGCTTCACCATACCTAGGCAAAGGGTACATTCTCGGCCAAACAAGACTTCTTATATAGATAAAGTGAGTGAAAGAGAGGACATTGGAGAGAGAGGTGAAAAGTGTCACTCTTAATGGAGCAAGTTACAATCAATAAAAAGGAGTTATGAAATTGTAGTCATATAAAATGTCCAAATTGGTAGTTTGAGTGTGACTTATAACACCCCATCCATAGGTCCTTTCTACATGCTCTTTTGACCCTTCTAGACACCATTTTTCTCATTATAAATTATCTAAAATCTTATAAATGTTCATTCCACCTTAGATAGATAGTATTCCCCATGCCATTCATGTTCCTCTAGGTTCTAAGCCTATAGGATAGGAGTGCCCCATTTAGACTATATCACCCCATAGAGAAGTGTCCTATTTCTGAGAGTCATATCTATTTTCACTTTGAGCCTCAATGGTCATTTTCATCTAGTTCTTATCCTTAATTAGGTATGCCTAATGTGAATAAATCTAACCCATGACCAATTATTTCCTATAAAAGACCAATCAAAGCTCATTTAAAAAGGGAGGGGACCAAAATTATAAAGCAAGCAAGAACACAAACAAAGGACTAAGTCAAACTTCACTATTCTTTGCACACAATCACCCAACATAGCTAAAAACCTACTAAAATCCCCATACCAATCCATAACCACCTCAAACACTATTAATCTATCATTTACATCTGCACCACACTATTGCACAAAACACACTATGTGGGAGAACTACATATATCTTGATCCCTCTTCAGAGTATTGGTATGTAGGCAGTGTTCCCATACAAGGGCTATGGATTTCAAATTGAGTAAATCTTTCACACTAACCCCCCTCTTTCTCAAGTGAATCAAATGTCATTTTATCACGCATAATGGAGGGTTAGGGTTTGAAAATAAAATCAGCTCCAAACTGAGTTCTATTAATAACTAGTGTTTGATTTTTCATAGGCATGATCACATAGGCATAACACAACTACCTAGAAAATTTTAGGTCTTTGTGATCAATTTGGAAAATAGTAGTAGGAATGGATAATAACATCAAACACCAAATAATCCACTTTTTGGTGCTCCTATCCTTTCAACAAATGAAAGCTATATTCAATTTTATGACACCTTCCTAGTCTTACACAACAATTTTCAACCTTTGTATCATCCATCTTAGTCTATTTTATAGTTATGTTATATTTCTTCTTATTTATTTCTATTTTTAGAAAGGTGAAAAAGATAAACAGGTGCACCAATTAGAACTATATTTATTTCTATATTCTATACTAATTTATTAATCCATACCCTTAATTAAAATAGGAATAAAATTCCATTATTCCCAAATAAGTTAAATCATTTGTTAAACTTGACTTACTTCATTTGCATACAAAAACCATAGAAAACCTAGCGAAAATTCTTTGTTGATTTTAGCAATATTCTTTTGATTTTTCCTACATATATAAATTAGAATTTCACATTAAATTTTTAAAATTCACCATAGTAATTTTAAAAATCATTTATTTCAATCCCTAGTATAATATATTAGGTCCCTATGCTTTTGAAGTATCACCTTACATGTTAGTGAAATTTATATCCTTTTTATACATGTTCAAGTTAGCTATTTTTTAAATCCTAGATTACATTTATTTAATCATTTCTTTCAATTTTCAAGTTGTTTTCCTTATGCCACCTAATCTCCTTAAATATCTTCCTTTGAGATAAAGTATAAGACTTAGTGGTAACCCTCCTAAATTTACCCTGATTCTTCCAACCCATCTAGATTACACTAATTTTCATGAGGATAATTCAAACAATTAGCATTATGAGAATAATAATAATGATATACACATCGATGTTCATGCTCCACCATATTGGACTACTAATCCACTTCCACCTATTGTTGATAATGATGTTGTCATAAAAAAGGATTTGATTCTATAGAGTTTTAAAGAGAGACTTAGGGAACAACCCCAAGATCATGCCATTATCTTACAATCTATCATGGAAATTAAAAATTCTAAGACAGTTGATTCTTTCATTCCTTTAGAACAACTAGCTACAAATGACACTATGGGGGAAACTATGTCTCAACAACCCCCTATAGATCCCAACCTTCCTATGTGGTACCACTAGTTACATCTAGTACATTTTAACCTCTTGATGTGGCTACCCTTATACAAGAGATTAAATCTCTTCAATCCAATGTTATACATCTTGAGAAAGGTGCCTTTAGAATAACAAAGGATTTGGACTCTTTTGCTCTACTTCATACACCATTGGCATTCCATATTAATTCTACACCCTTGCCACTAGGTTTTGTTCAACTAAAGCTCACTCTATATGATGGTAAAGGTGATCTAGAGACATGGTTGAGATATTTTCAAGAAACATGATTGGACTATGTGCCAAATGATTAGTTACTAACCAAGGTATTTCCATGAAGTATAAAGGATTATGATCTACAATGGTTCTATAGTTTACTAAATTAGTTGATCAAATCATTCAATCCTTTAGTTAACATGTTCCTAGCCCATTTCAACATTAACATATGTGACAAGGTTTATTATGCCCATGTTTCATAATAGAAACAAAGGTCAAATGAGCATCTCATAAATTATGTTCTTAGATATACGACTATCTTGGATAAAATGACTAGCCCCATGGCTGATCAAGAATTACAAGATCTCTTCAAATAGAGTCTTTTACCATCTTTGCATGATTCAATAATGTTAAAAAAGTTTTCTTCCTTCACTAATTTATGTCATACACTAAAGGAAAGGGAACTCAAATTATTTTCAATGGTTAAACTCAAGTACACAAGTATATTAGATACAACAAATAAGAGTAACAATAAAGTCCCATAAAAATTAAAGTTTAATGATAGCAAAAGTCAAAATCAACCTATATTTAATATGGATTTAGAGCCCCCTCAGTGAGTGGTTTTATCATTGCCTCCTCTGCGAGCCTTTACCAATATACCAGTATATCTAGCTAGAGTCTTATAATAGCTATTGGAATGTAATATCCTATCTCTCCCTCCTATTTGGGAAATTAATATGACAAAGCCTCTTCCATATGGATATGATCAAAATGTATTCTATGATTTTTAGAGGGCACCAAGCCAGACAACAAACAAATGCATTAGTTTATGACACAAGATATATGACTTGATATATGATAACCTTATTGATCTTAACACTCTAGTTGAGCTTCCTCAGTCAAAATAAACATAGGACAAGGCTCTAAATTTTTTCTCAAATACTTTCCCACAGCATTCTAAATAGGAGATAGGGGAACATCAGGTGTTCACCATGAATATCATGTACACCCTCCATGAGTTACATACTAGGCACATTCAGTTGAGTTGCATCCTTTGAGCAACACAATTAGTATGTATAATCTATAGTTTCAATTAGAATTTAAATCTTCTTCTGAAAGTAAGATATAGTTGAGGATGATTCAAATTACTATTCACTCTTTATCATAGACTAAAATGATCACCATCCCATTCATAATGTTCTCATAGACAATTGATCTAACATGAACATGTACACTATGACCTCACTTTAGCATTTGGGATATTCAAAGTAGGATATCACCTTGATGGACATAATTATTAGTAGATTTAATGGACACATACAAAGTTCATTGGGTGAGATTGTACTTAATATATAGTTTGTTCCAACATATGTGGCCACATCATTTACTATTATTCCTAGTGCAAGAGTCTTCAACATGTTGCTTAGTCGACCATGGATTTAGAAACTTCATGTAGTACCTTCTATAGTTCACAGATGCATGACATACATTCACATAAATCATGTTGTTATAGTTGGTGGAGTTCTATATGAGTTACCATTCCACATTTCAAAGCCATCTTCTACTCTACAGTCACTAATTTTAGATCTTTCACCATTTATAGTTTTTTCTCCATTTGAGATTTAGACACAATCAAGGCCTCCCTCCCCAACATATAAAGTTCATACACTTCCATGGAGGCATTTCTTAAAGATACTACTACATTAGTGATAGTTTCAAGACTCTAAACATTTTTTAGCTATAATATTAACACCTAGGGAATTATCATTGAGGTCTCATGCCTTTACACATAAATCACATTTTTAGAGAGATTCTTCTACTGCTAGATGGTTCCCTAGGAGTCCCATAGTTGCATCCACTTTTTAACATTATAGGGGGACCCTACAGTTGATTTCCACTATAGAGATTTCAAAGCACTTAAGAATACACAAATTTTAGAGTCACAGTCTCAGCACTTCCATCATACTTCATGATCATGCACAATCTCTCTCCTTGATATAAGACACCATGAAAGGGAGTCCTTTATGAGACTCATCCGTTACTATCATTTATTCTCAATCTTTCTTGTACATAATTTCATAGGTTACTTATACATAGTTTCTTTTCACTTTCTTATACATAGTTTCCTTATAATTACTTGTACATATAAATATTTCAAACTACCAAAAATAGTACAATATTTAAAAATACCAAAAATAATATAACATGTCAAAATACAAAAATAATACAATATTTAAAAACACAAAAAACTTTTTAATCATATGCATTATCCATGCTTTACATTTCTACTACCATGCTAGACTTACATTTTATTATTTTATGTTATTGTTTGTTGATTTATCTGCATTACCATTATTTAATTCATCTTCTTTGAGTGTGGGAAATGACACCTAGATCCTTTATTACTTCACTCTACATATTAAGGGGGCATCTTAATTTTATAGTAGAGACATACATCAACATATCTACCCACCAGGGGCATGTTTTACATGATTACACATTCTAGGTTATGTCATTCCTACACCACACACTCTAGTTACTATGTTGATGTACATTACCTACTATCCTACACATATTATTCTATCGAAACTCACTAGTATTTAAAATTTGTCTATTTCTTAGCATCTACCTAGTCTTGTACTACATGTTTTACATACTTTCAAATCTTGCTTTGATTATTTAGATGTGATAGCATTTCCATCATTTGCATGCCTTTCTTTCTTAATTTGATTAGCTAGATGTGATTAATTTTCTTAGTTCTTATTTTGTCACTTATGTGTGCCTTAGGACATTTGCTAATATCCTTTTCTTTTACTCTTGTATGTTCTTGTGGCCCTCATTCCAATCTTGCTTGTTTGTAATTGTATGTGTATGTGGGAATTTGAACATGTATTGTATGTTTAATTTTTCAAAATTGAGTGACATGTGCCCATGTCCCTTATTTTCTTGTCGCCTTGGCCTATTATATATGCTCTTGTTTCTTTCATTGTGTGCTTGTTTGCTTGTTTGTTTCTCAATTGTTTGTAATGCCATGATCCACATCATGCATTATCTTGCCTTCTTGGATGCCATGATGGATGTCATTATCCATCCCTCCTTAATAAATAACAATATTTATAGTTTTAGTTATATATATTGGACATTTTATTACATTATTACATCTATCTATGCATATCCATGTTGATCAAACAATCTCTGATACAAACTATGCTATATCTTAACACACTTGTAGGAATATTTATTATAAGGGAAGTCATTTTATGGTATTAATTCCTACCCTCAAAAGAGGGTGGCAATAAATAAGAGTTTTGTAATAGAGATCAGAGCCCTCTACTGTTCAAAAGATAATTTTCAAAACACACAAAATAGAAATCAAAATTCAAAAAATATAGAATAGACCATAAAAATAAAGATGAAAATAAAAAAATAATTATAAATAGTAGAGGATAAGAGATATCCATTTGAATATAGTGCCCTATAGCAAAGTTTCCTCTTTTTTGGGATCCTATCCAAATAATTAAAATCCTAGAATTTTTAAAAATAGACAAAAAAGGTATGGTAAATTATAGTTTTGTCAACTACAATCTAATTTAGATTGGGTAGTTTTAGTATAGTTTTGCCTAGATTATCTAGATATAGGGGGCATCATGCATGGTATGATGGATCTCACTTCCACATTTATATTGGGTAGTTAGTACAACTTCTAGATCAAAATCCATACTATAAACACCAGTGATTGGGGGTAATGTGTACGACACATTTGCCTTATTTTATTTCTAGTTTATTTTATTATCTAGGTATTCTTAGTAGTTCATGCCTTACTCTATTTTTAGGTAGTTCGCATCATTTTAGGATGGATTTCATATAAGCCTAGTTTTTAGTTTCAAATTGGCTTCCATACAAGCCTAATCTCCACCTTTCAAAGTGGCCAAGGTTAGCCTAGTTCTTAGAACACATCTTGCTATCCATGCCACATTATCACATTATAGAGCATTCATGGGCTTCATGATCCATCTTATACAACACACATTTTTTACTAATATCCATTAATAGTTCACTCTTAGTGGGAAATGAAGGGTCTAAAATATTAGCTAGCCTTATTTTCTTGAGCCACCTACTCTAATGGATTAGAAACATAGGCCAAACATTGATTAACACATGCATGATCACATAGATTCACTACATAGTGGGTGACAATAGAGCCAAAGGGCCATACTTTGTATTCTTGAGCCATCCTTGAGGAATTGAACACTCAACTCCATTTATGATATTAATCTTGGTATAACACATACCCAACATCACTTATCATCACTCAACATCACAACAAGTTTTGTATTAGTTCCTTTACCTGGTGAGGTGTATTTGTTCCTTTCTCTTCCTCTCTCTTTTACCCAGCCTTTGTATGTTCTCATTTTAGACATAGTGTGTCTAGTAATAATTGATCTACTCCTTTTTTTCTCATATGGATTTATGCTTCACATTGTGCTCTCTCTATGCACACTGAACATCACACATCTTCTTGGGTTTCACCTTTATAGGTAAGTTTAGGCACTCTTTCTATTTTTCCTTTATCCTAATATTTTGCTTTGTTGTATCATTAGAATAAAGGGGGGGGGGGGAATATAGTCATATAAAATGTCCAAATTGGTATACTGAGTGTGGCTTACGAAACCCCATACATAGGTGCATTTTACATGCTATTTAAACCCTTATAGATACCTTTTTGATCATTACCAATCATCCAAAATCTTCTAAATGGTCATTCCACCTCATCCAAATAGTATTCTCCATGCCAATCATTTTCCCCTAGGTCTCGAGCCTATAGGATAGGAGCATGCCATAGAGAAGTGTCATATTTTTGGTAGTCTTATCCATTTACACTTTGACCCCCAATAGTCATTTTCACCTAGTCCTTATCCTTAATTAGGTTACCATAGCATGAATATATCTAACCCATGACCAATTATTCCCTATAAAATCCCAATCAAATCTCATTTACAAAGGGAGGGGACCAAACTTATATAACAATAAAGAATATAAATAAAGCACTAAGGTAAACTTCCCTATTTTTTACACACAATCACCCAAAAATATTGAAAACCTACTAAAATGCTCATACAATTCCCTAGCCACTTCAAACACTATCAATTAGGAATTTACATCTGTATCACACTATTGCACAAAGCACACTAGGTGGGAAAACTACATATGACTTGATCCCTCTTCAGAGTATTGGTATGTAGGTAATGTAACAATGCAAGGGGTGTGGATTGTATGTTCAGTACTTCTTTGACACTAACCCC
Organism: Torreya grandis; assembly: GCA_037957365.1. NCBI lineage: Eukaryota > Viridiplantae > Streptophyta > Pinopsida > Cupressales > Taxaceae > Torreya > Torreya grandis. The sequence continues at coordinate 2,246,344 of JARHVA010002274.1, forward strand.
TCTCTTTCTCAAGTGACTCAAATGTTGTTTTATCAATAATAATGGAGTGTTAAGGTTTGAAGACAAAATTAAATCCATAGTGATTTCCATCCATAACAAACACTTAATTTTTCATAGACACACTCACACAATCAAAATGAAACTACCCAAAAAGTTTTAGGTCTTTGTGATCAATTTGGATAATAACAATAGGAATGGACAACAATACCAGACATTAAAGCATCCAATTTTAAACACTCATATATTTTCACGCAATGAAAGCTAGATTTAGGTTTACAACACCTTCCTAGTCCTACATATCCATTTTAAACCTTTTTATCAACCATTTTAGTCTATTTTACATAAGATATATTTCTTCTTAGTTATTTCTATTTTTAGAAAGGTGAAAAATATAAACAGTTACACAAACCAAGATTGTATTTATTGCTATATTCTATACTAATTTCTTAATCCAAACCCTTAACTAAAATAGGAATAAAAATATATTATTACCAAATAATTTAAATAAAAAAAATTCATCAGACCCTTCAAAACATGTGTAGCTCTGTTGAAGATGTCTTCCTCTTCCACATGGCATAGGAGTTTAAAATGTTTTTTGACACCTTGCCTTATTTTTCAAAACTATACTTTATCTTAGCTTATAACATGACAAGTGGATTCATTGATGGTCAAGTCATGTTGAACTAATCTTGAAATATTAATGAATTATATATGCTTAATAATATCCTAAAATTGACCTTGTAATTATGATTACACCTCCTAAGTGTCTTGAAGCCCACTTGGTATCAAATATTTATAGCCCTAAAATCATGTAAACCTAATTATGTAGGATAGTGTATGGAGGATATTAGAAAATAAATATATGTTTGAGGACCCAATATCCCATTTTATCTTCATGAAAAATTTTAGGACCCAACTTTGAGTGAAAGTGCAATTATTATCCCATTTTCTCTCTCTAATTAGGTTTCTGTTAGCCCTCTAGGCCTATAAACTAGGTTTTGGATCCATAGGAATCCCACAAATTTTTAACTACAAAAATGTGTGTGGTTAAATTATAAGACCATATTTCCATTCTCCATACCAAATTTGGGCTTTTGAAACCTTGTGTATGTAGGCAAACCAAGAAATGCCTAAGAAACTAGCCCTTTCTCAAGCCTATTTCAGACTGTCTCTAAAAACTAGATTTTTTAAATAATTTTAATGATGGATTGTATATATTTTTATAATTGGAGAGATATAATAAAACCCAAGGCTTACTCTCTAATATTTTTTAACTATACATGATCTTTTATACCCTGTTTGAAGCTCAAAACCTCATAAAAGTAAATTATTTATTGGATCCATATAGTTATAGGTATAGGAAAATTACATTTTGAGTACCTACATGGATTGAATAATTAATTAAAATATATTTTTATATAAATAAAATTCATTTAATTCACTTTTGAGGCCCATCTCTCTGAACTGGTCATTATAAGGGTTTAAAGAGGGTTTATACATGTTTGAGTTTTTAGAGATTATTCATAAACCTTGGACACTCAAATATTAAACCAATAAAAAAATATCAAGTGAAATATCCCCATAAAATATACCTAATTTATTATTATCCCATCCATATTGTCTGTATTGTATTGAGCAAGATAAATTAGCTCTTTAAGTTAATTAGGCTGCATTCTGTGAGGTCTAGAAGAGATGAGGCCTGAAGGTGGTATTTTATGTTTTTTTTTGAGTTTAAGGACATAAATAAGGTATAAAAATTTCATAATGAAAAATAAAAATAACCCTCTCAACATTTTTATTCTCCAAACCTGTCATAACCATCACCGTCTTCAAGATAGGGTTTATAAGCATTTAAATATAAATAACCCTAATGACTGTGTTAGCCTCATTTTATCCACTCTAAATAGTTGAGTTAATATTATATTACTTGTAGGATATTATATAATTTTTTTTCAAACACTAAAATATTCTAATCTTCATCTCCTCTATCAAAACACTTGAAGCTTCCAATCATTCCTATACAGATGCCTAATTATCTTGTTTAAAACTATGTCACTGCAAGGGTGATGGATTTATTTTCCTCATCATTATTATTGAAAATTATGAATATATAAGGTCATGATATCATCATATAATTAATTTAATATTAATTATTTTACATTAAACCTCATTTTATCTCAAAACATTAAGGAACCTCTTACCTGACTAGGCACTATGAAAAAGCATAGTTAATGAGAAGGATTTTTATGAGAATGTTTGTGAAAGGGCTTGGTGTTTAGAAAAGGAAAGATTAAATGTCTTGTGGTTTCAAAAAAATTCCAATTTTTATTCAATATTTACGATTTTTTATCAAAACAAATAACCCTTGTTCTCTAAGTGGGGGAAGTTGTATGAACCTACGTTAGCTTTAAGTTGTCAAGATTGAATGTCTTGGTATAATGCAAGAAGTAGTTTTTATAAACTATTCAAAAGGTATATAAGGATTTAATGGATGATAATATATAAAACATGCTCTAATATAATTTAAATGGATTCCCTATTGTTAATATTCTTGGATGGATAGACCGATTTTCTTTTTATATGGTGTGCATGGTCAAAAGGGACTGTGTGTTATTTCTAGTAAGAAAAGATCATTGGGATGAGTAGTAATCTATTTTGGAACATTATAATAGATTAATTAAACATGTTTTTAGTTAATTTAACACTTATATTTCAAATTATATCATTTTATTCACTTATATAGGGTCAACTATTTACAAAATACAGTCCGCATTCCTAGTTTGATGAATTTTGAATTTAAGATCTAAGACAATGGACTCCAAAAGAGTATTTAATTATTTGAAGACATGGACTATATAAATAAAAACCTTATGAACCTATTAAGTACATTTAAAAATATGTATAAAATTTTCAAATTAATTTATTTTACTATCGAGCACCTGTAGTTCACCATAACCCTGAACTAGTGTTTTGATAAAGAAAATCACTTTGTGAAGAAATGAACTGATAAAAAAACCTAAAACTTTGTAATTAGATAGGTATTAGTACCTATAAGATATTTCAGTGGTTTTAAGGTAAATTAACATGGTTCCATACCATTTGAGATGATTTTTAATAAGATAGCAGTCTATAAGGCATACTAGGCCTAAATAGTAAGTTAAAGTGAGTTAGAAAAAGGACTTAAAAGAAGAGTTAAAGTATAAAAAATTGTAGAATGATAGAGAAAAAAAGGATATATAAATTTTTTATAATTGGAATTTTTATAGGTCATATAAATAAAATAAACCTAAGAAATAGGTTACAATAAGTGGTCATAAGAAAGGGCAGACCTATGTAGGGTTATTTTAAAGCATTGTGAAAGGTAATGAATGAATGAAGATTGTTGAATAAGTTGTGATAAGCATGTCTTAAGAGTCTTAAACTATAATTTAATAAATTCACTCAAAATATTATGAATTCATGTTCTCAAGGAGAAATAATGAAAACAAGACAATGTGAGTTCTTGAATGATAAAGATGGATTGAGATGAATTGTAGGAAGGAGATTGTATTTTCTTATATGTTTTTAAATCTTATTTATGTAGGTGTTAGAGTTTTGGTCCATTTGGAAAAATAGTTTTAGTGATTTATTTGAAAAATTTACAAGATTTTAAACAAGAATAAAAAATAGTTATAGGATAGTGAGAAAATCTCTACATCACATCTTAATCAAATTTTCACAAAATGTAGACCTGTAGGTCAGCATTTTTCATGTTCTAGGCATTTTTATGATGTAAATTTGGCCATCTCAACACCAAGGATGATTATTCATCAATTAATTACCTCTGTCATGAGGTTATGACATTTATACACCTTTAATAAGGCATACTTAGACCCTTTTCAATTCACTTTTGTGCATGCAGTCATATTCATAGTCCCTTAGAGAGTTGCAAGAACATGCTTCTTTTTCTGCTTCTTTATGTCCTCACAATTCCCTGAAGAGGTTTGATATGCCCTTAAAATTATTTAAACACATAATAAAAATAATATATCATTATATTATATTCATATGAGGACCTCAACTTAACAAAAGTTGTTTGTCTATGATGATTGGTGTACTAGAAAGTATGCAGGCTACCTTCATGTTGAGAGCTTATGGATGTGGATGGGCATGGATAAATATCTAATTTAATTTTATATAATTAAATACAGTAATATATGATTTGAAACCTTCATCCATATTCTTTGACTATTCAAAACCCTAAGAAACTTATCAAATAATGATTGTCTTTTTGTAAAAGTGTAAAAATGCAGTTTTCTTACCCTATTAAGCCAACACATGACAATTTTGTATTGGATAAGATGAAATATTATTTTAAATACCTCTTATATATTATTAAAATTATTTGATGCATTCAAATTTCTTGAAACTATCATTTTAAGGAGAGAAATTGAGCTTGTGGGGTTGATTAGCTTTTTCAGAATACCCTACATTTTTAATTATTGTTCATAAAGGAAGGGGGATATATCTATAAATCAATGCCAAAAATTTTAATCTTACTAGGACCTCTAACATTTTCTAAAATTTCATCCTACAACTTTCTCTCTATTGGTCATACTATGCATTTGAAATTTGCCTTCATGAGCTTGTGAAGGGAATGATGGAGGATAGAGAGTGTTCCTTGCATATCTAAGACATTAAAATTCATTCCAAGTGTGAATATAAATTTTGGAAGATTAAGAGACACTTATAAACTATTTTCACATGAAAGTGAGTTTCTCATGTTCGTACAAGTGAGTGAAACTCCTTTCTTTGTTGTTGAACTGTCATAAATTGATCACTTTCTAACATATTGACATATATGACATATATAAATACTACAAGAATATTTTCAAGTGTCTTTCATTGATTATTCATCTTGCAAGCTTTGATACACGTTAGAGTTAGCCAAAAATATATTTTTCTTCATTAAACTTTACCTTAAAGTTTTCAAAAGAACCTTAAAATTTACAACACATGTGAAATGTTTATAAAAGTTTATGAAGGGTAAAATATGACTTTGAGGGACACCTAAGTACATATGACACCACTTAATCAAGTCTCATTATACCATGACATGACTAGACCATCATAAGGCCAATGTAAGACATTACCTTAATATTGTCAAATAAACCTTAATCTTTATTAATAAGGTTTTATAAGGACCCTTTGAAGACCACATAAGGAATGATAAGGATTTTAATAATAATAAAAAGACATGAAAATAATTTTTTTTACCTATAGTGGTTGAATTTTTGACCTTGGGGGTCAAAATTGGGTAACACTTCTCACCTGGTTTGATCTTCTCAATATTAGACTTTATGGTTCCTCCACCTAAGTTTCATCTAAATATTACTCTTGTAACTCATACTTTGGTTGACCCTCAAAACTTATTTTCCATCTTATTATTTAAACTAAATATATTTAGGTTCATCCATTGGTTATCCTTATTTTGAAACCCATTTTACCTCTCTGAAGATAATATTATGACTGTAAATAGTTTTTTTTTTAATTTCAGGGTTCCATTGTTTATATCTCTTCACATTTCCAACATGCCCCATTCTAGATCTATAATCTAGTGGATTTTAAATCATATAAAATATACAATACATTTCTAACATGCAATTATATTTAGGGGCATTTATTGACCCAAATTACATCCTTCATTGAACCAAATAAGTATTTGGTTCTATCAATAAATCAATTTGGGAAAATTGAACCCCAAATAACATTATGTGATTAAAATTAGGATCATGGGTATTTATTTTCCCTAATTAAACCTAATTTCACATTTGATTGACCTTAATTAGTTGTAATTGGTTTGAGTTAACCATTTGTATTATAATATTTAGTGATTTTGGGATAATTGCACATTTTATTGACCTTAATTGGTTGAAATCAACCCATTTTAGTATAATATTGGTCAATTTACAAACATAAATATATAATTAATCATAATTAGATATAATTAAAGGTTAAATAAATATTAATAAGGTCTTAGAAAGTACAAAGTTATCATTTTACAAAAATAGACATTGTGCTAAATTTATACCCTTAAAACCTTAAGTTTAATCCTAAAATATTGAAAAAATATTAAGTACTTATTAGATTGGAAGTTTTTTTAAATAAATTTTTTTAAATGGTGTTTGTTATAACTCTAAACCAAATTTCAGAGGGCCTAAAGTTGTTGTAAATTCTTATATATAGTAAAATAATTTTAAAATATAAGAATATAAAATGTGATATAAAGAATGAGATTATAAAATGTAATATAAAGTTATTTAATTTCTCTTGTTAATGGGTCGATAGTAATTTCAAAGGATTTGAGACATGAGGGGAAAATGTAATGGGTTCCCCCACCTCTTAGGTTTTTCAAACTAAATTTTGATGTGACACATGGGCATCTAGTGCAAGATGCATTATCTAAGATTGTGTAGGTTCACTCATCTAAGTTGCCTCAAAGGAATTGGTTGATGGCACCAATAATTATCTAGAGGCATAAAACCTTATATTGGGCTTAGACTTATTGACTCATTGTGAGATTGTGAGAGTTATTATTAAAGGTAACTCCAAGGTGATTATCTACGCCTTAATGAATTAGAAAGACAAATCTTTGAATATTAACATCCTAAATTATGGCCATGGTCTTCTAAATAACTTCAATTTTTGGGAAGTGTCCCATTTCTATCACAAATAAAACTCTATGATAGACAAATTAGATAATAAATTGGTATATTAGTATAATGAAATCATTATTGATAATTATTGGATTAGCTAGGGTTTTTGAAAGAATGGTGTATTAATGGGATAACTTAGGGATGTGTTTTTCTTCATGATGGGTTTTTCACCCATTATTGGCTCTGCATTAGCTTCATAGGTATATATTAACATGTGTGGTGTCCCATCACCATATTTTCATTTGAGGTGGCATTTATGGATAGTGCATTTACTACACACTCTCTCTCACACCCACATCATTAATTCTTTCTATCCAGGCAACTCTATTTTGGTAAATTTAGAACTATGGATTACATGCTCTAGGGGATTCCTAGTGGACCTATATTGCATGTTGAGGCTTGCAAGAGGGAAATGGAATTTAATGGGAAATTAATAGACTCATGGCTCAAGATAATCTTTTTTACTTAATCGAAAAGTGTAATACAATCCGTTAAAGAGGTAATTGGTCAAGTGGCACTTGATACCAATCATAGGGTAAAGGTGAATTCACCGGTAACATAGAATTTAATTTGAAACTTCCTCCTTATCTCAAAATACAAGTATCAAACCATGGTGGTGGAAAACAAAATTACATTACCTAGTTTTTGTATTGGTTTGGTGGAAGTAGTGGAGGTTTTCAGTTATAGTGTCTAATATATACTCCCCTTCTATATTAACAATGGGTTAGGGTTCATACCATTGTAGGCATTTCATGAGTTAGAGGTGAATTTAATTAGGATGGTAGAGAATTTGAACCATATGTAGACCTACCTAAAGCATCCTAGCTTGGAGGGGTGTTTTATTCTAGAATTGTACCTAAATGAAATATGTGTTCAAATGGCCTCAGTGGTGGTGGCCCTTAGCTAGAGAAATTATCTAAGGGTTGTGGTCAAAGTCAAATACTTTATGAGTCTTTTTAGGGGACCACTTTAGAAACCATAATATAATCATCTATAATCATATGTGGGTCACTTAGCTCTTTTTAGGGTAGTTATATAGCATATACAAGGCCATTTGGATAGCATGAAAGTAATGATAGGATTGGGGGTTCTATTAAAGTGAAAGGTTGGTAGGCCAAGCTTCCAAAGATGGAAGATGAGAATTTCATGGGCATGTGGTTCTAATTATTCATAGAGTGATGGCATAGTTAAGATAGAGATGTACATAGGAAAATGGGGAAATGATGAGGTAAAATAAACCCTGGTGGCCATTAGAGGCTCCACCACTACTAGTGTTGGCACCATGGGGAAGCTGAGGTCAATCGATAGTTGAGTTTTATTTCCATTATTATTTCTTGTTTTTTAAATCTCATTATTAACCTTTGGGGTTTTTTTTATTTTTTTTTTTTCCCTTCATGGCTTGTTTGTCTGCTAGTGCTTTCTTCTTCTAGTGTTGTGTATTTAGCAGGTACCCTTGTTCTTTTGTAACCTTATTTTTTATTTATAAAAGGGAGTGGGACCCCAAAAACAACATATCAACTATTAATAAATATAAACTTATTTAATTTGTATTACTTTCTATATATAATGTTTACATTTAATGTATATTATAATTTATGTTTATTTTACTAAATATCATATATGTGAAACTAAATTTTTAATGAAACTTTGCAATGTAGAGGGTGAAAAACCTATGTAAATGGTGTGAAACCTTTTTTAAGTACATGCACCGTTTGTTTTATAGTTTTTATGTTTTAGTTTGTTCTCCTTCAAAATAATTATGGTTTAAAGTGTGGAGGATATGAACCTAACACATACTAGACTAGTAAACATGAATCTTGTCAAATTTATAATTTTATTTTGCCTTCATGAAAATATTTGAATATGTAATATTATTTCATTTTAAAAAACATATATGGATTTGTAGAGGATAAAATTTAGTTTTTAAATATATACTTTGATTAACAATAAATGATATTTTATTATTATTATTTGATTACTAAACAAAACGTGTCATTATAGTTGATATATATACCATTATAAATAGCTTAATAATCTATTTACTATTAATAAAAATTATATGTCAACATGTTTTGTCCTTTTAAGACTTAAATTATGTAAATACTATGTTTTTTAAAGAGTTAAGTAGACTAAATCAGGGAGATAATATGAAATAAATACTACCATTAATTTGATACAAAATTGACTAGCTTTATTTTTTTAAATAGTAATAAATAGTGTGATTAATGACTTAGTTGGAAAACACCTAATATAAATGATCTAGTTGCTATAAATTGAGATGGAATTTGGTTTGTGTGTCATAAAATGGATTCTAATGTTAGAAACCCTCTTGGATAGTAACACCATATATGGATAGTAACTCCATTATTGGAAAAGTGGTGGTATTGTCTAGATATTGGTGGTAGTATCCTCTGTGTAGGACTATCTTGAGCTTCTGAGTGTACCTATGTTTGGATATTTTGGGTCTATTCCTACATGCACAAGTTTTGGAACCCTATATTTTTCCTATATTTATTTATCTATTTGGAAAACCCTAATCCTCCATATACCTAGGGCATGAGCTAAAAAGTGTGTTTGTAAGTAGGTTAGGATGGACATCCTCAACACCCTGCTATAAATAAATTTTCCTACATACCAATAATACAAGGAAGGATAGATCCCAATTTACTTCTTCCCACATAAGTTCTAGTTTAATTACATATGATGCTAATATGATAGTGGCCTTGAGTTCTTTAAATGTGCTTGAGATTCAAAGTCTAGATAATTTAAGCTTAGATCTGCTATAGATGTTAATATGTAGAAGTAGGGAAGAATATGGATTGATGAACTTAATTTTAATCAACTTGTTCTGAGTTTGAATGTATTTTTCATTTTATTTCCATATAGTTTTTAGAGGGATAAAAGTAATGTATTTATATTATTACGTTACTTATGTGGGTAATAAAAGATGTCTAAGTCAACCTCAGGAGGTTCTAGTTTTAAAAATATATCTATTTGGGAAAAGATAAGGCAAATGACATTAGTGCCATTTTGGTGACACTAGCACCATATGGTGATAGTGTCATTATTATGCTGCTAGTGTCCATCAAGTATAACATTAGGCACAAAGGTCCCAGTTCAGGAAATGAGGGTCTGAGATTGCTTTAAGGATGACTAGGGATGCATGTGGATTACACGAAGGTTGGATAAATGTGACAATAGGCTCTAGGATAGGTCTATGTCTAAGCTATGGGTTGGTAGTATCATGTATCATTATTATCACTGAAATAACACTTTTGGATGATTAAATTTCCCCCTTTATTTTATAAATGTATCAAATTGAAATGACTAGGATAAAGGAAAAAAAGCATACCTAGACTTACCTAGGAGGTGAAGCTCATGAAGCTGGTTTTGAGTGTGTGAAGTTGGGTCTGAGTACATGAATCATACTCTAATGTATGTATTGTAAGTGAAACATTCATAAATAATTCCTTACTTAAGATATATAAAAATAAAAGGACTATATTGAGTAAAGAAGTAAAACTAAGTATAGAGATGGGAAAGAAGAAATAAATGAATACACCTTAATGGGTACATGAACTAATGCATAAACTTAGTGATAACCTATGAGTGTGTGTATAGTGATAAATCGATGAATATATTGGAATGATTTGATAGCTTTCTCAATCCTCATGTGTGGGTGGTGTAAGAACTCAATTCTATTTTGATTCCATCATTACCCACCCCTGCTTGGTGGATCATAACTTGTGAATAGCTTGGATTGGACTGATAGTGTGTTCAACCCTCTCATGTGGGTGGATAAAGAACTCAAGTAGGTTATGAATCCATCATTTCCCACCCATGTGTAATAGATGTATCTAAATGTAAACTATGGAAAACACTATAAATGTCTAGCCAAGTATATTTAACTATGTATGTTGGCTCTACAACCACTTAGGTACATTAGGTAGCTTTCAGCCACTCATGAATGCAAACTAATATAGATGGAGCAAGGAATTAAACTGATGTGTAACTTGGAATATGATGTTAGGTGTATATAACATAGATAATGACATGGGGTTTTTCATTCCATCTGATCAATTGATGTGTAAGTGAGCACAGAGAAATAATGTGCCATTCATATGCCATGAAATTTGGTATCTGAGTATATGGATTATGGACTGAGTTATAACAAACTATATATGGGTATCTAAATTGAACATGGGAATCATCATGCCATACATGATGTTCCCAATCTGATCAAATTGATATGAATATGAATTAAACTAGTATGAATCTAAGTAAAAATGATTATAATTGGTAAATATATAATTGAATCTATGAAAACGTATACTATACCTATTGTACTCTTATAAACTATCTAGTTTTTTTGAAATTAAGGCTACTAGATAATAGTGTCATGTCTTGTATAATAGTGCCATTTTTTAAAATGTGGCATTAGTGTCCTCATTTGGGAACGAGTGTCCTTTTAGTCTAATTTTTGTGTAATTGTACTATTATATGGGTCATTATTTCTCCATAATGTTTACATGTGTCTAATTTTCTATAACTAAGCTTATGTGCTAAAAATTATAGTGTAAGTGTAATATATGATCCTAATCTCTATGACAAACCCCTATGAATTCACCCTCTTTTAATGGGTATTGTTGAACCTATGAAAGAACTATTACAAAAATAAAAAAGCTATGCAAAATGTGTGTTATCTTGATCATATAATAACTGTGTAATAATCCAATATAATGTGCATGAATAACATTAGAATGTAAGATAATATGAGCATAAGTATTTAATGTAAGATGTATGTCATGTCTATCATTCAAAAAGGTGTCAAGATAGATGTAATAATGTATGTAATAATAAATCTAAGTAAAATTGGATAACTACCTAGGGTATGGGTCATGATTTCCATCACAACACCCAAGTAGGAAGGGTAGATGCATGAGGTCCATCATGACATCCAAAATTGGTATGTGTAACAAGAAAAGATAAGTGTCATGGCCATGACACATACAAGAAAGCATACATACAAAATATATAAGGTACACAAAGTAGGACAAGGGGATATAATACAAGGGACATGTGCACATGTCACTAAATCTAAGAAAAATAAGACATATAAGGCTATGTTCAAATTTTTACATATAAAAGCAACAAACAAGTTGGAATAGAGCCACATAGAAGGACATGTTTAAATGTATACATATACAATTAGGAAGTCATAAACAAGGACATAGGCACATGTCCAAAGCATACATATTTTGAATAGAAGTGGCATAGAGCCAAATAATAATGGTGTATTCAAATTAACTTGAATAGGAAGCATAAAGATACAAGCAATTCTAAACTAACAAATCTAGAAAGGAAATCATGCATGAATATTTAATATAAATTTATGTAAGAAGGAGGATGTACATATGTTGAGTCTAAAGTAGTAATACCTGAAAAAGAATTTGAGTACGACTATCATGATCACTAACAAGATTTAACAATTCTAAAGTTGGCATGTACAGTATAGAAGGATAAAACCTGTTAATCAAACTTATGTATAGGATGCCCCCAAGTGGGTGAATATGTCAAGTAAAGACCCATGGATCAATATATATTCCATTAGTGGGTGGATAATAGCAATTTTAGATTATTGTAGTGGAATTGAGTCCTATATCAATGTACAAGCACTCAATAAGAATAAGTGAAGCATGTATGTATGATAAAAATAACTATACTAAGATAGATAGTATATGTAGTGTCTAGAAAATATAAGAAATGTAAACATAAAAATGTATACAATATATAAATTTTGTATTTTATAAATAATTATTTAAATATTTTTTATTTATTTGAAGTATTATATTGTTTTTTTTTAAATTAGTTATATACATGCAATATGGAAATGAACTATGTGCAAGGAGAAAGAGAGAAGGAAATTATGTCTAAGTAAATGTTGTAAATAAATGAGATAGTGTAAAATCAAAGTGTAATGTCTATATAGACCCAAAAGCACATCCATGAGATGTGGATAATCAAATGATGGATATGGTGGGAGATTATCTAGTGTTGTATATTAGATCTATTCAAACTCAAGTAAGTCATCATCTTCATGATTGTTATACCATTTTGTATGTATCATTGGAACCTTACCCTTGGCATTAGTCTAGATTTTGTAAATTCAAATAATGTGTTGATTGAATATGTAAGATGCCCCTCATATGGTCTCATGTGGTCCCAAGGTAAACCACATTGGATTACAAAGTATTTGTATGAAACTTATGGTTCTCATATATGCCATCATGTAAAATGTCAACCATGTGTCCCTCGTGATTAAATATCAAACATCTATCTGATCGATCAATTATGGAATAGATCACCTATAACCATGTAATTCCAAGTGTAACCTATAGATGAGTGCTAGTAATCATGATAAAGAATAATGTGTTAGCCACCTTAAGGCCGCATCCAACTAGTAGTGTAATATGTCCAATAGAATCCTAACAATGTATAGTATGTTGTATCTCATTTTATTGATAGCTTATGTGTTGTAAAAATGACAAAGTGAAATTATTAGGATCAAAATCATCATCTATAGCCACATGGGAAATAATTCTATCTGAAATAAAAATCTCAATAGTCAATGGATCATACCATGAGTATCTTTTTCAAAAATGACTCTATTATGGTGATCATATTTATAGAGGTGTTTGTATTAGTGGAGGTCAAATATAAATGATATTATTAGTGTCCTAATCCTTGAAGTTATTCAATTTATGTTATAATGCAAATCATGTATCAATATCATGTCCTATATGTCTATGAAAATGACAAAAGGGTTGACCTTCCTATGGTGACAATATATTGATAGATCTGTGCCAAACTATGAATAATACCATCAATCCTCTGTCAAGAAATATCTATAAAATTTGGTATGGTCTATCTTGTGAACTCCCTACCTAAATTTTTATAACTAAGTAAATATACATAGATATAACCATATGTTCTTAATGAATGGAAGGTATGTCATTGAATTTAACTGAGTATGAGATACTATAACTATAAGATTATGAACAAGTGGTGTTGTTAGTGTAGGAAGAGGTATAAATGCCTTAGAATCATATCTATACTCTCCTAGGCTCACTAGTGTGAAACTTAATTCAAATAAATAGTCATCAATGTCAATAGGTGTTAGATCATCCTCTATTCTGTCTTGAGAATCTATATTAGAGTTAAGGATGTATACTTATTCTAAATTACCAAATAGTGGTAATTATGCCATGATAATCCCATCATTTTCCTTGGGTGGGTATATTTGTACCATGGGAGGCTATAACTCCATAATAAGTGAAGGTAATTATGTTGTAGGAATATTTAGAGGAGGTGTAGAAATAATCTTTCTAGACTCCCTAGCCTCATATGTATGCATCTATTTAGTTAGAATATTTTTAGGTGGGGATTTAATGATAAAATTATGTGTTCCATCTCATGATGTAATCAGTGTAGTAAGTTTAGTTAGTCTACAAAGTCTGAATGGTTGATTATATTTTGGATAAGTGTATAAGTATATTGCATGTAAAAACTTGAAACATTTAGGTAATGTAGATGGTATGGCCTCTATAGCATGTATCCAAGGCCTCCCGAGTAATAATTTATAACGAAAATTATTAGGCATCACATGAAAGCATGTAGGTAAGGGTTTTGGCCCTATAATAATGTATAATGTAATAGAAACCACTATCTATCTAGGAATGTCATCAAAACATATGATATTATTATATGTCTTCTAAATGGATTTTATATCAACTGGCATGGTCTATAGTAATGTGAGTTTTCATATGCTAAGTCCTAAACCACTATCAGTTATAACATGTTCAATAGTAGTAATATTGATTTTTGTTTGAATAAAAAGTGGTATATTATATGTAATTACTAATTATGAAGGCAATTCCTCATTAGAAAAAGATATAATGTCCTCAATACCCTTGATAGTGTTCATGATAGATGAAAATTAATTTGGATCTGTGTCATGAGGCAAAGATGTATCATTTAGGGTTTGAAAAAGAATATCTTTAAAAATAGTTGCCTTTTGAAGTAATTCCAATATGGATATCTTAGATGGTGTATTTCTCAACTAATCCACAATACCAAACTCTCTTTGATTATATCTAAGTCCCCTTATAGTGTGATGTGGATGAGGAGAGATGGTAGGATTACAATAATCATGTATAGGTTGAGGAGGCACCCTATTTCACCTAGTAAAAACTTGAATAACAACATCTACTCTTTGGTAGAGGTGAATAGTAAAAGCAATATGGGAGTGAATATGATCAACTAGTCTAGGTAGAGGCATAACAAAAGGAGTCCTATGAGCACTCTATCATCTATTAGTAACCAAAGGTAAATAAAAGTGAGATATGTATTAATGATCCTCAAAAGAATGGAACTCATATGAGGGAGGACCAATGTGTAAAATAAGCTTAGTTCTAACATGATCCATGAGAGGAGTGATATACATGTGCACTTTTATATTAATGGCTGGTAATAAGTATGGTAATAAAAGCATAAGACTTTGTACCATGAAGTATAAAATGACATTAATCATGATAATCATGATGATATGTTAAAAATTAAAAAATAAGTAGATGCTAGAAATCTAGACCTTAGGGTTATCTAGGGTTAGGTTTTTGTGCAATATTTGAAGTAAGTAGGGTTCACTAAATGTTTTAAAATTTTAAGACTTACTATATGTGAATTTTATGTTTATTAAAGAGATTATTAGATTAAATTAGGGAGATAATATGAAATAAATATAGTCATTAATTGTTATATTATTGACTAGCTTTGAATTTTCTAAAATTAGTAATAAATAGGGTAAGTAATGAATTAGATAGAAAACACCTGATACAGATGATTTAGGTGATAAAAACTATAATGGAAACTAGTTTGAGTGTTGTAAAATATATCCTAGTGTCATAACCCATCCTAGATAGTATTTACATAATTGGATAGTAACACCATTATTGTAAAATTGGTGATAGTGTCCTGATATTAGTGATAGTGTCCTCTATGAAAGACTATCCTAAGCTTTTAGGTACACCTATGTTTGAATCTCTAGGGTCTATTATTGAGTGCATGTATTTTGGAACCCTATATTTTACCTATAATGACTAATTTATTATTCAAATACTAATCTTCCATGTAATTAGGGCATGAAATGAAAAGTGTGTTTGATAGTATGGTAGGTTGGACATGTTCAACACCCCACTATGAAGAGAGCTGCCTACATACCAAACTCTAAGGAGGGATCTATCCCAATATATTTCTCTCCATATAAATGTTTTTGTAATTTCAAGTGATCCTAGTATGATAATGGCCTTAAATGTCTTGAATGTGCTTGAGACTATAGATCTAGATAATCTAGGTTTAGGGTTGTTGTAGATGGTATTATGAAAAAATAAGGTAGAATAGGGATTGATAACCTTAATTGTGCTCAACTTGATCTAAGTTTGAATGTGTATTTTGAATATAATTTCCATCCAATGGTTATAGTGATAAAATTAATGTATTTATATTATTTGGTTTCTTGTGCAAGTGCTAAAATATGTCTAAACCTACCTTAGGAGGTTCTAGTTTTGAAAATATAAATGTTTGGGAAAAGATAGGGAAAAAGATATTAACACCATTTTGGGGACACTAACACCATGTGGCATAGTGTCCTTATTATAGCACAAGTGTCTAAATGATATAATACTAGGCACAAAGGGCTATGATTAAGAAATGAGGGTTTGGGACTACTTTAGGTCTGATTAGGGATGCTTTTGGTCTACACAAAGGCTAGATAAGTATTACAACAAGATATAAGATAGGTCTAGGGATAGTTAGTCTCAAGTAGCATTTGTATCACTCAAATACCACTTTTGGGTGAAAAAAATATGTTAGTATACTTATTACAATTATATTTTTTCAACTTTATTAAATTGAAAAATCATTTAAAAAATTATTAATTCATGACATTAAAAAAATCAAAACAATCTATGACATTTTATCATGTGTGATTTCATATAAAAATACATTCATTTACTTGAATTTTTTTTTTATACACATGGATATATATTATTTTCATAAAAAATTAACATATTTATTTCATGAATAATCAATTTGATGTATTTTTCTCTTACACACACACACACACACACACACACACACACACACACACACAGACACACACACACATGCCTTATCACTTGTGGAATGAGGAAACCTATTTTATGATAGAAGGAAGGGAGATCCTCATATGCACCCAAGAATTATAAGAGAGCTTCGTCGTTAGTAAACTCATCAAGAACTTGTATATTTGGTAAAGCTTATAATATATGAGGTTATGGAATATGACTAAAAGTGTATAAACATTTTTCACTATATCAATTACTCATGGGATATGTGGACAAAATGTGATGTGTTGAGAGGCATTATGTGAAAATCTAACATTAAATGTATCATTTCTATATCTAAGTCATTGCTTACCATGTTGGTCATATGCTTTAATGGTATTTAGAATTCCCTACTCATGTTTTCCAAGGACCTAACCTATGTAACACATATTTTGAAAATATCATACTAAAAAAAATGAAGTAAACTTATTACCCTGTGTATTAGAAATAGCTAGTAGAGTTGTATGTGTCTTTTGAATTATAGCCTGGGGTTATGTACTAGTAAAATACATGTGTGTAATGTAGTTATGTGAAGTATATATATGATGAAAATACTTAAATGGATATTTATCCATTGGTAAGTTGTATATATGGCATCTATAGTTGAATTTTACACATGCATGTAATGTTGATGGAATTACTTGTATAGCATAGGTCCATTGTCTACCATGTAAGAGATTGTAATTGAGATCATTTGGCATGGCTTCACATGTTTTAGGAGTGTTATGGGTTTTAGGGTAAGGTTAAATTTTATTTGAACCAAAAATTTCATGTAATATTGTTAAACCCTTGAATGCTCATATCGAAAGGATCTAAATCTATAACATGGATGTTCAACCCTGATCCATTGTCAACTAGAACTTGTTTCACACCTACCTCATTAATTAATAATGTGATATATTATATATATATATATATATATGTAGGTGTATATATGTGATGTGCTAAGGGTGAATATCCATTCTCTAGAAATAAATGTACTCTTCTATCCATTTCGTAGTGATGATAATAGAAACCATATAGGTGGGCATAAATGTTTATGGTACCTGAGTATCCTAAAGTACCACATATAAAATATAATTGTATTTGTTAGAGTGATTTAATATATCTAAAATGGAAATCATACTTGAATAATTATTGATCTAATCCATAAAGGTATAATCATAGGTGTGGTAAATGTATCGAGCTTCAAGATCACATGAGGACATCATAACCTAAACCATAGGGTCTACCAAGAGTGGAGAGATAAAAGTAGATGTGGGATGTGAGTTAGATGTTTGTGATCAAGAATAAGGAGGGATAATCAATACCAATGACTCTCATGTATGTATAGGAACTGTGATGGGGAAGGATTGAACTAGATAACAAAATGCATATAATAGGGGTTGAATGATTTTAGGTAATATAACTAGTATTTGATTTACCAAGTTATCTATGTGTGGACAAAAGATTATCTTAAATGTATTTCACATATAATAAATATAATATGATAATTAAATATAGTTTAGTTGATTTGAACCATCATGTATGCTTATGTATATATGATAAAAGAATAATGACTTATATATTTTGCACATAGAAGACAGATAATATGCTATGGAAAGAATGGAACATGAAAGATATTTTAATTGATTTGAAACATCATGTATGCATATGTCTACATGATAAAATATTAATGTCTTATATATTTTTCACATAGAATAAAGATAACATGTTATGGAAAGAATGCAATATGAAGGATATTTTAGTTGATTTGAAACATCATGTATATGTATTTATATGTGATAAAAGAATAATGTCTTATATACTTTACACATAAAATAAAGATAATATTCTATGGAAAGAATGCAACATGAAAGATATTTTAGTTGGTTTGAAACATCATGTATGCATATGTCTATGTGATAAAATAATAATGTCTTATATATTTTTCACATAAAAGATAGATAACATGCTATGGAAATAATACAACATGAAAGATATTTTAGTTGATTTGAAACATTATGTATGCATATTTTATGTCTTTCCTAGTTTATTATGAATTAAAGGTAGTAAGAATTCAAAGGAAAGTATTAAACTTTTACAAAAAAAGGTAATTTATTTCTTCTATCATTATACTCATAATGAGATGGGCTAGGTTATGCACATAATTGCATAAAAATGGGAATTTGTAACCTTAATGTGTATTATCTAGGGTTAGGGGTTATGGAATATAGGGTTTTTAGGGAATAATTAAAATTAGATATAAATAAATTGAAACCCTAATTTAAAATATATTTTAATTAGCTAGGTTGTCTAAATAAAAATAAAAAATTAGAAGTACAACCTTGAACTTATTGTAAAAAAATAAGAATTAATGCAAGCTAGGGTTTTATGCAATGTTCAAAGTAAGTCAGGTTCACTAAATGAGTTAATATTTTAGGGTTTTACACATGTAATTCCTATGTTTGGTTAAGGGATGAGATATCTACATTAGTTAAATAAATTACACTAATTAAGCTACTAATTTGTTATGATTTTGACTTTGAATTTTTATAAATAGCAACAAATAGTGATAAATAGAGACTTAGCTAAAAATTGATTGTCATAGATGATCTGGGTTTTAAATTCTTAGATCTAAGCAATAGTCTATGTCATCAATAGGATTATGTTATTTTCCTATTCACTAGATAGTATCACCTAGTTTAGACAATAACATCATTTGTGTGTAGTGTCCCAAATATGGCATTAATGTCCCCTTTATAGGATTGTTACTATTTTTTCGGGTTCACCTGTGCCTATGTCTATATGTTTTGCTACTGTTTGATCAAAACCTATAGCTATGTATTGTACCTAGAAAGTTTTATTTGATGTGCAAACCCTAGTTCTCTTTGAAAGTATGATGTGAGAAATCATTGAGTGTGTGTTAGTAGAATGGACTGGTGTAGTCATATAAAAATGTAAAAATGGTATCTAGAGTGTGGATTATGACTCCTAATCCATATATCACTCTTGCTTACTATCATGACCCTTTTAAGAACCTTTTTATCAATTCTTACTCATCCATAGGATTTCAATACCTCATTCCAGCTTATTTGGGACCCATTTTCCATGCTCTTTCCATCCCCTAAGTCCCAAACTTGTAGGAAAATATAACCTAGGTTAGACTACATCACTAAAACCTATGGTACCCCCTTTCCAATGCTCCTATCTAATCACCTTTTGAGCCCAGGTTACTATTTTCCCTTGATTCCTCTTATTCATTATGTTAACCTAGTGTAATTACATTTAACCAATGACTAATAGATCCCTATAAAATCCCATTAAAATTTAATTTGGAAATAGGTTGGTAAATATCATAAAGTAAGCAAAAATACAAGTAAGACTACTCAAGCACATTTCCCTATTCTCTACATACAACCATCCAATACTATTTCTAGCTTATTCAAATCCTTACACTAGTCCCTAGTCATCTCAAGCACACCTAATTTAGAATTTACTTGAATTTTCATATCATAATTTCACCAAAAATTTTCAAAGGGAGAACTACATATGGCTTGATCCCTCTTTAGGGATGTAGGTAGCATGCCCAAACAAGGAGTGTGGATCCACATCTAGTGAATCTTGCACACACTAACGCCCCCTCTTGTTTGAAATTTATAAAAGTATAATGGAAGATAGGGTTTAAATATAAAATATGATTTATAGGGAGCTCTATAGACTTTTGACTATCAAAACTTCAGAGACAAGGTCACATAGACTTGTTGAACAAAACCTAAAAAGCTCAAATCCTTAGGACAATAGCATCAGCGAAAGAATACAACACTGGTGCCTTACCTATCCACTTTCAATGCTCTTGTCCAATCAAAACAATAAATTCAAAATCCTATTTTCAATAGTGTCCCAGGTTTGCATAGTGAATATCAGATCTTGTCTCAGTCAGATCAACATAGTTTAAGCTAAGTCTTATTTTCTCCCTCTTATTACTATTTTTAAAAAATATATAATTACCAATAAATTTCACAAATTAGTAATTTATTTACCACATATTATTTAATCATTTACTGAACCTGACTTACTTCATTTAGGCACAAAAACCCTAGAAACCCTAGGGTAAAAATCCTATTGAATTTTCTATAAATTTTTGAATTTTTAATTAAATATTTAAATTATAAATTCATTTCAAATTTTGAAATTTAGTAGTAAATTTTAAAATAATTTTCTTTCAAACCCTAGTTGCCTAGACTAGGCCCCAATGTTTTTCCAACAATTTTTTGAATTTATACTAGGATACTAAAATCATAAAATCCATTCAAAATTAAAAATTAAATTTTAATTTAAAAAAAAAATCTTTTTCTCAAAACCCTAGTTACACATACTAGGTCCTATTCAATCAAGCATTTCCAATGATTTTCTAAAATTTTAGTTGTATATTAAAATTAGAAATCCAATTTCATTTTCAAAATTCCATAGTATTTCTTAAAAATATCACTATCAAAAGCCTAGTTGCATTTACTAATTCATACTTTCTTATTGAGGTATCACCTTACATGCGTGCAAACTTTGTATCCTTTTTTATGCATATTCTAGTTCCTTGTTTAGATTACATCCATTTAATCTTTTCTACTATCATCTAAGTTTTTTTCCTTATGCCACCTAAGTTCCTTGCATCTCTTCCTTAAAGATGAAGTGAAAGACTTAGTGGAAACCCTCTTGAATTTACCCACATTTCTTCAACTTGACAATATTCTATGGATAAAAGACCAATTCAAACTCTAACTATAGATTTTAAACATCCATATTACACCAATATCAATGAAAATAATTCAAACAATGAGAAATATGAGAATAAAAATGATGATGTACACACCAATGCTCATTCTCCACCACATTGGATTACCAATTCACTTCTGTGTAAATAGGTTGTGAATCAACCAAAGCCACCACCCTTCATATATAAGTCATTCTAACCACATTCTTTCACAAGTGGGGTCAAAAAGACTTACTACATTATTGGTGAAAGGGGTGGGCTTATGTTGGTTGTTTTGAATAGTTTGATGATTATGAAGAGGGCCTTTGTAGATAGCCAAATGACCATTAGATTTATTCAAGGCTTGAGATTTATCATGTGTTTTATAATCCTTAAAATCAATTTCATAGGCTTATTAATGCTTTTATATGATAGAATCCTAATCAAAATAAGGAACAAGAAGAAAATCCATAGCTAAATTACAAAGTTGTCTATAGGTCTCATGAGAATGAACCCAACTAGTGTGAAACCAACAAAATTTGTTAGGATCATACCAAGATTTCATAGGATGGGTAGGGTCAAGTTCTCTTGGAAGAGGCCTAGGTAAACATTTAAGTAGTTTAGCTAATGATAGAGGTTTGTGAACATTAATGTTATTTGTTGAAAATAAGTAAGGATTGGCATATTGTTGAAAAGGAGGCGTTGGTTCTAAAGATTGGATGGGAATGATAACTTGAATGTTGTCATAAGAATATATGACATCATAATTAATGATATTACAATTTTTATTCTTAAGAGATGAGGACCTATAGAAGGTTGGGTTATCTCAAATTGATGCATAAGTAAATATTGATGTTTAGCTTGGTCAATATCCTCTTCCAAAGTATGTGGAGAGAGAGTGTGGACCCAATATTGTAGCTTGGTAAAAAAGGCATTACTAAAGAGATGGAAAATAGTGTCATCGGCCATGTTATGTTCACACTTTTTAAAAACAAAAATCCACCTTTTAACAAAATCCTGAGCAATTTCATTTTTGAGTTCCTTAGAATTTATGAATTGGGCCAAAGTGTTTTTGAGAAGATCACTAGTTTGGAATTATTGAACTAAAAAATTCACTAAATATTCTAAACTATTAATGGAATGAGTTCAAAGTTAATTGTACCAATCTAAGGCATCACTTGTGAGATTTTTGGACAATACCTTGGTAGCAAAAAAGTGTTTAATCTGACCCAATCCTTATAAATATTTCCAAATGTTTTAAGATGAAGGGTAGGATCAGTTGATCCTTTATAAGAAATTATAGGTGTCATACCTCTTATGTCAATATTAGCAATTTGAGTGTTTAGAGGCTCATTTTGAAGATGTTTAATGTTTTTATTGATCAAATGAAGTTGAGGGATGAGATTAACTTGAGAATATTGAAGAAGAGGATGTGGAAAATTTTATTTGTGCATGCCCTAATCCATTGCTTGAGGATGAGATTGAAGATGAAGAAGGTAGTTTTGCATTCTCATCATTTTATTTGTGTTATGAGCTTGAAAGGTATTCATTTTATTGAGTGTTAGTAACACTATTTTATGGGTTTTATCATCATTATTAGAAGTATTATAAGTGGTATTAGTGTTGGTATTATTATTTTGGGTACCACTATTGGTGTTGATAGGGACTTGAGAGGAACTATGAGAGTGTGAGGCACTAGTGGAAAATTTTTCTTATGTAGAAAAAGATGGACAAGTGAATAGATGAAAAGTTAGATTGCTAAAATCATGATTAACTTGGGTAAAAAATGAATAAAAAGTGGAAGGATTAATGGTAGTGTATTTTATGAGAGGCCCACTAGATGTAGAACCTACCATGTTAATGGATATACTAGGCATGGAGGTAGAAGAGATTAAAGAGGAAGAGGTCATGGTATGAGAAGGGGTCATAATTGAGTGAAGAGGATGAGAATAAAATAAAGTGGTATCCCCAAATCCATTTGATAATGTATGAGCACATGAATGAGTCTCTTTGTATTGATCACTAATCATAAGATTGTAAATGGTAGAGGGATCTTTTCATCTATGTTGAGGAAATTTGGAGATAAAGAGAATTTTTGGGGCATATTATGATTCAAGTTAGTATTATAATGAGAAGAGAGGATCACACTATGAATAAGTATCAGGAGGGGTCCCATAGTTCATTATGTAAGTGGCAATTTGAACAATACTAACATCTAAGAGAGGAGCCCTACTTTGTCTATTGGAAACCCTATGAGGATTGGTAAAATTTATCATGTTTGTTTATTGTAACTCAGTGTTATCATCAATCATAAAGTTCATGATGAAGGGAAAGCAAGAGAGATGAAAAATTAAGGAAATATGAAATGATAAAAATAATACAGGGTCTATTGAGTCTATCCAATATAACAAATAGGGTCTATGAATAGTACAGGGTTGACTAGGTCGATCTAGTACAACAAACATAGGCTCAAAAAATGTATAGGGTCAACTTGGTAAACCTATTACAAAAAATATGTAAATTAAAGAAACTTATAACATATTGTGAACTAAAAAAAAGATAAATTTTAAAATTAATTTGAAAAGTAAGAATAAAAAGGAAACAAAAAATTAACTGGATCAATGCTAGCTAATTTAATTGGAGCAAACAACAAAAAACCTTATAAAAATGTTGGTTAATCCAAGATTTTGAAATACAAAATATAATGGAGCAAAGATAAATCAATCAACTTGTAAAGTTAATATCTGACTATTTGGTCAACCTAAATGTTTATTTGATTATTAGAATATGTTTTTTGAATGTGATGGTAAGTTGGTTGTAATCAAGGAACATAGAAAGCAATATAAGGATGGTTTTAAGTAGTTTGGGCTGAAAGGAATATATAATGGGAATGATACAGGCTTGGTATTGGGGTCTACTCCCTCACTTCATACACAAAAATGATAACGGTGTCTAGTGCTTAAGCAAAATGTACCATTAACCATGATTTATAATTGACCAGAACATCAAGTTGGGTTCTCTCTTGGTGATGAAATCTAAGTAGGTTGGCCTTGGGTAGTCAAATGTTAAAATTCTTTTTTAGATTTTGTGATTTTATCATGTGTGCATAAAATAAAAGATAGTGAAAGTAAATGATTTATTGAAAACCATCCAATTAGATTATGTGATCTATTCTAAGCATGTAAGCAACAAGAAATGAAAATGTGAGTTAATTACTACCATACAAAGGTTAATTACAACTTTAAAATAAGGTAAATTATCAATAAAATATATAGTGTATGCATAAAATATAAAGTATGGCTGATTAGGTTGATATTGTACTGTGGAAGTAAAGATCTAAAAATGAATAGGTTTGACCTAGTTACCTAGACAACACATAGAATATAAAACTAGGTTGACAGTGTTGATCTAATTGACTGTACAAGGCTAGTTTTAAAGACTAAAAAATATTAAAGGAAAGACTATAAAGAAAGATATATAAATATATAAATGAACCTTAGTGGATCAAATATGTAGAGAAGGAATATTATTTTTCAAGAACATTGAGAAATGCTTGCAAAACCTACTAACTAGGTTGATTAGGTCGATCAAGCTTTACAAGAATGTGTTATTGAGTGCATATACTATATAGGGTCAATTGGATCAACCTAATGTGCTAAAAATGGATTCATAAAAGTATAGAAACTATACTAGGCTAATTGGGTCAATCTAGTAGTTTGGGCTAGATGTTTAAAATCTAGAAAACTATATTGGGTTGACTAGGTCGATCTAGTAGCTTGTACCTAAAAACCTAAAAACAAAGATTAGAACTAAGTTGATGTAGTCAAACTAGTATGGAAAATATAAGATAAAAATAATGATAAAAGAAAATAAAATAAATGACCAAATACTGTAAGGGTTATTTCATGTTGGGTTCACTAGAATGAATACAATCAAAAATACATCATGTCTATAAATCATTCTTGGCTCAAAGAAGATAGATCATACCTACACTTCTAATTAGGAATACATTTGCTAAGAAAGAGAATGAACAATATGGGAATCCATTAGACCTGATTAGGGGATCACTTATCATAATACACTATGCTAAAGAGTATTCCAAAACCTCTAGACTAATGTAATCATGTAATAACCCTAAGGGGACCCTAGGTTTGATATTCCAATTAAATATAATAATAAGAAATTAAATATAATATATTTCTCAACAAAGTTTTTGACAAAAAGTGGGGGTTAGAAACAACGCTAAACTAAACATGCATAGAATACATATACTCACATCAATGTATATGTAATTATAATGCATGGAAGAGAATTACAACTATATTATCTATCTACTCTTATAAATAAGAAATAAAGTTAGGAATACTAACCATGAATATGAACCCACCTATCCTCAATCTCTCCCTTGGCCAAGGTGCTTTGAAAGAGATTATTGTGGTATGTAAGGATAAAAAAATAAAATCAACTCTAGGATACACAACCTATCGATGCATCCAAAAGGCTTATCCATAAGACAAGATCTATATCTCTAAAGAAAGTATGGAAACCTAAGATTTATTACTCAAGTAGAATGGTCAATAATCAAATGTTCTTTCACACTTATTTTTCTTCACTTCTCTATTCTCAAATGGTTAGAAATGAACTTATATATATATATGTATAGGTGGATCTTACCCTAAATCCTTCCAAATATATTAGCTATACGGGGTCGACCTAGTAGACCCTGTATGTTTTTGAGATATAATTCACTAGGTCTCGAGCTATGTTAGCCAAAGGGCTAACACAATCCAAAGTGAAAAATACCCCAAAATAATATAGGTTTGACCCAGTTGACCCTGTATAATAATTAGAGAACAAAAATTATACAGGGTCAACCTAGTCGACCAAGTCAAACTAACTAACCAAAAAGAGATAAGGCAAGGAAAATGAGGATAAATATGTGACAAATGATTGGAATGGTTATAATAGAGAAGAATAAACTTAGGGTAAATTGTTTTAGAATATAAGTGTGTAGATGAAAAGTAGCAAAAGGGACAAAAATATTACAAAGTACCAATGGTCTACCCACCCCTTTCCCAGTATACCCCTTAAGGTGTGCACTCAGAGAGATTGAGACTTGAAGGGTTCCTATAAGACACAGAGTGTTGATAAGGGATAAATGTTCAAAAATATTATGTGTATACAATAATTTCATAGACTGTGTTATTTCATGACTATGATGATATCATTATACTTCCTCAAGGGTGGTGGACATCATGGCTACACCCTTACCAATGTGATTCTTGTCTCCACATATATTAATGTTTCCTCTTAATTCAAATGAGGTGGAAACACCACTATGTGTTAATAATTCCAAGTATGGATTCCTCTTATTATGACTAGTTATAGGGTTTTTTTGAGTCTATATAGGTTGGAGATGACTCATATGATGCTTGAAACTATGATATAAGTAACCTACATCAGCATTCAAGTTTCTTATCATGCATACTCCATGATGTTCATGTCAACCTTTATACATTGGATGATTCACATATCTTCTCTTAAGGCCCTGGTACATTAACTTTAGTGGTTGACTGTAGGTGCTCTATTTTACACTCCCAAATTGCCATATGATCATATAGGTTTAGTGCCAAATAATATCAGTAATATTTTTTGTTTTAGTGTAGTGTGGGGGTCTAATTGGGATGGTTTAATCTAGAATGGAGAGTGTATGGATGGAGGAGGGTAAAAATGGAGGAAGTTGGAGTGGAATAGACATAGAAATAGGGTGGTAACACCACACAATGGTAGTGAAACTATAGTGAGACCATATGAACATGGAATGGGCATGAAATGGACAAAAGACCTCTCACAAAGCTAATCTAAGTGGACCCTGTAGACACCCTAATGTATACATAATCAAAAATGAAAGCTTAGAGGAAAAATCAAGATGTATACAGTCTCAAAAGGAAACATAAGATTCTTAGAAATAACTTAATACCTGTGAAAAACCCTAAACTCTACAAAATGTTACTGATTTGATTTATATACATAAAGGGTAGTTTGAAGGCTTTTGAAGCCATCATGAGAGTGGATAAAGTTACCTTGAGGCTTGTTAGGAAATCTAATTACCAATTCAACACCATATTATATGCTTTGGGATACATTGGAGCCCTGTAGGTACACTTGAGATATGCATACAATCTCTATAATACAATGACCTTGGTGATACATACATCTATATATATACATATATATATATATATATATATATATATATATATATATATATATAATAAGCAAATAAGGTTATATATATATATATATAACCTTATTTGCTTGGGATGTCCTAAGGTAACCAGAGGAGTATTGAACCTTTAATCTAAACAAAGAAGCATTGGCAGTCTTGAAACATCTTTACCAACTCCTCAAACCTACCTATAGATTTTGATGAAAACACAAAAATCTATCCTTTAGATAACTTTATCTATAGACCATGCACAAGAAACTATTTAAGGGAATTGACAAGGCACATAAGCCCACACATGTGAATCCAATATTTTAAGGACCATGAAAGGAGTCTGCAAGACTTGGGGAAATAGGATCCATGATAAGTTATGGAAAATGAGGTAAAAATATTTGAAAATGGTTGAATCTAAATGTGTTTATGTAGATGAAGGGGGTATATAAGTTCATTAACTTATTAATGAATGTTCATAAAGGACAAATAGTTAATCTCTATTCAAATTCCATGGGTCTTAGCTCCATGAGTCTACCTTTTATGGGAAATATCTTGGACCCCCACTCACCTCCTCTTATACAAAATAAGTACAAACTTGAGGGGTTTTCTGAGCATGTTAATGATCTCGAAGTATAGGAGCAAAGTTTTTAATATCCTAATTCACTAAAACACACTGCACTTTCACCATTGGACATATTTGAACTCCCTCTATAAGAATATGCCTTTGATTGAGCTTGTTCATATAGCATGAATCTGTACTATTAAAGAAACACCTAAAAACTAATATTTTTCATATAAATAATCTTAATTTAAGCATAAAATTTATCCAATTGATGTTGTGGATGGAAAATAGGGGGAAGACAACGTTTTAACTTAGTGGTATGAATTGAGGAAGCTAAAAGGTCATAATTTGACATGTGTGGGCCTTCTTTAGGGGAAATAAGCATTGACCAAGGGAATAATGGATCTAAATGAGGTATGAAACCATCCCATGATGTCTTAATGAGGATAATGAGGTCTTATGGAGGTGTATGGGATGGTTTAGTGGTCAATCAAGGCTAAATAGTATCTCATTATGACCAAAACCATTTACTATGTTCAAGTTTATGGCCTTAAAAGAGGTTTATAAATTGAATAACTATGTTAAAACACCTAGAACATCCTAGAGGTTAATAAGACCTTGATTAAAATTTATAAAATTTCCTATAATTCTTCTTGAAAGCTTAAGAATGGGCATACCTTTGATGATTTTGTAAGACCCATGTCTCTTTATAAATTTAATAAGTTGTTTTTCCAATTTGTCTTCATCACTACATCTTTATCATGTTGATGACCCTTAAATGTGGCTAAGGACCAACTAGTCACTTTTGAACACCATGACACTAAATTACTTAGGCTTAAAAGGAGGTACAAAGGTCTATAAGTACTGAGAAGGCAAGTTTTAAACATGACCACATAGTGGATTGACTAGGCACCCTTTCAAATCATGACATGACTAATAGCCAATATATCAAAGATGAAATATGAATCTAAGCTATAAGGTTGATAGATTTATAGGTCTAAGATTTTAAATTTACCAACAATTTCACTAGGAGATTGATCTTGTTTTGCATGAATGTGGTCTTAGTGCCCTTGATATTATTTAATTGATATGTCACCATGGATAAATTTCAACAAGGTATGATTCTATCATTCCCATTTGACACTAGTGAGAGGTGAAACATCAATATAATGGCTATGTTGGTTAGTGGCAATGACATGGGAATGATATTGGAATGGGTAGAGGTCACATAATCCCTACAAAAGATAATAGGAGAACATGTGTCAAATTTCAAATAATCATTCCTTAAAAACTATGGAAGGATCACAAATGTATTCAAATTAATATGAAAGGCATACATAACCAATATTATAATAACCATGAATGTTTTCTGATTTTGAAGCTGAGTCTGACTCAAGGGGCTCTAAATCTAATGTTGAGACTGGCATTAATTCTACTTTTGATTCTAAATTTGATATCAACTCAAGAATAGAACATAATTTCAATGTTGATTAATCATTTGGTGTGGATGATGCTATAATGATGTCTTGTTTAATGTTTGGTACTAAACAAGTAATAGTATATGATGGTATAATGGGCTCTTTTAAAATAGGCTTAGCTAAAGAGAATTTCACAAAGATTGCCTTGTTAAAAGGACTCCTCAATGATGGGAAAAAGGTCAAGAGACAACTTCACAAAGACTAGCTTGTCAAAGGGAGGATATTTAAAAATAGGATAATGGTCAATGTAATTATATTCCCAAAGACAATTATAATCATTAATAAACTACTCAACAAAGACTGATTTATTAGAGTAAGACTCCTTAAAGATAGGGATAGGATCAAAAGGTGATTCATCATAGGTTGACTTGTCAAAAATGGGTAGTTAAAGAAAAACATTGTGGATTAGTTGGTTCTCTTTGCCTTGGTTTACAATTAGCTATAAAATAATAGTTTTGAACAAGTCTTGGTCTTCTAATGATTGGTTTTATTGGAGAGGTAATGATTGGCTCGATTGTGGCTAGAATATTGGTATGGGTTTCTAATGTGGGGGATGGTTGGAAATGGATGAAGAATGGTTGGTAGTTAGATAATTATAGTATTATCTATGATTGGATTAACAAAGGATGGTTATTGGCCTAGGATAGTAACTATGACCCATCCTAGTTGTAATTGTACAACTTTGTTAGGATAACAAGTTACCATACTTGGAAGGCCCTCAAATGGTAATGGTAGGGCAATGCAAATATTGATTTCTATCATGATCCAAAGGATGAGGTCCTAGAAAATTAATGGTAAGGAATCATGTATATTTATTTATATCAAGAGAAAAATGATGAGGTCTTGGAATAGTAATGGTAGGACATTGTGAAGATTGGTTTCTATCATGAGCCAAAGGATGAGGTCTTGGAATGGTAATTGTTGACCATTTTGACCATAATTCAAAGTGATTCAACCCCCTGTATTCCAAAACATGATATAGGGATCTATTATAATGTTATAGGGTGTGATATAGTTCATTTGATGTCATTTAATGTCATATTTATCTTGGTCATAGTCTAATTTAGTCCTTATATTATTTTGAGTCACTTAAGAGTCATAAATGGGTCATTAAATGAAGTGGTATAGATTTATTAGGTATATAAGTTTTATAATATCTATTCCAATTTCCTTCATGTCGGTCCCTATCAAATTACTTTTTAGGAATGCTAGTACTAATAGAAACTTGTAGGTGTTAACTAAAAATCAAGAAAACAAGTGAAAAAGAGGGAGTTTCAAAGGTTGTGCATCTTATGGGAGAGATTTTCGCATGTGATAAGCTTTTTAAATTACCATTAATCTTACCTAAATCCATTTACATGTTTTTATTTTCTTTTAATGTTACAAAAAAGGGATAAAACCATTCTATCTCTCCATCACTTCACTATGAAAGTAAAACTGGTCAACAGGTCTTTAGATAGTATGACTAGTAGGAGGAATTTTAGGTAAAAATATATTGGTGGTAGATATTAAAATTGTTTAGATTAATTTTCATGTTTTTAGTTAGATTAATGATGGACTATACTTTATGAACCATTCTTAACAAGTTAGTTATTCATTTTTTCTTATTGTTTCCCACACCCTACATGTTTTACTCTTGTTTGAGCTAGTCCATACAAACCATATGATGAATTTTATTATATAGGATTTAAATTCTCTCTTATAATGTTTTATATGTTTTGTTTTATTATTTTAAGTGATTTTATTGTTCAAATAGTTCAAATTATAGGAATATGTCACTAATGGAGGTTGCAATCAGGTTTCACCACTTGCAAAGATCTTGATGCTCACAATGGTTTCATGTTAATGTAATATGTTGTTATACATGTTTTCATGTCATAAAAATAAATTTTATCTCCAGGTTAGGTATTTCAAGATCATGCATAGATCAAGCACATAGTCAAAAATGTGATACATAATCAATTTCAAGCATATAGTTAGCTAAATCATGATGTGTGGAGTAATGAGGATGTTCTTAGAGGTGTTTTAAGATTACATAATTTTTTAGACATATTATATAAAAATTATAAATAAAATAAACCTATCCAAGTGTATATGATTTATATTGATGACTATTTATGACATACATGCAAGCCTGCAACTTTAATCTACACCTATAGGTCCTCTTAGGATAATGTCACATTGGAACAAGGATAATTTATATTTTTTAAGCCTCGATATATTTTGAACTCCATTTTAATATTTTTAGAGGGTATAAAACTTTTTGAATGATTATACATTATGCACATGTTTCATGTTTCTCCACACTCACTAGCTTACACATTTAAATATCCACCTACATGTGGAACTAATAGAGACTTGGGATTTTTTCATAGGGATTCTCAATAATGTTTTTATGTCTTCATAAAGTTTAAATAATATGTAGAGGAATTGATAATATATTATAAGGTCATAAAATGTGCACAACCCACATTCTAACTTCACTAAATTATGTATTGTTATGTGTGCATCTATAAGCTACCACAAAAAAATGAGATGCTTCATAGAAGAGATTGGAACATTATTTTAAACCTTATTTAAGTATTAATATGTTGTAAATACTATAAAAATAATTTCTAAAGTCACTATGGAGTAGGCAGAGCTAAGAAGTCATGATCAAAGTTAAGAAACTCAGTTTAGGGTTAATTTATCTAAAACACCAAAACATAGGTCCAAACACTCTTGAGGATACCATATAACAATGTTGAATTATGAATAAATTGGTTATAATTCACACATGTTTTATCCTACACATAGGGGTATAACCTTGCAAGATAAAGTGGGAATGTGACTAAAATAGCATGATGTTTAGGGACCTCCAAGTTTCCCATTTGTTCACTAAATTTTAGCAATGATGTCTACATGATTAGATCTTCCAAGTGACCTCTAAACTCAAATATGGTAAGGTGAGAACATATATAATATTAGAAAAAGTGTCTTCATTGATGTCAAATGTAATGACAAAGTGGTGATTGGTGAAGGATGATATCATAAAGTGACAAGAAGGCCTTGTGTGCTTGATAAGTGATCCATGTTGTTTGAGTTATATTGATAAATGGATAATGATATGAAATGATTGTGATATTTCCTTAGGTGTTTTAAGATTATTTATAATCTATAATATTAGTCTTGTATAATCTCAAGGTGGTTTGTTAACAAGGAAGCTTGAGGAGAGGTCATTCCTTAGGCATGGTCATGGCTTTTAGAGACAAGATGAAGATAATATAGAATATTATGAGATTAAAATTTATCATGGTACTTTTATATCATTGAATTAGTGCATATAAAATGGTTATAATCATTTGACATCAGTACATGAAAGTTCTAATTGATTTCAAAGACCAAGCATAATTAGTGGTTCTAGACCTAATATTCATAGAGACCTAGTGAGGTCAAAATGAAGTGTAAAATTGAGTTTACAAGGTGTTTAATATCATATTATGATGGATTAAGGTGTAAAAGGGTGGGTCAAAGGTGTTGACCAACTTCTAGGTCATGAGGAGGAAGATAAAGTAAGAAATAATGTTGGAAGGTTTTCAAGCTCGAGACGGAAGTTGAAAAAATCATTGGCATGTGTAGAGTTTAAATGGTTACCTAATAAATTTTGATTAGTTTAGAAATGATCTTAATAATCTTTCAAAATCATTTTTCAAAGAAACCAAGCCTCCATCTTGATGAACAAATGTTAATAAGGTAAGGAGTTTTTTGATCTTAAAAACCCTCATAGTGGAGAGATTAGAAATATGTGAATGGTTTTGGAAAAAATTGGATGTGAAAGTCAATTTTTATGATTGGATGTTTTAGATTACTCCTCCAACAACATTAGGTTGTAGTGTTGTGTTAGGGTAGTGAACACAAGGTATATAAAAGATCTTGTTTCTAAAGAATTTGGTTCTACATGCAGGGTTGAATGAGTCAACACATGTAAGATAATGGAGGTTAAAGGCCAATAATTATAATTGATGTCCATGGAGTTATTTTTATGAGTTAGAGTCTCTATGTTAATCATTTTGTTCAATTAATTTGATCTATTACTAATCTACCAAAGAGTGAAAGCAATGAAAAAAATTAGGCAAAAGTGAAAAAGTAATTAGGGAAGAGTTCTCGATGACTACGGATGAATCAAATGATTTGGATTATTTTTTTAAGATATATTATTCATTTTATTTTGGTTGGTAATTCTTTTTTAGTATCATACATAGGTTATAAGGTGCTCTTAAAATGACTTGTTTGAGTAAGATGAACTATGAAGGTGTGTGTTTTAGAAGTTGATCCATTTAATCTGTCTTTTTTATTAGACATATATGTATTAGTGTTTTTATATGTGATAAGGATGTTTAATTATATTTTAAATACATTTTGAGGTGAATTAAATGACCCTATAGGTGTTAGGAATCATGTTTACCATTACTGTGTTTTGAGTCAGGATGACTACTATAAGTATACTAAGTGAGATGAAGAGTTTGAAACTCTATGACAAGATTAAGTCCATAAAATGAAATTGTATATGACTTTTTACATTTTATTTAAAAATTAATTATTTTTTGAGGTTGGATTTATAGGTTAAGTTATTGAACCATGCAATACAAAAAGGCTTGTCTAACTGTGTATGCACAGTATGAGAGTGGTTTGAGAGATTGGTCTATTAGATAAATGATTGATGATAAGACAAGAGATATAACTTATGGATAATTATTTAGATAAATTATAGGAATTATGAATGTGGATTATATTTTATGAAAGTGTTCTTTAAAGTGTTAAATGTGAACTTTTTCATGGTTGTGTTTTTGTGCTATAGATAGTGTTTGAGTGGTTAGTTTCAAGAAGTGATTTGGAAGTGTTCCTAGAAGATTTGATGAATCCAATAAGTATGGATATGTTTTATAAGTATCAAAGTTTCATAATAAGGAATTATAATTCATATGTTGTCCCTGATCAAGTTTGAAATATCAAAGTTGGTTGACTGTACTTTGAATGTGCCTGACTAGTCTGAGTGGTCATATTGTAGAGGTGGTTTTGGATGCTTGGATCTTGAGTGGTGATGTAAAATGAGTTTTGTGATGTTTTTTATAACATGAAGGATATATTAATGAATTTTTTTATTAATTTATTTGAAAAAATTGAAAGTATACTTCTATTTTGTAAGACAAACCTTTTTATGTTTTAAGGATTAATGGCAAGTAGGATAAAATGGCTTAGTTCAAGAGGTAAATTAGAGTTATAGGTGGTATGGACCTATGTGATAGTGATAAAGGGTATATTTGAGGCACTTTTTATGTGTTTAATCCATTGGTGAAGGCAAAAAGTGGTCAAGGAATGTTGAAGTGTAATGTGTAGATGTGAAGGCTTGATTCCTTTAGGTCTCCATTAGGCATAATAGTGAAATTGGTCTCTATGAACTATGACCAAACTATGGAAATGTTTTATCAATCATTTAAATTGTATGATAACTTATTTAAAGTATGATACACGTGGGTAAAGGATCTTGGCTGACCAAGATGGGTTAGATGAAGTGTGTGGTATAAAGGCAAGGCATAATTGGCCTATTTGGACTAGTTATGGGATAAAAGACTTAAGTGAATGAAAGAGATAAATCAAGGAGAAAAATTAGGTTATTAAGGACCATAATATGGTTAATATAATTATTCATTCATATCTAACCAAGTTTATTCAAGTGGATATATAGGTCATTAGACCTAATGAGATTAGAAGAGGCATACTGAGTGAAGGCACCTAAGTGGTTCATATGATGTAGAGAGGTAGGTTTTTAGGTGTTATACAAGATAATTCCATCATCAAGTGTGTTATACATAATATCATAGATGAATATCAGCTGGGAGGTGATTGAGTTGGTGTTTTATCATCTAGGGGGTTGTAGCCTCCTTGCTAGTTGGTGTTAGATAAAGGTCAAGTGGGTGCTTGAATAAATTGAGGGGTAGGTACTCCTTGATTAGTTGGTGTTGGTATTAATTTTTATATATATATATATATATATATATATATATATATATATATATTATTAAAAATATTTTTTAGTGGGTTTTATCACCCAAGAGGGTTTATTTCATAAACTCTCATGTTATCTTGTGATGTACTTGTGTGATTGTTCACTTATGCATTGATCTCTTATGTATGCTTCATGGAATGATGTTTGGAATTTAATATGAATTATTGTGAAAATGATTCACACTACCCAATTATCAGTATCTAATTTTAATAATTTTAATTAGATCAGGGCCTTTGGAAGAATCTTGATAGCTTGAAGGTGATCCTAAGTAGTACAAGATGGCTAACGAGCTAAGGAGATAAAATTAGTAATTGATATTGATCATCAAAAGTCTTAGAGAACAGGTCAATTTCTTTATGGAACATAAAGGAAATGTGATTAATATTTAAACCAAGTTTGAGTTAATTATTTAAATAGTCAAAGAAGATAAGATGATAATTCAAGATCTCTAGGATCAACTGAGGGCTATAAGTGCAAGTTTGAAAGCAAGTAAAGATCAGTGCAATCAATTGAAGGTTGATATAGAGTCCTTAAATAATGAGATGAGTAAAGTGATAATACCATCAAGATAAACCAATGAAATGATTTAATCATTTTAGGGTCAATGTTATGCTTGTAATTAGTTTGTTCACATTGTAAGAGATTGAAAAAATAGAGGTAACTTGTCAAAAGGAGATACCAACCATCATCAAGTAAAAGGCATGAATGAAATTATTTGTTTTAGGTGTCATAGAGTTGGTCATATAACAACGTATTGTAAAAATAATTTGAATGAGTTATCAAGGAAAAATAAGGTGTATGGATCTCCTATAATACATGAAAAAAGGCTAACATAGGTATGGAGACCTTAGATAGTTAAGATTGATCAAGATGAACCTAAGTGATAAGATGGTATGTTTGTTGAAGTATGTCAAGAAACTCTTTTTCCTACATGTGTTGTCAATTCCCAGAATATTATGTAAAAGGTATATGATTCTACTTAGATATAAGAGGATAAAAAAGATGTTGAATCCAAATAGGATACCAAGTATAGAGATTTTCAAATCAAGAAGAGGATCAAGAGGTTCAAAGAAGAAGTGGAGGACTGGGGGTCTCCTAGTTTGACATTCTCCTAAAATCTACATAAGTGAAGGTGTCTCTATCTAAGCTTCATAGAGGCATTTATATTTCAAGGAAGTAGGTGATATTTGATCAATATATTATGATGTTCTAAATAGATTGATTACATGTTGAAAATTCCCTAATAGTAATCTAAAGATACCATAAGAATTTGAATATTGATAACATGGTCTTAATTATGAGGATAAGGTTGATCCTCTAAGTCAATTTGAAGTTCTTTTCATGAGGAGATAAATTGACCAAGAGGTTGGTCAAAACCTTAGGGTCATGTAGCATGGGTTTGTTGTTATGGTATCTTATTTTTAGTATTTTAAAGGAATGTTGCTTATTAGATGTATGATAGAAAGTAGGTGTATAAACAAAATTATATGACTGTGTGTTTCCATACAAATTCTTTGAATAATTTCTAAGCCATGATAGTTTATGAAGGTTAAAGGGTAGTTGTTTGTTTCTATGAGATCCATATGAATATTATACATTCTTGGTTTATATGTTTAAGTTGATCCTAAATATAGAGGTAAGCAAGAAAGAGTGAAATTGTTTGTTTTAAGTCTCCATGAGAACTATTGGAAGCATGAGGACTAATCAATTCTTAAGGATATGGGCCATAGAGTCTCATCGATGGTTCATTAAGGAGAGAGACCTATTGGATTTTTGTATCTAATAGATCCAATGAAGTTATGAAACATATTTTGTGTTTCCAAGAGGATATTGATTATGTAAATAGTGTTTAAAGATTTGTTTGCAGATGTATTTTTTTAAGGAAACCTATTGAATATGTCATGTTCCAGGTGAAACATGGAGTAAGGGTGAGGTAACTTAGAAAAGTTTGAAAAAGATTTAAGAAGTTCACATCAGTCATGAAAGGAAAAATCCATTACTCCTAGGTTGTAGTTAAGTGGTTGAAGAAGCATTGTGTTACATAAGCCCATGTAGTGATGTATGCTACAAATGTGAAGTCAAGAGACAAGTCAAAAAAGGTTGATATAATGACTTGATCAAACCAAGTCATAATTTTTAAAAATGTATTGAATATTCATGCATGAACAAAGAGAGCTTGTAATGGTAAAGGGGAGAAGTTAAAAATCATATAATCCCAAGTGGAGAAGTTCAAAATGGTATTTTTTAAAGGGGGAGAAATTTTTCATCCATGTGAATGAAAGGTAAGTGAGTATCTTGATCACCTAAAAGTGTATTTAAATGCATAAATGATGTTAGTGGGAGCTTAGTTATTATTAGTCCACTTTGTCATTAATGGCAAAGGGGGAGAAGTAGAAAAAGAGGTTACCTTCAATGAAAAAGGGGGATATTTTTGGAAAAAGTTTTTTTATTTATGTGAAAGGTAATGAAAAAGTGGTTATTGGTGAAGGATGATATCATGAAGTCATAAGAAGGCCTCGTATGCTTGATAAGTGATAAATGTCATTTGAGTTGTCTTGATCAATGGAGAATGATATGATAGGATTGTGAAATGTTTTTAGGTGTTTTAAGATGCTTTGTAAGCTATAGGAGTGGTTTGGTATAAGCTCAAGTTTTTTTGGTAACAAGGAAGCTTGAAGAGAGGTCATTGCTTAGGCATGGTCATGGCTTGTAGAGACAAGATGAAGATAAGATAGAATAATATGAGCTTGAGATTGAGAATGGTACTTTTATATCATGTCATGATTTAATATAACATTTTGATGATTATTTTAGATTAGTATAGGAAGTTTCCAAGTGATTTCAAAGACCAAGCCTAACTGGTGGTTCTAGACATGATATGCATAGAAACCTAGTGAGGTCCAAAAGAAGGGTAAAACTGATTTTTCAAGGTGTTAAAGCTAATATGAGAATTTATTGAGGGGTATTAGGGTGGTTGAAAGGTGTTTAACATTTTTTATGTCCTAAGGAGTAAGATAAAGTAAGAAACAATATTAGAAGGTTTCCTATACATGCAAAATGAAGGTTTCCAAGCTCTAGAAGGAAGTTAGGATGCTCATTAGCATGTGTATATTTTGCATGGTGATCTGATACATTTAGATTATTTGGGATATTATCCTAAGAATATTTTATAATAATTTTACATAGAAACAAATCCCTCATCTTTATGAATAAATGTTAAGAAGGTAAGGAAGTTTTTGTGCTTACAAACCCTTATAGTGGAGTGATTGGAAAGATGTGAATGGTTTTGGAATAGAATGGACTTGAAAGTCAATTTTGATGATTGTATGTTGTATAGGAATCCTATAGGAACCTATAAGTGTTAGTGGTGTTTTAGGATAGTGAGCATAAGGTATAGAAAAGAGCTTGTTTCTAAATAATTTAGTTCCACAAGCAAGGTTGACTAAGTCAATGCATGCAAGTTGATGGAGGTTAAAGTTTAAGACTTGTTATTGATTTAAATTTATTTATTTTTATGATTTATATTCTATATTCCAATAAATTTTTTTAATCAATTTTACCTATCACTAATCTTCCAAAGAATCAAAATAGTGAAAGAAATCAAGCAAGGTGAAAAAATGATTAGGGATGAGTCCCAGATGACTAGGGATGGATAAAATGATTTGGAATATTTTTTAAAGACATATTATACATTTTAATTTCGTTTTTAAGTGTTTTTTATTATCATACATAGGATAAAGGGTGATCTTAAAATGGCTTGTCTGAGTAAGATGAACTGTGAAGGTGTGTGTTCCAAAATTTGAATCATATGTTCCATATTTTATATTAGACATATATGTATTAGTGTTTGGAGATGTGATAAGTATTTTAAATTAAATTTTAAATAAATTTTTGGGTCAAGGAAGTGATCCTATAGGTTTTAGGAATCATGTTCACCATGATTGCATTTGATTCAAGATGTTTGTTATAAGTATGCTAAGTGATATGAAGAGATTGAGACTCTATGAAAAGAGTCAATGCATACAATGAAATTAAGTATAGTCTTTTAAATGTTATTAAACTTTTAATTATTTTTTGAGGTTGGAGAGATAGGTTAACTTATTGAACCATACAAGACAAAAAGGCTTGTCTAACTGTATATGCATTGTACGAGAGTGGTCTGAGAGATTGGTCAGTTAGACCAATGACTGAAGTTAAGATAAGAGATATAATAGATGGATAATGATATATATACCTCATAGGAACATTTATTTTTATTATATCTTATGAAAGTGTTCTTTTAATTTATAAACATGAACTTGTTCATGACTATGTTTTTGTGCTATATATAGTGTCTAAGTGGTCAATTTGAAGAAGTGAGTTGAAAGTGTTCTTGGTAGAGTTGAAGAATAAAATGAGTATGTATATGTTTTATAATTATCAAAGGTTCATAAAAATTTATTATAATTACTAATTTTTCCTTGATTAAGTGTGAAATTTCAAATTTGGTTGACTATACTTTTATTGTGTTTGATCAGTCTAAGTGGTCTTATTGCAGAGGTGGTTTTGGATGTTTAGAGATTAAGTGGTGATTTAAAATGATTTTGGTGAATTTTTTTAGATAAATAAGGATATATTAATGATTTTTTTTTAATTTATTTGATTAATAAAAATGATAGTATGCTTATATTTTTTAAGATAGACTTTTTTTGTGTTTTTAGGTTTAATGGCGAGTAGGCTAAAATGGCCTAATTCAAGTGGTGAATTGGAATTCCAGGTGGTATGGACCTATGTGGGAGTGAGAAAGGGTATATTTGATTAATTTTTATTTTCATGTTTTAGTGAATGAAAAAGGTGGTCAAAGAAGTCTGAAGTGTAATGTGTGGGTGTGAAGGCCCAATTCCTTTAGGTCTCCGTTAGGCCTAATAGTGAAATTGGTCTCATGGACTATGAACAACATATCAAAATATTTTATAATTAATTTAAAATTTATGATAACCTATTTAAATTTTTTATATAATTTTTTTAAGTATCTTGTCCTACCAAGCTAGGTTAGATGAAATGTGTGGTATAAAGGCAAGGCCTAATTTGCCTATTTGGACTAGTTGTGGAATACAAGACATAAGTGAAGGAAATAGCTCAATCAAGGAGAATAAGTAAGTCATTGAGGACCATAATGGGGTGAAGATAATTATTCATTAATATATAACCAATTTTATGTATGTGGATACATAGGTCATTGGACCTAATGAGCCTAGAAGATGCATATTGAATGAAGGATCCTAAGTGGCTTGTATGAGGTAGAGAGGCAGGTTTGTAGGTGTTAGAGTAAGATAATTAGATCATTAGGTATGTTAGACATTAGATAATATGTTGATATCATTTGGGATGAAATTTATTTGGTTCTTGATCTTCTAGGTGGTTGTAGTCTCCTTTTTAGTTGGTGCTAGCTAAAGGTCAAGTGGGTATTTGACTAAATTGAGGGGTGGGTTCTCCTTGATTCATTGGTATTGGTTAAATTGAAGCAATAACTTTATACAATAGTATTAAAAATATATTTTTAGTCAGTTTTATCCACAAATATGGTTTCACACATAAACTCTAATGTTATCTTGTGATGTACTTGTGTGATTGTTTGCTTATACATTGATAGCTTATGTATGCTTCATGGAATGATGTTTGGAATTGAATATACATTGTTGTGAAAATGATTCACACCACCCTTCTCAATAGACACTTAAAAAATATACATGATGGGTAATATTATGAAGGTAATGATGAAATTTGTGTCTCAAATATTCATCAAAAAATATTGAAAGGCAAAGTTTTGACCCCATAAACACCTACAAGTGTTACGTGCCCTAAGATAACTTAAAGTTGATTGTGGAGTCCTAAAAATTCATGGTATGAGCTTAAGCATGGAAACATATAA
The DNA here is from genome assembly GCA_037957365.1 of Torreya grandis. Classification (NCBI taxonomy): domain Eukaryota; kingdom Viridiplantae; phylum Streptophyta; class Pinopsida; order Cupressales; family Taxaceae; genus Torreya; species Torreya grandis. The sequence goes on from JARHVA010002274.1 coordinate 2,288,184, forward strand.
ATATGAACATTTTAAAAGTTCAAATATTCTTACAAGAGATATATAAGGATCTAAAATTAGGTAGAATAGACTTTAAGGTAGATACACACCTATATGACCCCTATTTTACTCCAAGACATTTGATTTTAGCTAACTATAGTTGACAGTGAGATAGAGCATAATTTGATGGGTGTTGACATATCTTGAAACATGAGGTGAATTAATCCAAATGGTTTTAAAAATTAATTGGATACCTCAAAGGCATAATGAGGTAATATCATAAGGCATAAATCTTGCAAGATCACCCACAAGTGCCTCTTTCAAGCAAAAAACACATTCAATACCTCTGTCAAATCAAGTACAAGGTCTACAATGAAATAGTTTGAAAATAAAAAAGACTATTGGAATTATATAAATATTATTTATGATGTTTTTCATCATATGATACCCTCATAATATAGATATAATGTAGAAAAAGGGCTCAAACATGCACCTATAGTCATACTTGATATCCTACACACAGTTAGTCATTTGACAATCTACCTTGAGGGTTTGATGTTGTTAGGAGAATATAATGGTATAATAAAACCTTTTAAATTTTTAAATATTATATCCATTACTTGGATAATCTCACCATATTTTCACTTTTGACCAGACAATAGGGTAGGTGCCCTCTATTTTATCCTAGATAGAGGGCACTCCCCAAGGGCGCAAACTTGCATGTTTTGTAGAAAGAGGATAAAAAGATTAGCTAGGGATTTATTAAGCCATTTAGGAGGGTGTTTCATGTTGAATAAAACATGAAAATTCATGCATAGATGTGATAAATATGTGATCGTGTTCTAAACCTACAAGAATGTAAAGAGACCTATTAGATCTAGTTTAATCCTAAAGCCCAATTGGGGGGTCACTATTATTTATAGCATTAGAGAATCATTAAAATCCTATCAAGGTATAATATGTTTTAAATCTATAAATATGAAAATTAAATCACATGAAATTTGTTTCTTGGCTCAAACCAATTTAGGGTGCTCAAAATGTATAAACAAAGCTCAAAAGGCTATTTTGAGATGTTCATACCTACGTGGAGACTTTGCATGGGAATCTAAAGTGTTGGGTAATATTGAAGGAGGTCTTAAACACACACTTTGTGCAATTTTTTTCATATTATATTTTAAACCTATATGAAAAACCCTTAGAGAGTAAAATGACTCTAAACCCTTTAAAATCCTTGGTAGTGACCCGATTGGGAAGACTGAGTAGGAGATACACATAGAGGGCATATAATGGATTAGGATATGACTATATGATGTAGAGAACTATCTAAGGATCCTCTTAATCAAATTGAGTTCTACCCTACTTATATGGATAGGGTAGAAAATGGATTTTCTTAACAATTTTGTGTGTTGTGGAGGTGCATAAGGGTTTCAAGAGATGAAATCCCCTTTGGAAGAGATATTTAGACTTAACCTAACCCATAATATTCATCTATTTTCTTATTTAATTGCCTAGGTAATTCTACAAGTGCCTTCATCTTCGCCAGTCAAAACTAGCATAGTAAACAAGTAAGTGAGAAGGTGAAACTCTAAGTGTGAGGCCTTTTAAGGTCTGTCCAAGGAATGTAAGTCCATGATAGGTCCTAATATTTGTCATAAAATTATTTTTATGGATCATTTTAGGAAACTGGAGACCAAATTTGGTGCCAAGCGTGGAGGGTGAGTGAAAGAGGAGTTATTTGGATTGCAGGTAATGATAACTCATCTCTAAAATAATACTAATGATTAGGGCTACAACCAATTCATGTTGGATAATTTCTAAACCCATTATCTCTCACTTCAATCATCACATCTATCCCTAGTTAGTTGTGGGATGCTCCAAGAAGGCCAAATGATGAAGGAAATTTTCTTATCAAGTAATGAGGAATCCTACACCACATTTCAAGACTTTCATGTTTTAAGGTACATTTGTCAAAGTAGACCTTGAATGGTCTATTAAATATTCCTCTCTCTTGAATGTGTAACCCTTTTCTCAACATTACACATTTCCTACTGACTCCTGGACTTCTTTCTCTTCTCATCTTTCTCAAATTCTATAAGTGGTAGCCATTTTGGCTCTTATAGACTAATACCACACCATGTATGGTGAAGCCCTACTAGAATGAAATTGTATTTTGCCTTTGAAAAATAATGAAAATATGGTTTTGATTTCATGAACATTTGTCTAGGTTATAAAGTGATGTATGGTGATGCAAAGAGATAATATTCTATCTTTTCTTATCATTATCCTCTCATGTTTATGAAAGCATTTCTACTATAATAAGTCATATAGAGTGTAGCTAGTGTGTTAATATAATTTCAAGTGTAAAATTGCTCTTAGAGTGTGAAATATACCCTTTATTTCACTTAACTTGAGATGGATCATGTATATCACTTCTATGTTGAAGCACCTATGTTAAAAACATTTTAGAACATAGAAGTTAGCTTATATGACTTGTTTCTTAGTGAAATAAGTATGATGGTCATATGTAAATAATCTTGGTGTATCACCCCCTTAAATTATTTTAATTTCATGAAAACTTACATCTCTTTTACCACAAAAAAATAGTTAGTTTGGTGATAAGCATTTCAAGGTATATTCAAGGAGCTAGCCCTTAAACCTAAAGGTCTACTTCTACCTATCGGTAGACCCACATACCTAAAAGTAGTCCCATGTTTACAAAATATGGAAGAGGCTTGAATAGCCTCATATATGGTGAAATATTTTATGACAATAGTTTTGGCATACCCATTGGAACATATTTTCTTCAAGACAACTTGATAAGGTGAATGTTGGTCTTGACAATATTAGATATAGATTGGTGTACTTCTCAGCATTTGGTGACTCCATTCAAGGCAAAATCTAGTTCAAATCCATTGTTTTGTCATAAATTTGATCTCATGCTTAATTATTTTTACTAGGTCATCATTTAGTATATTTTTTAATCCTATCAACACAATTATTCAGCTTGAACTTCCTCTTAAAGTTAAATACCATCATCCTAATCTACCCTTTGAGAAGAAACAAGATTTTGATAGCCAAGAAAGTGTAGAGATTGAATAAATTGAATATATTGAAGAAAACATGGATAGGTCTCATACCTTCCATACCTTTAATATTAAAAATACTATCCATCTTTAAGCATATGATGTCATTCCCCCTAATGCCACAAAGAGTGTGACCACATTCAATTGTGAGAGTCATATTACACCTAGTGAACACATCAAGGATATCTCTAATTTTTATAGTTTCCATAATGTCACTGAAGATAATATTTCAATTAGACTCCTTTTTATGTCCCTTAGAGGGAAATATCTTGATTGGTATAATAATTTGCCTAGTAGATGCATGACATCATGGGATGACTTTGGAGTGTTGTTGACTTCAAGTTTTGAAGATGAAAGTGACCATACCTCTCTTATACATCATCTCAATGTGATCGAAATAGGCCCTAATAAAATAATGCATGAATTCAATGAGAGGTTTCAAAATAATTGGTATAGATTGCCTCCTCCCATGAGACCACTTACTATGTTTGTGTTCCCTACCTACTTGAGAGCCATTGATACTGATATAACTATAATGCTTTAATCCATGGGTGGTTTCACTCTTCCCAAAACATATGAGCTTGCTATTAGAGCTAAGAATGGCCTCATTCAAGATGTAAGGTTTATTATTAATTTATATATTACTCTTATACCTCATAGTCCTATTAATACTCCAAATGTTACCTGATTTCCTAAAGCTAACACTAAGCCTAGAGCTATTCCTAAAAAGGCAGATGATGTTATGGATCTATATGTAGAAATTCAAATGTTAAGAGCTCAGCTTAGGCAAGAGATAATGAAATAATACACTCATCAAAATCCCTATTCTTATTAATAAACATTTTTTGAACAATTTGGGAGAGGAAGAGGTCAAGGGCAACCTAACTTCAATAGGCCTCCCAATGTGTATAATACCAATTCCACCACCAATGCACGAGAGATGGTACTAGTGCATATAAACTAGGTGTAAGGATAAAATTAGAAAAATGGATAATTTATGGATGAAAATGAGGGTGGAGATAAATCTCTAATTTCTTAGGGAGGATCCACTCCTCTCCTATTAGTTAATTATGAAGTCATGATTACAGCAAATAAATATTAGCATCCCATTGAGAAAGTTTCACAACTTTTTAGTGGAAGATACTTTTCTGATAAATAAATAGAATTATATTAAATAAAAAATATAGACAAGAGGAAGCCACTATGAGGTGATAATAACATGCCTATAATTTCATCTAATCTTACTCCAAGGCAACAAAGCATAGTTGCAAGCATGGCACCTCCAAACACTCCTACACCTCCTTCAAGTCAAAATATGGTAAGGTTTGCTCAAGGTGCTTCTATTCATCAAGTTTTAACAACTTTATTTCCTCAAAGGAGTCAAGATAATGTAAGTAATACTTCCATAAAAATAGTGGATTCATTTTAAAGTTCTAAACCATCTATCTCCTTGTGGGATGTCCTCTATATGCCTGGCCAAAAAGAGCTATTACAAAAAAAACTATCCATTATCCCTACTAGTCATTCACCTTTAAGTCAAATTCATGGTCATTTTTATATTAAAAATTCCCCTAATACCATTTTTGAGCCATATACTAGGGTTAATAAACTACCACCATTATACCTCACTCTCATAATGAGTGAAAAACAAGTACACAATTGCATAGTTGATAGTGGAGCCTCTACTTTAATCATGCCCTAGGTTTTAGCTGATAAGTTGGGCCTAAAATATTAACCCCATAAAAAATGAGTACTTAAAATAGATGGTAAGCCTACCAATAAAATAGGGTTGATCAAAAATTTGAAGATTGTCTTTCATGATTATCCTAGCTTTCCTATCCTTGAAGACATTATTGTGATAGGCCTTCCTACCTATTTTGTAATATACCTTTCAAGAGACTTTATAGCCAAGATAGGTGGATACCTCTCAGCTAATTGGACCTTCTTGGCCTTTAGGATAAGTTATGGAGACAATGTGACATAAATAGCCCAACCACTTATAAGGTTTCACATTGAACCATACATTAAAACAAAATCTAACGTTGTAATGTCCCTTTCTTAGGGGTTCCTTTTTTTAACAAAAGCTCTGATACCACTGTAATATCCCCTTCAAATAGGGAGTATAGAAACACATAAAGCTCTGAACAAATATATAATTTTGTAGAATAAATTCAAATAAACAATAAACCATAGACTACCAAATCACTAATCTTATTATTCGTCCAAATGATTAAAATAGATATCCTCTATCATGCATATAAAATAATATTTAGATACGGTTTTAAAAACCTGAGTATTCTACAAATTGGGAATAAAACCTGAATTTGGTGCATCTCAGCCTGCTGTGTCAAAAACATAGTCACCGACATCGGTTATACTATCGTCGTCGATCGACTGGGGTCGTTAACTTGCCGATGTCAGTGATAGGTCGGCCAATGTCAGTCACTATGGATCTCTGCCTACTGATGTTGGTCTCTATGCAAATCTGTACGGATCTATACAGACTTTGTATGGCCACCAATAAAGTGCACCTTGTTTGTTGGACCCTGATCTCAAGATATATGACTCTAATACAGAAGATCTCTATTTGTATAACTTATTGAATCAAAAACCTAATAAAATAAATACCTAGAAAGCTCTGTGACAACTTTTGTATGAAGTTACCTCTCAAATCTGTAAACCTCTGTGATAACTTTTGTATGAATCTATCTCTCAAATCGGCAATAGATCAACTGATATTTCACAGCCTCTGAATCATACACACTAAAGAGTGGACGTTTTCCAATGCAGATGGAATCCTAGAACCCTTGGCTCAGTCTTCACAGAAGAATTCTTCAATATCAAAAATCAATAATCATATCATAATCAATAATGGCCTCCATGAGAAACCCTTATACCCTCAAAAAGATGTGCTTGCCCTAATTAGGGTTTCTTAAATTAGAATTAGGGTTTCTTAATTAAAAATAGGCTAAATAATTAATATTTGATTAAATCAATCAAATATTAATATCTCCCTCAATACATGTCTGATCCTCAAACCAACTAAAGATGGTAAATCAGGGAGTGATTCTGCACATGACCATACTAAAACAAGGGTGCTCTGCTGCATGTCAGAAGTCCCTAAATAATAGGACCTCAAGCAAAACATGTCCAAAAGAGCCCAAATGAAAGCCAACTATAGGAATTCTGCTAATCAAAGCCATGCCAAGCTCCATCATGACCCTCTATCCATCCTATTAACCTATGAAGGTCACATAATAAGCTAACCATCAACTCTGAGCGATGTCACCTAAAAAGGGGACATTACAATCCACCCCTCCTGAAATTGCTTGTCCCCAAGCAATCTCAGAACAATGAACCACTCGACCCACCTGGATCCCAAATGTAGTTATGCTCTACACTGCTGTTAATCAATGCATGTTCTTGCAATATCCTCTAAAATATAACCAATAGGAATCCATAATCAAACTGGTGAATGCAACTCAACCAATCTCTAAAATCACAAATACCAGGTACACATCCCACCATGTTATACAAAAGGAACACTCCAACTCTGCAATAACTCCCAAATGTAAATAAGCCAAGTATGGAGAATCCACACACTATACCTCTACTGTGATTAACATACCTCATCGACTCCTGCTCTAAGTCATGCACCTCCAAACTATCAATCACAACACCTATCACCATATCAAGTTGACTACCATGTTAGACTGTATCACCCAACTCAACTGAATGTAACTTTAGTAGAAATCAACCAATACTAGCATCAAGGATAGATATATGCTCATCCCCACTATCTCTAACAATCTCGACCATGGTCACCCTTGTGTCCCCAAATACCACAACCTGTGACTGTACCAACTCTGCTAAACATTGAAGTCACTCTAACTCCATGGTCACCTTAGACAAATGAAACTGTGACTCCTCGAAAGCCAATTATGTACTCTCAATAATCTCAGAAGTCACCTCGATTTGCTGAGTAAGCTCACTCACCTTATCTTCCTTGACCAATAATGCATCATACACTGTGCTTCCCCACTCCATAAGATAATCTCTGTCAGCTACCAACTGCATATAATCTTACCTCAGAATTTGAATAGCCTCCCATAAAGAGTGGATCTCTATTAAGGACAAATAATTACCTCCCTACTCAATGCTAGTAGGAGAACCCATCCATAAATTGCTAACAACTAATGAGCAGCATCGAAATGCTTGCAAGCGATAGCAATGTCTCACTCACTAACTCTCAGTTGACTAGACACATGATGGCACTGGCTAGATTCTCTCCTACAATCCTCCACTAATGCACGGTCCAAAAGAGTAGACTCAAAATCACTGACCTCTGTGATACTACCATCCATACTCTATGAATCGACTCCAAAGCTCATATCAACATACAAAGTATCAACAACTGTAGCATCACTGTCTAACTCCTCCATACCGAAAGAAACTGTAGAGGAAACTAAGTCCTCAAAACTATCCACTGCATCCTCCTAGGTGTCATCTGCAATAATTAGATCCTGGGACTCTACTACAATCTCTACAATATCTGAGAGATCATCAACACTTAGAGTACTAACATCTGAGCACACCTCCACACTCTGAATGCAAGCATCAGACTCATCCTCATCTAACTTTGAAGAGGCTGCTGCTGAAACTATCTCATCATCACTATCTTCTATCTCATAAGGATCATGGGACATGTTGTTGCCTTTTCTAAGTGATTTTTAGTGCTCTCTCCTTAGCTTAACAAAGTGATCAAAAGATATCCTCTTCTGAACCTGAGGTGATAATAACTCCCACTCATCATTCGCTATCATATACTGTGTGGATTTGTCTTTGAATGTAGGGTATGAAAGAAATTCATTTAACCTCTTAAAACTTTGTTTCAGCTTCTCCATATCCTTGTCCCACTATTTCTGAGTACTTGAAGTACCCATTATTTTCTAATCGATTCAATGTCCAAACTACCCAAACTACCCAATAGGATGGCAAAAATTTGGCTCTGATACCACTGTAATGTCCCTTTCTTAGGGGCTCCTTTTTTTAATGAAAGCTCTAATACCACTATAATATCCCCTTCAATTAAGGAATATAGAAACACATAAAGCTCTAAAAAAAGATACAATTTTGTAGAATAAATTCAAATAAAAAATAAACCACAGTAAATCTCTTAACTGCCAAATCACTAATCTTATTATTCATCCAGATGATTACAATAGATATCCTCTATCATGCATATAAAATAATATTTAGATACGGTCTTAAAAACCTGAGTATTCCACAAACTGGGAATAAAACTTGAATCTAGTGCGTCTCGACCTGCTGTGTCAAAAACACAGTCACTGACGTCAGTTATACTGCCATCGTCAGTTGACTGGGGTCGTTAACCTGCCAACGTCAGTGATAGGTCAGCCGATGTCAGTCACTGTGGATCTCTGCCTGCTGATGTCAGTCTTTGTGCAAATCTATACAGATCTGTACAAACTTTATATGGCCACCAATAAAGTACACCTTATTTGTTGGACCCCTGATCTCAAGATATATGACTCTAATACAAAAGATCTCTATCTGTATAACTTATTGAATAAAAAACCTAATAAAATAAATACCTAGAAAGCTCTGTGACAAATTATGTATGAAGTTACCTCTCAAATCTGTAAACCTCTATGATAACTTTTGTATGAAGCTATCTCTCAAATCAGCAATAGATCAGCTGATATTTCATAGCATCTGAATCGCACACACTGAAGATTGGATGTTCTCCAATGCAGATGGAATCTTGGAACCCTTGGTTCAGTCTTCATAGAAGAATTCTTCAATATCAAAAATCAATAATCATATCATAATCGATAATGGCCTCCATGAGAAACCCTTATACCCTCAAAAATATGTGCTTGCCCTAATTGTTTCTTAAATTAGAATTAGGGTTTCTTAATTAAAAATAGGCTAAATAATTAATATTTTATTAAATCAATCAAATATTAATATCTCCCTCAATACATGTCCAATCTTACCGACTGAAGCTAGTGAAATAGGGAATTCTGCACATGACCATACTTGTGCTTTCAGAAGTCTCTAAATAATAGGAGCTCAAGGAAAATGTGTCTCCATCCAACATAGGAATTCTACTAATCAAAGCCAACAAGCTCCATCATGACCCTCTATCCATCCTATCAGCCTACGAAGGTCGCATAATAGGCTAACCATTAACTCTGAGTGATGTCACCTAAAAAGGGAACATTACAAACGTGTATTATGTGAAAAATGAGAAAGAAAAGTCTAATGTATATGATGGTACTTCTAAACTTGAGGGCATAGCTAACTTGTTTCTAGATGAATATGCTAATAGCATGTATGAGTATGATCCTTATGCATACTTTGAACAAACTAACCTTGGTACTTAGTCATGCATTAAGAGCCATTTAGAGGCTAAATTAAGTTTTGTATACACAAAATATTTTCAAATTTTTATCAATTATTGAAACTTTGTATCTTGAAGGAACCCATCAAGTCTCAATCTCTCTAAGTGAATGCCTTAAGGGGTACACCAAGAAAGGGATGGGTAGACCATTAGTGCTTCATAATATTTTTATCCCTTTTTCCACTTACCATATACAAACTTGTCTCCTAAAACCATTTACCCTAAGCTTATTCTTTCAATTGTACCCATTAGTCATTTGTCATGCTTTATCCCTCTTTATCTTACCTTGACCCCCTTTCACCAGTTGACTATACTAGGTCAATTGAGTCAACCCTATATATTTTTTAGCCTCTGATTATTGTATAGGGTCAACTAGGTTGACCCTATACTATTTAGGGATATTTTTCACTTGGATTTTTACTATCCCTTTGATCGACCTAGCTCAGGATATAGTGAATTATCTCCTAAAAAATATAGGGTCAACTAGGTGAACCCAATATAACTGACATATTCAAAAAGATTTAGGATAAGATACACCTATATATATAAGTTAATTTCCAACCATTTGAGAATATAAAAGAAATAAGAATAAGTGTTAATGAATGTCTACTTATTGACCATTCTACTTGATGAATAAAGCTTAGGGTTCCATATTTTCCTTGGAGATACGGATCTTGTTTTATGTATTTTGGATGCATATATAGGCTGTGTACCCTAGATCTGATTTGTCTTTGTTATCCATACATACCTTAACAATATCTTACAAAACACCTTATCCAAGACAAAAATTGAGGATCATCATGTTCATCTTCAAAGGTAAGTATTCATAACTTTATTTCTCCTTTGTAAGAGTATATAGATAATGTAGTTGTACTTTTATTCCATGCATTAGGATTTTGTATACATTGATGTGAGTATATGAATTCTATGCATGTTTAGTTTAGTTTTTTTTTGTTTCTAACCCCAACTTTGTACCATAAGCTTTGGTGTTCACTAAATTAGATTTAATTTATTGTTTATTAAAATAGAGTGAATATCAAAACCTAGGACTATTTTAAGGTTATTGTGTAATTTTCATAGACTTTATGCTTTAGAACCCTTTATATCTTGGTGCATTATGACAAGTGATACCATAATTAGGTCTAGTGGATCCCTGTATTGATCATGCTCCTACTTAATAAATGTATTCCCAAACAAAAGTGTAGGTATGACATATCTTCTCTAAACTAGGATTTATTTATAGAGATGATGTATTTATGATTTCATACATTGTGGTGAACCCAACATGAATGTTCTTATAATATTTTTTCACCATATTTCATACTTTTTCATCATTATTTTTATCGTATATTTGTCATACTAGGTCAATTACATCAACCCAACTCTAACTTGTGTGTGAAAGTTTTTAGGTACAGGATATTAGATTGACCCTATCACCCGAGTATAATTTTTTAGACTTTCAAACATATAGTCTAGACTACTAGGTTGACCCAGTTGAACTTGTACATTTTTAGGCACTCAACAACAGGTTTTTGCAAAGCTTGATCCACCTAGTCGACCTAGTTAGCAGAATTTGTAAGCATATATCAAGGTTATTGAAAAATAATATTCATTCTCTATATCTATGATCTACAAAGTTTCCTTTCTTATCTCTCTATATCTTTCTTTATATTATTTCATTTTACAATTTATAGTCTTTAAAACTACCCCTACATAGTCAACTGGATCAACCCTACTGACCTAGTTCTATGTTGTGTGTTATTTGGATAACTAGGTCAACTTTGTTGACCCTATTTGTTTTCCAACCTTGATTACATAGTATAGGATTTACCCTATTCTATATTTTGTGCATACACTATTGACTATATCAAAATTATACCTTGTTTCAAAGTTAGAATTAATCTTATATGCTAGTAATTAGTTCACACTTTTTTTCTTATTGATTGTATATGTAGAATAGATTACATAACTTAATTAGGTGGTTTTAAATTAATCATTTAGTTTCACTATTTTCTATTTTATATACACATGACCAAATCACAAGATATAAATAAGCATTTTAACATTTATCTACCTAAGGGAAACCTACTTAGATTTCATCACCAAGGGGGAAGCTAACTTGATGTTCTAGTCAAGTATAAAGTGTGGTTAATGATATATTCTATCTAAGAACCTGACACCCTTATCATTAGGGTGTGTAAAGTGAGGGCTTAGGCCCCAATACCAAGCCAATATCATTACCACTACATATCCATTTTAGCCTAAACTACCTGAAACCATCCTTAGATTTCCTTCTAGTTCCTTACAACCAATTTTCCAAATCACATTTAAAATCATATTCTAGTAATTTAATAAACATTAAAGTTGACCAATTAGATATATTTTTACTTTCTAAGTTGATTATTTTCTCTTTACTCAATTATATTTTGTATAACAAAAACTTATATTAGCATTGTTGGTGCAAGGCTTTGTGTTGTGTGCCTCAATTGGATTGGTTAGAATTAATCTAATTAACTCTTTATTTCCCTTATATTATTTCTTTTCAAAGTACTTGTAAAAGTTATCTTGTTTTAGTTCACAATCTATTATAGGCTTTTCAATTTTCTTTATCTATTATATTGGACTGACCTAGTTGACCTTGTAATATTGAAAAACCCTATTTAATCTTTTTTTAGCCTCTATTTACTATACTAGATTGATCCAGTTGACCCTGCACTATTTGTAGATCTTGTTATTGTGCTAATTCGGCCCAATCAAATCTATTTTGTTTTTTCATTTCCTATTTCCTTGCTTTCTCATATATCTTTCATTCCCTTTATCATGGGATTTTTTCTTGATGATAATATGAGTTGTAGTTGTATGTAATCAAAAATGCATCATGTCTATAAATCAATCTTGGCTTGGAGAAGATAGAGCATACATAAACTTCTGATTGAAAATACATTTATTAATCAAGGGCATGACCAATATGGGGATCTAATAGACCCTATTATGGGATCACTTTTCATAATACACCATACTAGGAAGGGTTTCAAAGCTTAAATTCTAACACAATCACACAATAAACCTAAAAGAGTCTTAGGTTTAATGTTCACTATATTCTAATAAATAAGAAAGTAAATATAATCTATTTCACACCAAGTCTTGTGGCATAAAGTGGGGTTAAAAACAATAAAAACTAAACTAAACATGCATAGAATCCTAATGCATCGGAGAGAAACACAACTGTATTATCTATTTATACTTACAAAGGATAAATAAAGTTAGGAATACTTACCTTTGAAGATAAACCCACTAAGCCTCAATCTCTACCTTGGCCAAGGTTCTTCAAAAGAGATTGTTGTGGTATGTAAGGATAATAAAGGCAAATTAGCTCTAATGCATGGGAGAGAAACACAACTTCATTATCTATATATACTTTCAAAGGATAAATAAAGTTAGGAATACTTACCTTTGAAGATAAACTTGATGAGCCTCAATCTCTCCCTTGGCCAAGGTTCTTCACAAGAGATTTTTGTGGTATTTAAGGATAATAAAGACAAATTAGCTCTAAGCTACACAATGTATCTATGGTTTAAAATACTTCTCCACAAGACAAGATTTATATCTCCAAAGAAAGTATGGAACCCTAAAATTTATTCCTCAAGTAGAATGGTCAATAATAATATGTTAATTCACACTTATTCTTCTTTCCTTTTATTATTAAAAAGGTTTGGAAATTAAATTTTATATATAGGTAGATCTTTCCCTAAATCTTTTTGAATATGTCAGCTATAAACAGTTGACCCAGTCAACCCTGTCTATTTTTAGGAGATAATTTACTAGGTCCTAAGCTAGGTTAGCCAAAGGGATAACAAATATCCTATTGAAAAATACCCCTAAATAGTATAGGGTCAACCTAGTCAACATTGTTTAGTAATCAAAGGCGAAAATTATATAAGGTTGATCCAGTCGACCTAGTATAGTCAACTAGTGAAAGGGGATTAAGGTAAGAGCAAGGAGGATAAATCATGACAAATAATTAAAATGGGATAGACTAAGAAGAGTAATTTTAGGGTAAATTATTTTTAGGAGATGAGTGTGTATAGAGAAAGTGGAATAAGGGACAACAATCTTTTGAAGAACCAACAGTCTACCCACCCCTTTCCCAGTGCACCTCTTAAGGTATGCACTCAGAGAGATTGAGACTCAATAAGTTCTTACAAGATATAAATTTTTAGTAATAAATAAAAATTGGAAAATATTATGTGCATACATAAACCCCACTCGAAGCTCATCACATGTCACATAAGTGCAACATGGGATGGTGCTATGGAAAATTAAACATGATAACACACAATGTTGATGTTAAGTGAAGTGTAGTATGTAAAAAATAAGATAAAGGAAATGATATAATTGTAAAACACATACCTTTAATTACCTTAGAGTTGTAGATAAAGAAGTAGATTGTAATAAAAAGTGAAGGTGTCTAATGTGAACACTAGGTAAACCTATAGAAGTTAGTGCAAAATATAGCTAAAAATAATTTTTTTTGGAATGTAGGCATATAATAGTGGAAAATATTCTCTAAATCATCATGAATCTAATGCATTTTACATTTTTCAAAATAGATGAATAAAAACAAAGATATAGGCAAAAGAAGGAATCTACAGAAACATATATGATAGATTTGAATTACTAAAAAGTATTTTTAAATAGGAGAAAGAGAAGTCAATTTTTTATTCAGTTGTGAAGGAGAGAAAAAATATCTCTCAATACCAAATGAGCTAGGATAGAAATGAGATGATGGGCTAGATGAGGGGGGATCTCCAGGAGAAGCAGTGGGTGTACTACATGTATGCAACTATGAATATTAAGCAAGTTTTTTAGTATTTTGTTGAATTAAGTGTATTTTTAGAAGAAAAAAATTAGAATTTTTAGATGTCAAAATGAATCAAAATTAGATTCTATAGGTAGGAAAAAACAATTAGGAAAATGGGTTTGCGGGAATTAGGAAGAAAATTACAAAAATGCACTATTTAAGGAAAATGCAAGGGGTTGGTAGCTAAAAACAATTGGGTCAACCCAATCAACCTAGTAGACTGAAAATAGGCAAAATCCACATTGTTTCCCTAGTAGGTGTGTGTTATCCTTGTATGTTTTGTAGACTTCTAACCTTGAATAGTTTTACCAACTGATCCAAAAAAACCTAGAATGATAATCTAGTACTAGGGAGGGGAAAAGAAGAGGTTTGACTTATATTTTTAAGTCAACCAGGCTAAAAATAGGGAGATTTTGGTCAAATTAAGTAGACTACAGAACTAGAATGGTATGAAAATGCATGTAAAAGATTGAAAGAAGACTAGAATGGCCTGAAATGACCAAGGGTAAGAATGATTGAATAGGCTAAAGATAGGTAAAAATGAATGAATTAAAGTATTTTAGGCTTATTTTTTATTAAAATTGTAAAAATAATATATTTTGACTATACATGATGTGGAGGATCTAATACATCTTTTGTTGTTTCTTAGTTTTAGTGATGACCCACATTATGGAGATTGATAAACATGTCTTGGCTATCAGATCTACTAGAGCATCTGACCATAGGTGATAGATCTAGGATAGTAGTTATAGGCCTAGAAGGGATAGTTGACATGTGTAGGATTCCCTTGAGTGTGGATCTATTAGTCATGTTATTTGGATGTTGGGAATGATTGAATAACACCTTTAAATGGGAGGTGAATGGGGACATGGTAGAGGTAGCTATCGCTCTAAAGGATGTGCATACCATCCAAAGGCTACTAGTAGTAGGAGCACTAGTGACTATAGGCATACCAAATAGCCTAGAGGAGAGGATAGCCTTAGTCATGTCAGTTATAGGCTCAAATATGATATTATTAGGTAGGTGAGTTAGTATGTTTGATGTATATATATATATATATATATATATATATATATATATATATATATATATCATAGATTTATGATATCTAGAAAACTATAATAGGACTTGTGACACAATGAGTGATATGTCACAAGTTGGATAAAAAGGTACCACTATTTGTGGTAGCCTTGTGCAGGATGATCATAAAAGAAGACATACTATATGATCTTGGTTCTATCATCTAGGTCTAACTCATACATGATCTATATGAAGTGTTGGTTAAAAGGAAAAAGTTGATAAGACTAATCATATTATTGATAGCTTGGATCTATGAGAGGTTTCCCATGTATCAATCAATTGGGCTTCCCCATGTGATCAATGATAGGTTGCCTTAAGTGTGGATATGAAGAGAGGACCAGGTAGCATAAGTCATGCTTCACATACTAGCACCATATATGGTGAAATGTATAGACATAGTGTGGCAGCCCTATGGGCACATAACAACTACATGGCCAAGTTGGTAAATAATTTCACCATCTATAACAAGGATAGAGGTGATTGGACACTATACTTGGTGGTGAGATCTACATCTAGTAGCATAGGTGCTAGGATAAATAGGCTTACCTCTTCTAGTGGCACTAATATTGATGCTTGACTAATGGGTTTAGAATGTGAGAGATCCATGGGGGAGGAGGGTACTAGGGCCACTAGTGATGAGGTTGACACTTAGACCACATCACGACTGGTTATGGACTGGGCAATCTTGACAAGGAGTAGATTAAGAGGAGAGAGATGCAAAGGGAGTGGCACTAGAGATATTGCCATTAACTCTATTTTTATATGAGTTATGACCATAAAGGACATGATGTTAATAGAGGTAGGAATATCAAGAGAGAGTGGAGACTATCACCATCCCTGATGACCCAGTAGGTGAATCAAAAGAGAGCTAGATGATAGAGAGGCCACTTAGGTGTAGGATGAGGTAGATACAATCCATGACAGTTAGATTTGAGTTGAGGAATTGGCTTATAGAGGAGGTGATAGGAGGTTTCATGGATATAAAGATTATGCTAGATATTCATGTGGATAGCAAGACCATAGTTGCCAAAACACATATAGGTATTAAAGAATATTAAATTATTTCTTAAGTTTTTATTTTAAAATAGAGACCATAGGTAGATAGATATTATGAGATATGAAATGATCTAATATCTATCTGGGTGTGATTTTTTAAGCATATCTAAAGATGAAGAGGATATATGGGGGCCCCTTATGAGGGGAACACTCCATGACATCCTGGATGAGACTTTAAAACCATATAACACTACTGTATTATAAGACTCTATTATACCATCTGCCCTAGCTTAGGTGAGTTGGTTTAGATTATTAGGGGAGTTAGTAAGGTATATATGAGCATAGAGAGAAGATTCAACCACAAAAAAATATGGGTGTAGGTGAGATACAAAAATGGTAGGCCCTAGTAGAGGAGAGAGTTGTGCATCTAGCTACAGTGACTTAGATGACATAGGCACATATAATGACCCAATCCTAAGTCATGTAAGCATAGGTGTAGGTAGTACACCTATATGGATAGGTAGTTGGAAAAACATCTCATATGACCTCCTTAAAATTTACTATTTAGAGGAGTTAGACTAAAGCTTTAGTAGGCAACATGTCTAGGCCATGAGATAAATAGGATGGAACCTAGCTATAGAGCTGGAGATTTGTATATAATTGTACTTATTATATAAAAACTCATGAGATGTATATATCATGTATCATTTGGGCATATTGATGTTGATTATGTATGTTTTCATCATTATGGTTGTGGATGTGGATGCTTTGGATATATTTATTTCTAGCATATGCATTTAGTTATTATTGTATATTCTATAGGAAATATATGAGATGTGGTTTATTTTTTAACACTATGTAGAACACATGCATGGTTTAAAAATACACAAAAAAGACTTGGTAAAATATAATCAATTAAAAAATGTACTACACACTATTTCAATTTGGGAAATGTGTAATAACAATAAAATGACTAAGTATAAAGAACCAAGGGTTGGAAAACCAAAATGATAAAAAGGAATTTGTTCTTAAATGTTTTATTTTTTTTAGGAAATTAGGTGTTTAATTACTAAGTAAATAAAGGGTCTAAGTAATGTAAACCATTAAATAAATTTGCTTTAATTAACCCACTAATTTGTGTAAAAATATAGTATTTTACCTTTTTCTAAATATAGCAATAGGTGAGATGAATTAGAACATAGCTTATTTTCAATGATCTGGATTGAGACAAGGTCTAATACTTGAGGAGTAAGACTAAGAAATAGTAAAAAGTATGTCTCTAAACTTCATTTATTGATTGGATAGGAATGCCAAAAATAGGATACCCTATTATCTAACAATATAGTCCTATTTTGGTGCTATTGTTCTGAGGCTAAAATCTTTTATAGGTTCTATTTGGAGTGCTTGTGTTACCCTGTCACTAAAATTTTAGGATTTGGGACCTCAAAGAGCTCATTATATGCCTATTTTAATCTTAAAAACCCTTAGGATCTCCTAGTGCTTTAAATTTAATTTAAACTTATGAAATAGTGAGAAGGGGTTAGTGTGTTAAGGATACACTAGATGCACTTCACACCTCACATGTAGGCATGCTACCTACATATAAATACTTTGAAGATTGATCAAGATAATGTAGTTTTCCTATTGAAGTTCTTGGTGTAATTTGTGTATGATTAATGCAAATAGAGTGTGAAATTGGATGTGCTTCTACTGGCAAGGGACTGGTGAAATGACTTGATTAGTCTTGAAATAATGTTGGAAGGTTGTGTGTAAAGAATAGGGAAGAGTGCTTGAGTTTACTTACTTGTATTCTTGAATCTCTCTTGTAAATGAGTGCCAACCATTCTAAATGGACTTTGAGTGGCCTTTTATATTAAAACTAATGGTCATAGGTTAAATGAATTTACATGAGGCTGATAGGTAAAAAGATAAGGATCCAAGAAAATATGACTATTTGAGGTAAAAATTAGCTTGGACAATAGCATAAGAAATAGGACACCTTAAATTTCAGTGATCCTATCTTATTTGGGTGCTATTATCCTAAGGAGATGAGACCTAGGGGGATGGTTCTAAGAATGAGAGGGCTATTTAGGTCTTAAAAAGCTAAGTTTAAGAAGCTATAAATGACTAGGAATCAGTGAAAGAAGTAGCCTAAAGGGTTTTGTGAGCCAATAGGAGGACCTATAGATTAGGTGTCTTAGCCATACTGAAGTTGTACAATTTCACATTTCACATGATTACATTTCCCCCCTTTTATTATAATGATGAAACAAAGCAAAATACTAGGACAAAGGAAAATAAGAAGCATACATATACTTACTTGTAAGGGTGAAGCTCATGATGTTGTGTGATGTTGGATGTGCATAGAGAGAGCACACTATGAATTGTGAATCTTATGTGATGCTAGATGTGCATAGAGAGAGAACACTATGAAGTGTGAATTTGGAAATGAAAACATAAAGTGAATTAGTTCTTACTAGATATACTATATATAAAATAAGAATGTACAATGTTGGGTAAGAGGAAAAGAAAGGAATGAATACACCTAATTGGGTACATAAAACAATACAAAACCTATTATGACGACATATTGTGTTGAGTATGTGTTGAATCAAGAGTAATATCATGAATGGAGCTAAGTGCTCAATTCCCTAGAATGTGGCTTAAAAATTCAAAGGATATCCCTTTAGTTCCATCATTTACAAATATGTGAAGCTAACAAATCATGCATGTGCTAATTGATGTCTAGACTATGTGTCTAATCCCTCTAAATAGGTAGCTTTAGAATACAAATGTTAGCTAACCTTTGGTTCCATCCTTTCCCCATGAAGTGAAGATATAAAATGATACTAATATAGAATAGATGGAATATGAGATGGCTCATGGATACCATGGATGTGATGGAAATATTACAATGTGGCATGGATAACCTAAATGTTTACTAAAAACTAGGCCACTGTTGGCCATTTTGAAAGATGGAGATTGGGATTATATGAAATCCTCTTTGAAATTGATGCAAAATTCTTATGTGAAAACCAACTTGAGAACTCAGGTACTCAGAAATCTAAAATTATATGAAAGTTTAACTCAAATGTGATGCTAACCACCTATATATGGAGTAAGGCATGCAACTACTGAGAATGCCTAGAATAAACTAAACTTGGAAAGATGTCATGTCCCCTTTTTCGTGGACATTGACTGGCTTGATGATTAGCCTATTATGCGACCTTCGTAGGCTGATTGGATGGATAGAGGGTCATGATGGAGATTGGCTTGGCTTTGATTTACAGAATTCCTATAATTCAGGTTGTCTTAGACACATTGGGCCTGAGCTCCTATTATAGGGATATTTGACATATAGCGGAGCACCCTTGTTTTGATATGGTCATGTGCAGAATCACTCCCTGGTTCACCAGCCACGGTTCGAGGATCCGACATGTATTGAGGGAGATATTAAAATTGATTTATCAAATATTAAATTTGGTCTAATTTTTAATTAGATATTAATTAATTATTAATTATTAATTAATTATTAATTATTAATTAATTGGTCTAATTTTAAACCCAAATTCTAATTTAAGAAGCCCAAGTTCTAATGAGGAATTCTAATTTTAGAACCCCAAGCTAATTTGAGGAAATCTAATTTTAGCAAGCACACCATGGAAGGGTATAAGAGTTTCTCATGGGAGAGAGTTGGAATATGAATTGATTATTGATTTTGATATTGAAGAAATTCTTCTGTGAAGACTGAGCCAAGGGTTCCAAGATTCCATCTGCAGTGGAGAACGTCAACTCTTCATTGTGTGCGATTCAAAGGTTGTGAAAGATCAGTCGATCTATTGCCAAATTGAGAGATAACTTCACCCAAAAGTTATCATAGTATTACAGGTATTTGAGAGATAACTTCACTCAGAAGCTATCACAAGGGTTTACAGGTATTTTCATTATTTTGAAATAGATCTTTTGTATTAGCCCATAATTCTACAGATCAGGATCAAGCATACAGGTTGTGTTATGATCAGCGGCCGTATGAATTCCGTACAGATCCGTGAAAATTTGTACGCATCAACAGAAAGTACAGGTACCGACATCGGTGAACAAATACTTACAGAACTGACATCGGTCGACATGACATCGGTGAGATAACGACTACAGAAAACCGACGTCGGCGACTGTGTTTTTTACACAGCAGGCCGAGACGAACCAAATTCAGAATTCTTTAGTTTGCAGAATATTCAGGCTATTAGGTCGTACTTTCAATAGTATACTTGACAAAACTCTATTGTAAATGAGTGATGATTTATTTATCTATTTGAAGATACAGAAATTTAGATAAGCAATTCAGATCTTTGTTTTGATATTATCACAGTGGTATCAGAGCTTTAGAGTTTATATATTCCCTATTGGTTGGGAATATCACAGTGGTATCAGAGCATGTCTTGCCATCCTATTGGGTAGTTTGGGTAGGTTGAATCAGCTATCCATGATGACTTCAAGTACTCAGAAACAGTGGGACAAGGATATGAAGACGCTAGTTTGAACCAGTTGGTTGAAACCAGAGGAGGATGAATGAAAAGATCCTACATTTGAAGACAAATTATTACGGTATATGGCATCCATTCGTAAAAGGTCCACATCACAAAACAGAACGAAGGAGAAACAAGAGGTCTCAACAGTGGTTGAGGGCAGCGCTACACCAATTGTTAGACATGTGGATGAGCTTAGTCATGGGGATTTAGACTCTCAGTTGCAGAGGACGTGGGAGTGGGAGATTGTGATGATGAGATAGTTTCAGCAGCAGTTTCTTCAGAGTTAGATGAGGATGAGTCCGATGCTTGCACTCAGAGTGTATAGGTGTGCTCAGATATTAGTGCACTGAGGGTTGATGATCTCTCAGTTATGATAGAGATTGTAGAAGAGTCCCAGGATCCGATTATTGTAGATGATACTCAGGAGGATGCAGTGGACAGTTTTGAGGACTTAGTTTCACCAGCCGTTTCTCTCAGTATGGAGGAGTTAGACAGTGATGCTACAGTTGTTGATACTCTGTATGTTGATATGAGCTATGGAGTTGATTCACAGAGTATATGGTAGTACTCCAGAGATCAGTGATTTTGAGTCTACTCTTTTGGACCATTCAGAGGAGGATTTAGGAGATAGTCTAGCCAGTGCCACCATGTATCTAGTCAGCTGAGAGTTAGTGAGCCAGACATTGCTACCGCTTGCAAGCATTTCGATGATGCTCATCAGTTGTTAGCAGTTTATGGATGGGGTTCTTCTACTAGCATTGAGCAGGGAGGCAGTTATTTATCCTTGACAGAGATCCACTCTTTATGGGAGGCTATCCTGAGACAGGATTATATGCAATTGGTCACCGACAGAGATTATCTTATGGAGTGTAACACAGCATATGATGCATTGTTGGTCGAGGAAGATAAGGTGAGTGAGCTTACTCAGAGCTAGAGGTGACTTTTGAGATTCTTGAGACTACGCAGTTAGCTTATAGGAGTCACAATTTCATTTGGCTGAGATGACATGGAGTTAGAGCATTCTTCACCAGCCCCAGACTCAGAGGTTAGTACATTGAGTGTTGTTGGTGAGTACGTTCCTATAGTTGTAGCTGAGGAACATGTTGTTGAGGCTGAGACACCGGTTTAGAATTTGGGAGTACCTAGTTCTGATGAGTTTGGGATACCTCTCCAGATTGATTCTCCTCACACAAATGACAGTGTGGTCCAGTTGGTTGTGCCACCTTTACAGAGAGATCAGTTGTGGTGTGTGGGGGAGTACTGATGCTTCCACATATAATTTTTACTACACAGAGTCATTCATGGGTATTTGCTAGATAGTGCAGGGGTTCATCCGGATTCGCATAGGGTGACAGAAGGTGTTCTCAAATACTAGTGCTATTGCAGATTGGGTGGGGAGATTATAGGGATCCTATCTACTATGCTACCTCACAAGGATTTTGAGGTGGGGTATGCTCATTATTCTTCTTTTGATCCAGAGAGAGAGATTTGATTTCACACAGGTGTAGATCGGCTCCAGTTTCTTACCATCCATTATGGGACGGATTGGCACCATCTCTTGCAGATGGAATTGGCAGTTTGATTTGTCCATTCTACTTGGGTTATGATGCTTCAAGAGTTTGGTTCTCATGTGTTCTTGACTATGGCAGTTGTGCTCTTAGAGTTTGGTTGAGTTGCATTCGCCAATTTGATTATGGGTTCCTCTTTGTTCTACTTCTGTTGATGTTACAGGTACTTGCATTGATTCACAGCAGTGCAGAGCATAACTACATTTGGGATCCAGGTGGATCGAGTAGTTCATTATTCTGAGATTGCTTGGGGACAAGCAATTTCTGGAGGGGCGGATTATCATGTCCCCTTTTTTGTGGACATTGACTGGCTTGATGATTAGCCTATTATGCGACCTTCGTAGGCTGATTGGATGGATAGAGGGTCATGATGGAGATTGGCTTTGATTTACAGAATTCCTATAGTTGGCTCTCATTCAGGTTGTCTTATTTAGGGATATTTGACATACAACGAAGCACCCTTGTTTTGATATGGTCATGTGCAGAAACACTCCCTGGTTCACCAGCTTCAGACGGTTCGAGGATCTGACATGTATTGAGGGAGATATTAATATTTGATTGATTTAATCAAATATTAATTATTTGGTCTAATTTTTAATTAGATATTAATTAATTATTAATTATTAATTAATTGGTCTAATTTTAAGACCCAAATTCTAATTTAAGAAGCCCAAGTTCTAATTTGAGGAATTCTAATTTTAGAACCCCAAGTTCTAATTTATCTAATTTTAGCAAGCACACCTTTGGAAGGGCATAAGAGTTTCTCATGGGAGAGAGTTGGAATATGAATTGATTATTGATTTTGATATTGAAGAAATTCTTCAAGACTGAGCCAAGGGTTCCAAGATTCCATCTGCAGTGGAGAACGTCAACTCTTCATTGTGTGCGATTCAGAGGTTGTGAAAGATCATCCGATCTATTGCCAAATTGAGAGATAACTTCACCCAAAAGTTATCATAGTATTACAGGTATTTGAGAGATAACTTCACTCAGAAGCTATCACAAGGGTTTACAGGTATTTTCATTATTTTTGGGTTTTGATTCAAGAATTATCCAGATATAGATCTTTTGTATTAGCCCATAATTCTACAGATCAGGATCAAGCATACAGGTTGTGTTATATCAGCGGCCGTACGAATTCCGTACAGATCCGTGAAAATTCCTACGCATCAACAGAAAGTACAGGTATCGACATCGGCGAATAGATACTTACAGAGACCGACATTGGTCGACATACAACCGACATCGGCGAGATAATGACTACAGATTGACCGACGACGGCAGTATAACCGACGTCGGTGACTGTGTTTTTTACACAGTAGGCCGAGACGAACCAGATTCAGAATTCTTTCCCAGTTTGCAGAATATTCAGGCTATTCAGGCCGTACTTTCAATATTCTTTGTATACTTGACAAAGGATCTCTATTGTAATCTTTGAGCAAATAAATAAGAATTTATACTGTGATTTATTTATCTATTTGAAGATATTTTTGCATTCAGATAAGCAATTCAGATCTTTGTTTTGATATTTGAAGGGAAATCACAGTGAGAGCTTTTGAGCAGATAAGAGAGCCCCAAACATCACAGTGGTATCAGAGCTTTAGAGTTTATATATTCCCTATTGGTTTATCACAAAAGAAAAGAAGATCAATGTTGATGTCTAGAACATGGATTCTATTTTGGAAGTTATGCCAACTACCTAATCTGAACTAAAAGTGAGAACCATAATATCACACATGATAACCCATTATATCTGAGAAAATTATACTAAAAGTATTGAATTTGATTGATCTAGAAGTGCAAAAATTGTCCCTAAACTAAACTTTTTGCTTATTTCTAAAAACCTTGAGTGTTTTCTTGCCTAGATAGGAGCACCAAAATATGGACATGCCTTTATTTGGTACTATAGTCTTAATTTGGCACTATTGTCTAGAACCAAATCTAATGACTATTCTAGATTCTCTATTGTCTGCTTGGTTTGTTCTACCTAGTCTAATGTTTGGATTCTAAACTGGGTGATCTAAATACTATTTGCTACGGCCCTAACCTATCACATGTATGAGGATAGTAATAGCTAACTTGTGGCTTACTTATCCATCTTTTATGATATATCACATTTCTTTATGCATTAATTTGGTTAGTAGGTCAGCCTATGGAGTAACCATGGCCTAGATAGACTATATATAGGAGGTAGAGGGTAATTGTTTAACATCATATTGTGAATTATGCTCTTATTAAAGCTTGTGGAGGTTTCCCCCTCGAAGTGACTTGTATATTATCATATATTCTGATATATTTCAGTCATATTTGGATATATTTCTACTATTCTACTTTATTGTTGAAGTAATTTCATTACAAGTGGTATCAGAGCTGTGATTTGGGCAATCTTGTGGGCGAAAACCTAATTTTTTAAATTTGGATATATATGAAAAATAGTTGTGAAATTATCTAAATTTTTTTTACTGGAGATTCAAAATAATTAAATTAAGCTTCCATTAAAATTATATATTATTTGGATCTTTTTACAAAATTTATCTCTATTTTAGTGTTTTTCATAAAATTGCTCTATAGTGTGTAATTCAAAGAATTTTTTAGAGTTATTTACATTTTTGGAAATCTTAGAGAAGTTTGGATACAATATGTTCTTTGTATGTTTTGATTTCAAGTTGAAATAATTCCAAAATCACTTGGTCAAAGTCTGGTCAAAAAGTACCAATCAGGTCGACATCATAAAGCCCTTTTATGGCAGGTCCACAAACTCAAGGCCATAGGTAAAACTCCTAAAAGGGAAGAGATGCTTTGTACTAGGGTTCTCTGACATAGATCATAAAGTGAGCTAACTTGACTATAGTGTGCAAGGCATTCAGAGTGAGGTGCAAGGCATACAATCTAATATGAAATCCATAAAATATAGTTTGGTATATATCATAAAAAATTGAAAAATAATCAGTCAAATCATCTAGCTAATGCTCTTACACAACCCCACCAAGGTGGTTCTCCCAACCAGTCTACTTTAAATCTAACTATAGTGCCACAGAGGAACCTCTTACCAAAGGTGGATATGCACAAATTTTAAGGAAAAGATCCACTCAATTGGATCAACCAAATGGAGAATTTTTTTGATCTACATAAGATCCTAAGTGGACAAAATGTTACTTGGGCATCCTTGTATCTTAAACCTAATCAATTCATTTAGTATCGATGGTTGTGTGCTCAAACGAAAAAGATGACTCTCAATGTCACTTGGTCATTTTTTAGAGAGGAGTTTTAATTACACTATGGAAATAGTGTGATAAAGAATTACTTCAGCCAACTAGAAAAATTGTGATAGACTAGCTCCACCAAGGATTATATTCATCATTTTCAAAACCTATCCTTATGGGTGGAGATAATTTTTGAGGAGAACTTGAATGACCTATTTTTGGGTGGACTCAAGGACCACATTTAACATGAGGTACGCATGTTTAATCCACTTAAGATTTTTATTCTATTATCATGGCACACAGAGCTAAGGAAAAATTTATAGCCAATAAGAATTATCCATTCACTCACTTCAAATATCATAGCATATTGACACCAACATTTCCTCCACCTACTAGATTGACCCCATAGAAAATTGAAGAGAAGCGTGTAAAAGGATTATGTTTTAGTTGTGATAGTAAGTGGAGCAAAGGACATAGATGTGCTAAGAAGAAGTTATTCTACATTAAGGGATCCAATAAAGATGAAGAAGAAGATGATGCCTCCAATGATGATGAGGAGGAGATAGAAGAGGTACGTAAAAATTCCCAACCTACAATCTCTTTTCATGCACTTATAGGTATTAACACTCCACAAACTCTTAAGGTGGTGGGTTTCCTCAAGAAATAGAAGGTGACAGTGTTTATTGATTTAGGGAGCACACATAACTTCATCAACCATTAGTTGGCCACTCAATTGAACTATTTCATCTACCCAGCACTAGAATTTCAAGTCGTGATTGCAGATGGTGGCACAATTAATTGTTCAAGCAAATGCCATAGTAGTAAGCTTGCTATGGGTGAGTACAATCTCAATTCTCTTGTGATTGCTATTCCCATGGGTAACACAGACATTATTTTGGGAGTCCAATTGTTCACAACCTTGGGTACCATTGAGATGAACTTCTAGGAACTATTCATGTGCTTTCATTCTAAAGGTATGAAAATTGAACTATGTGGATTATAGGCAAAATCTCCACAATTGGTTAGTTCACATCAGATGACCAAGATACAAAAAAAGGGGGCAGAGGGAATTATTACATGATTATGTTCCATAAAAGTTCAACCCACACAAGCATCTACACATCCTAATCTATAGATAATTCTTGATGACCACCCATCTATTTTTGGGGCAATGCCAAAAGGACTAACACCAATAAGAGAACATGATCATCCCATTCAACTACTTCCAAGGAGTCAACCACCAAATATCTGACCATATAGATATCCATATGCACAAAAGAGTGAAATAAAAAAAATGGTCCATGAGATGCTATAGGTAGGGATCATCAAACATAGCCAAGGTGCATATTCATCACTAGTGGTCATGGTGCAAAAGAAGGATGACACATGGAGGATGTGCCTAGATTATAGGGAACTCAACAAGTACACCATCAAAGATAAGTTTCCTATTATAGTAATTGATGATTTACTTGATGAGTTGCATGGTGCTAATTATTTCACAAAATTAGACCTTTGCTTAGGGTACCATCAAATTAGAATCTAGGATAAAGATGTTCATAAAACTACTTTTAGAATGCATGAGGTCCATTATGAGTTTTTGGTAATGCCCTTTGGTCTTACAAATGCACCATCTACTTTTTAGAGCTTGATGAAGACTATTTTTAGGCCTTTTTTATAGAAGTTTGTGTTGTTTTTCTTTGATGACGTATTGATTTAAAGTTAGACATGGGAAGCACATTTGCAACATATGAAACATGTGTTGATAGTTTTGGAGAAGCATTAGCTTTATGCAAAGCCATCCAAATGTGATTTTGTAGTACAAGAGGTAAATTACCTAGGTCACATTGTTTCCCATAAAGGTGTCAAAGTTGATCCCTTGAAGATCAAAGCTATGATGGAATGGCCCATGCCAAAAAATCTCAAAAACCTCAAAGGGTTCCTAGGACTAACAGGTTACTACCGAAGATTTGTGAAAGGTTATGGCAGCATAGCAGCTCCACTCAGTACATTGCTAAAGAAGGATGCCTTCCATTGGAATGATGATACCACCAAATCATTTGAGAAACTAAAAGTAGCTATGTGTACCACTCTAGTTTTGGCTACTCCAAACTTCTCTAAGACATTCACTGTTGAATGTGATGCTTCTAGATCTAGGTTGGGAGTGGTACTAATGCAGGAAGGAAGACCCATTGCATTTGAGAGTCACCAATTCAAAGGTAAAAATCTACAAAAAACTTTTTATGAGAAATAAATGATTTCTATTCTTCATGAAGTTAAACAATGGAGGCCCTATCTAAGGGGTAGGCACTTTAAGGTGAAAACTGATCATGATAGTCTCAAATACTTTTTGGAGCAAAGATTATCATATGAGGAATAACAAAAGTGGGTAACCAAAATGTTGGGTTATGATTTTGAAATCATATATAAGAAGGGTAAAGATAATGTAGTAGAAAATTCACTATCCAAATGAGATACATCCATAAAAGCATTACTTTGTGTAACATCCATATTACAAATAGATTGGATGAATGAAGCCAGATTAGAATGGGAGCAAGACAAGGATACATAGTTTCTGATTCAAAATATCCAGTAGGGTAATTTAGCCTCTAAAAAATTTTAATGGAAAGGTAATGTCCTATGGTATAAGGGTAGGTTATACTTGTACAAAATTTTAAACTTAAGCATAAGATTCTTGTGGAGTTGCATGCATGTCCAACTGGGGAACACTCAGGGTTATTGAAAACATATCACATAATTAAGAAATAACTATTTTGGGAAGGACTCAAGGGAGATGTATAAAATTGTGTGGTAGAATTCTTGATATGCCAATAGAATAAAGTTGAGACAATTAAGACCCTAGGTCTGTTACAACCATTAACAATTTCTAGTCAAAGGTGGGTGGAGGTTTCCATGGATTTCATCACAGGGTTGCCTTGTTTTGAAGGTAAGAATGTTATCTTGGTCATTGTGGATAGGCTTACAAAATATGCCAATTTTTATGCTCTCTCACACCCATTTTCAGTAAGTATAGTAGCATCTATTTTTCTGGAAGCAGTTCTCAAATTACATGGAACCCCCAAAATAATTGTAAGTGATCATGATCCTATTTTCACTAGTAATTTTTGGATTGAACTATTTTCTTGTTTGGGTACTCAACTATTTCATAGCTCATCTTACCACTCCCAATCTGATGGACAAACAAAAGTGGTTAACAAATGTTTAGAGGGGTATCTCCATTATTTTGTATCAAATAAATATGAACATTGGGTTAAATGGCTACCACTTGTAGAATGGTGGTATAACACATATTTCCATACCTATTCTAAAATGTCTCCATTTCTATCACTATATGGTTACCATCCACCTTCAATCACTTCCTCATTAAAGGTGCAAACCAAGGTTTGAAATATGGAGGAGCACATTCAGCATCAACAAGAGGTTTTGGCTAGTTTGAGAGAGAATTTGGCCTTGGCTCAAAATAGGATGAAGGAACAAGCAGATCAACACTATAGTGAGAGAAATTTTGATGTGGGTGACTGGGTATTTGTACATTTGCATCCTTATAAGAAGATGTCCTTGAAGTAATAGAAAAAGGACAACAAAATTGATCCTAAGTATTATGGCCCTTATCAAATTTTGCAAAAAAATTAGAAGTGTGGCTTATAAACTTGAGTTACCTCATTCATCTCACATACACCTAGTATTTCATGTTTCATGTTTGAAGAAGGTCATTAGACAGACAGTTTCAGCCTAGACAAAACTCCCAAAACTAGATGAAGAAGGATGAGTCATTTTGGAACTAGAGAAGATCCTCCAAACTCGTACTAAGAGGTTGAGAACTAGAGATATTAGGGAATATATTATTGAGTGGAAGAACCTGAGTAGTGAAGATGCAACTTGGAAAGGTGAAGATTTTCTACAACAACATCTAGAGTTGTTCAACATTGAGGATAATGTTGGTTTGAATGGGAAGGTCATGCTCCGGCCCTAACCTATCACATGTATGAGGATAGGAATAGCTGACTTGTGGCTTACTTATCCCTCTTTGATGTTATATCACATTTCTCTATGCATTCATTTGGTTAGTAGGTCAGCCTATGGAGTAACCATGGCCTAGATAGACTATATATAGGAGGTAGAGGATAATTGTTTAACACCATATTGTGAATTATGCTCTTATTGAAGCTTTTGGAGGTTTTCCCCTCAAAGTGGCTTTTCTATTATCATATATTTTGATATATTTCAGTCATATTTGGATGTATTTTTGCTATTCTACTTTATTGTTGAAGTAATTTCATTACACTATTTTTTTGTATATTAGGAGGCTTGATCTCTGTGACAAGCCCTTGTTTGATACCCCTTCTTCTAAGGGTAGGAATGATGACCCTATCATGACTACTCTTAAAAGAAAAGGAGTCATGCAAGTGTGTTAAACTATATAGATATATGATATAGCAATATTTATATTAAGAGATTATTAGATCAATAGAGGTATGCCTAGATAGATATAACAATGTAAGAGCATGTGCATGATACTAAACTAGATTGATAATGTTAGATATTAGTTTTTATTTGTTAATTTATTATTAATCATAGAGGGATGGAGCATGATGTTCATCATCGAATCCAAAAAAGCAAGGTAAATGCATGATATGGATCATGTTATTAAAAAAATGAGAAACCAAAAAGAAAACAATCATATGAATCAAGAATTAAGAAGCATACAAGGGTGACCAAGGGGCAAAGCAAGTAAGGGACATGGGCACATGTCACTCAAAACAAAAATCCATCATACAAGGCATGTTCCATTGCCACACACACAGACAAGTGAACAAGAAAAGTTGGCACAAGTGCCACATGAACATATAAGAGTAAAAGTAAAGGAAATTGGTAGATGTCCTAAGTCACACACATGAATATAAGTAAATCACATTGGTAGATGTCCTAAGTCACAAATAGAAGACAATTAGGAACTAGAAATACAATCACACAAGTTATGTTAAGCAAAGAATGAAAGCAAGATAAGAACTGAAGGATATAATCACATCTAACTAATAAAAAATTAGAAGTATGAAAAACATGTGTAGTATAAGACTAGGTATATGCCAAGAAATACACAAGTGATAGGTAGTAGTGAAATTCCACTATAGTAATTTGTGTAATCTAGTAAGGAATGTGTATTAGTATGATGACTCAAAGTGTGTAGTGTAGGAATGAAATAAACTAAATGGTGTAGTCATATAGAAGATTCCCCCAATGGGTATATATATTGATGTGTGTCTCAAATGTAGTAGGAATGCCCCCTCAATGGGTAGAGTGAAGAAATCAAAGAGTTGGATGTCACTGTGAACACTCAAAAATAAATCAAGTGAAGCATGGTAATGTAGAAAATCAACATACAATAGCATGAAATATAAAATGTAAGTTATAGCATGATAGTAGTGTAAACATGGATTATGCATAGAATAAATAAATGTTTTTGGTGTTTTTGAAAATTTTTGAATGTTTTTATATTTTGAATTGTTATATAGTTTTTGTTATTTTGAAAATATTTGAACTATGTACAATCAAGAAAAAGAGTTTATGTACAATAAATCCTAAAAATAAATGATAATAACTAATGAGTCTTCGATGAGACCTCATATCATGGTGTCCTATATAGAATAATGGAATCATTCATGATTTTGAAGCATGATTGAATGGTTGAGAATATCACTTTGTATATTTGGATTCATAATCGGTATCTTGAAAAATCATAATAACTTGTATTGTTCCATTCATCATTATCATGTTGATTTTGAACCAATGGAATTCTAGTGTTGACTGTTGTTATATCTAGATATTTTCCTTTGATAAATTGTGTCTATGAATTATTCACCTTAGGATATTAAATAAATCCCAAACCTTGGTGATAAACATTATCATCTAATAGAATAGGAGTAGTAATTCCTTGAGTATGCTTTCCCAACCCTTGACCTTAATAATAAAACTATTATAGATATCTTTGACCAAACCCATACTACTTTGAAAGTTGAGCCTCATTTTAGAGAGCTAGATTTGCATATTTTTCATGCCTAACCTTTTCTTCTGGTACTCTTTATTGCTCTAATTTTGATTGTTGATAATTTTTTTGTTTTAAGTTATACTTTGGTAACCACTTTTGTACTATTTCTAAATTTGACCCTTTGTGAATGTGTTCATATGTTTTTGTGTATTTCTTAACTGATTTACCTTATATAAGGTCCTCATTAACAATTATCTATTGTATATGATTTTTCAATGCCAAACATGTATCTATGTGATGCCCATGCATTCTATGATATGGACAATAATATTTATATCTTCTCATTTTGGAGAGGTAGATTTGTATATTTTTCATGCCTTACCTATGATTGTGGTACTAGTTGTTGCTTTTGTTTTACTTGTTGATCTTTTTGTTGTTTTGAGTTCTACTTTGGTAAACACTTTTATACTATTTTTGAATTTTACCATTTGTGAATGTGTTCCTATGTTTTTGTCTATTTATTAACTAATTTAACATATTTAATCATTTCCATTACTAAATTACTTGAACTCTTATTTTATCTTTGAATTCTTTTTGAATCACTATTTTTATATTTACTTTGTTCTTATTTGTTATTTTGATATGTAACATTGCTTACAAACAACTAACTAGATGAAGATGGATATACATGAGAACACTAGGGTGTCTTTGAAGTTTTTGTATTGTAATTTGACTTTCCAATGTCGTGACATTTTCATGTAATAGTTGATTATACATTTGTATATTTGAAATTATCTTGCTCATACCGGTGATTTGGTTGTTTAGAGTCTCATTAGTGCAAACCTTAGTTGATTCCAATTGAACATGTAAGCACATATGCTGAAGAGGTTTTGAAATAGTTGTAAGATGAAAATATTCATTAGGAACAATAGTAAATTCTACCTCACCTTTTTTAGGGGTGATAGGATGGACTTGGCTAGAGGGAGAGGATGAGAAAGGATTTATTTCCTCTGCGGAAGATATGACATTGAAACAAGAGTAGCCAAAGAGGCATATACATCTAGGTAGAAACTATGCATATAGGCTAAAATGCATGTAATTGGAGTTATAAATTTTATATCAATATGATTATAAATAACATTCAAAATTAAATATAACAAACAAGGGATAGAAAACATGAATTTTTGCATGTATGCGTAAGAAACTGTGACATATGTTATGACATTTCTAATGTGTTTAGCATGATAAATTTGTATATTTTTCCCTATGAGAGACAGGGAGAAAAGGGTAGAAAGAATGGATTTATGAAATAATCCATAAATATATTTAACATGTATTATAACATTTTTAATGTGTTTAGCATGATAATCTTGATTTTTTTCCATATGAGAGATATAGAATATGCAAAAGAAAAATTGAAATCTTGTACAAGTTTAGAAATGTATTTTGTAATATCATCTCTTATTATGAAACATAAGCATAAAATTAAAAGGATGAATCTTTGTAATAACATATTATAGACTTCATCATTTATGCACATGATAGGGCCCATTATGGTTTCCCTATTATTTGCAAGAATTATAAGAAAAGTTGTAAATAAATTAACATTATTTTTACAATTTGAGTATGGATGTAAAGTGATACCTTAAGAAGCCAAATAGGAGATATTATATGCAAATAAGGATTTTTCATAAATATTTGTGCAAAATACTATGATTTTTTTTAATTTAGATTGAATTTTTGAGGTAAGTATGCAAGATAAAATTTAGAAATTTATGGGAAAGTGCTTGATTTAATAGGACCTAGTAGATGAAACTAGGGTTTGAAATTTTTTTCAAAATTAGTATAATAA
The DNA here is from genome assembly GCA_037957365.1 of Torreya grandis. Lineage (NCBI taxonomy): Eukaryota > Viridiplantae > Streptophyta > Pinopsida > Cupressales > Taxaceae > Torreya > Torreya grandis. Next base: position 2,321,766 of record JARHVA010002274.1, read on the forward strand.
TTTTAAATTTTTTTTATGAATTTGTATAATTTAGCTTGAAAATTTTAGGAAAATTTGAAAATATTTCCAAAATTAGCAATATATATTTTCCTAGTGGTTTAAAAGTGTTTGTATGTATATAGGACCTAGTATGTGCAAACTAGGGTTTGAGTGAATTTATGAAAAATATTTCAATTAATATGTAGTTTTATAATTTTTATATTTATTAAAAATCAATAAAATATTTCAAAAACTTAGAAATAATTAACCCTAGGGTTTTTAGGGTTTTTGTGCAAAAATTCATAGTAAGTTGGTTTCACCAAATGTTTTATTCTTTTTATGAAATTAGGTGTTTAATTCCTAAGTAAATAAAGGTTATAAGAAATTTAAAATAATAAACAAATGTGCTTTAATTAACCTACTATTTTTTTAAATAGATAGTATTTTATCTTTTTCTAAATATAGCAATAGGTGAGAGAAATTTAAACTTAGCTTATTCTGAATGATCTAGACTAAGAAATGGTCTAATAATTGAGTAGTAGGATTGAGAAACAATCAAAAATATGTCTCTATACTTAATTTATTGATTGGATAGGAGTGCCAAAAATATGACACCCTATTTTTCGATGTTATAGTCTTATTTTGGCATTGTTGTCTTGAGCTTGAAGGCTTTTTGGGTTTTGTTCAGAACACCTATGTTACCCTATCATTGAAATTTTAGGGTTTGGGACCTCATGGAGCTCATTGTGTGACTATTTTAATCTTAAAACCCCTTAAGAACTCCTAGTGCTATAAATTGAAAGCAAACTTGGGAAAGAGAGAGAAGGGGTTAGTGTGTAAAGAATACACTAGATATACTTCAAACCCCACATATCGGCGTACTACCTAAATACTAATAATTAGAAGAGGTATCAAGCTAATGTAGTTATCCCATTGAAGTAAATGGTGTAATTTGTGTATAATAAATGCAACTAAAATATGAAATTGGATGTGCTTCAGCTGGCTAGGGACTGGTGTAATGACCTGCGTAGCCTTAAAATAATATTGGAAGGTTGTGTACAAAAAATAGGGAAGAGTGCTCGAGTGTACTTGTATTTTTTCATCTTTCTTGTAAATTAGTGTTAACCATTCTAAATGGACTTTGAGTGGAATTTTATATAGAAACTAATGGTCATGGCTTAGATGAATTTGCATGAGACTGATAGGAAAAAATATAAGGATCCATGAAAATCTGACTATTTGAAGCAAAGATGAGCTTGGACAATAGCATTGGAAATAGGACACCATAAATTTAGGCACTCCTATCTTATTTGGACACTATTGTCCTACAGGGATGAGACCTAGGGGGATGGATCTAAGCCTGAGAGGGATACTTGAGTCCCAAAAAGCTAAGTTTGAGAAGCTATAGATGACTAGGAATTAGTTAAAGAAGTAGCCTATAAGGGTTATGTGAAACAATAGGATGACCCATGGATTAGGTGTCTTATCCATATTTAGGTTATATAATTTCATAGTTTACATGACTACATTAAACCAAAGTGAATTATTTTTGCGCCAAATGAAAAAAAGTAAAATCATACTAAATCATGTTGGGAAATATGAAAATGATGAAATAAAAATGGAAGGTATGTAAAATTCACAAATGGTATAAAAATAAATTAAATAAAGTCAATTAATTATACTAAATCACATTAGGAAGTATAAGAGAAAAGTAAACTTGTCAAAATATTGGTCCTAAATTTATCACACTAATTTAAGGTGGGAAGTATGAAAAATATTCAAGAAATGGTTGTATTCTTATATGCACTCAAAAAATAATAAGATAAAAGAGAAAGAGAAATGAATTAAGCATAAAACACACTAAATCAAGCTGGGAAACATGCCAATGATGTGTAAATTTATAATCAATCACATCTTGTCTCATATTTATCACATGTAATTTTGTTTGTGACTTGTATCATTGGAAAATTTTGTGAGGAATATCAGGTCCTATCCATGGTATTACATTACAACTCACAAAAATAACACCAATAGAGTGGAAAAATCAAGACAATCAAGTAATAAAGGATATGGGTAAGAGGAAGTAAAAATGTGGTAATTTGTGAGGAGTGTTAGGTCTTATCTATGTTCTTATAATATAACTCACAAATGAAATCCCTAGGGGATTGATCACTAGAAAAGACAATATTTATCAAGAGGAAATATGAGGGATATAGGGAATGAAAAAAGGAGTGTAAAAAAATAGGCATCTTATGAGAATACCTTAGGAGGAAAGAGGCATACTAATGACATGTGAAGACACTAAGTGTCAAGTTACCATCAATGTACAAAGGAAACTTATTTGCTAGAGACACAAAGCTTTGTAGCCAAATAAGTGTGTTACTAAGATCAACTCATGAAGGTAGATTGGTAAAAGGAAAAGTAAAATGGGCCTACCTTCTCATGATGTGTTCCACATTCCTTAGGACTCCTTATATAGCCATTAGTCTACTATGAAGATTGGGTACTTGCATGAGAAAGTAGGTAGCACTAGAATATTTTTTTATTATTCTTTTCTAATCTACTGGCATACCACACCCCAAAGGACCTAGATTTTACCATAAGGCCAATTTTGGAGTTTGAGCTTTAATTAGAAGAAGGAGATGTTATTTAAATCATGTCTTTTAGTGTGATTTGAATTTTAATAATATTTTTAGCTTTTTATATCATTGCCTTTTGTAAACTGATTTGGTTTTTAATTTTTGATGGATTTTTAAGAATCCTTCTCCATACAGATTTGGAATGACCAATCATGAGAGATGTAGTGATACACATGAATGGGATTTAGGCTAAGGCTAAAGGAAGCTAAGTAACTAAACACAAAGACTGACTAAGACACTTAGGCTTAACAATGAACTGGCATGTGATATGAAGTCTCAACATTGTATATGCTTAGTTTGCAAAAAAGGGAGAAGGAAAAAATGATATCCAAATTGGACCAATGAAATGAAAGTATAATGAGATGCATTGTTTACTAACTGATCACATGGTAAAGGGATACATGAACTATAGGGAATAGGGTTTGTATAACCAAGTCATAATGATAATTATCTATGAAAAATAGAGATAAAAAAGAAAATAATCATTAAGGCACAAGAAGAAACTTAAGATAAAAAATCAAAAAATAAATAGGAATTATTGATAAAGAAAGACAATCATATGTCAATATAAATGACAATATAAGCAAGATATAGTACCAAAAAGTCAAGAATCACCATATAAAAAATATGAATTTGACACAGTGTTAAATCAAATAATGGATAGATAAGAATGAAATTAGAGAATACATCCAATCAAAATGTAAATGTAAAGTCACCATCCATGTTCTCATAAATACTAATAAATCTACCCATACACATTATCCAAGACATTAGATAAATCTCAATGAATTTGGATATGAACTACTACTAATGTCTCATCAATCTTCAATGAAAACTAGAAAAATACTTCTCTTCTAATCTACTCAAATGAAAAAGTAAGAATACTTGATGGATCATGCTAAGTAAAATCAAGAAAGGGATGCTTAGGAGAATGCATGTGAGTGGGATCCATAGGAGATGTAAGAATCATCAGTAGAGAAAGATACATACGTGAAGGAATCAAGGGTGGATAAGGATCCACAAGTGAGGGAAGGTCCATATGTGAAGGAATCATGGGTGAAGGAATAAATGATGATGAAGGGACCATAAGAGGGGATGGAACCATTGGAGTTGGATCCATGGGAGAATAAGGAGAAGAATTTTTATAGTAAAAACCTATTAGAGGAATGAAATAAGGTCCATGAATAAATTCAAGGTGATCTATAAGGTATTATTGAAGGATGCGGTAATGAACAGTGTGATGGGTGCCACATTAATGCCATAGACAATACATCTCACCATACTTAGGCATATATTTAGATAAAATATTTAGGGGAGGTATGGCTTTATCTAAGGTAGGAGAATAAAGATGCAAAGTATCAATATACTATCGAAACTTATGATAATGTGTAAAATAATGATTATCTATCCCATGGAAACAAAAGATGCGCTTATGAGTGTTCTTAGGAGAAACACTCATAGAAGGAGGTATAATAGGAGTGGAAGAAGCTAGAGAGGTCTCATCAGCCTATTTTTTGGGTGATAGATCCATATTAGTCAAAGGAAGTAAATCATCACCAAGGGAAGGTGGTGATGGAGGAGGAATGGAACTAGGCTCAACAAAAAGATCAATGGGATGAGAATAAAGGGTATGCTTAACAATAGTAAGAGCAAGAATAAGCTCAAACATAGTGGGATAGGAAGAGGCTCATCAACCTATTATTTGGGTGATAGATCCATATTAGTCAAAGGAATTAAATCATCACCAAGGGAAGGTGGTGATGGAGGAGGAATGGAACTAGGCTCAACAAAAAGATCAATGGGATGAGAATAAAGGGTATGCTTAACAATAGTAAGAGCAAGAATAAGCTCAAACATAGTGGGAATAGGAAGAGGCTCAACTATAGTGGGAGTGGGAATGGGCTATAATAAGAGCTCTATTGAGGGAGGAGTAGGATCTATATAAGGTCTAGGGAGGGGCACACTAATCTCAAGAGTAAACCAACTATGGTGATTAGAGTACCTAGAAAAGTGGTAACTCCCAGTCATAGCATGATCCATGAACATAATCCTATGAGATTCCTACAAAATTAGAGCTATTGGCACCATCTCTACCCTATGATAAAGAGGAAATATAATAAAATTAGGAATAGTAAATGAAGGAAGATGGGAAGATACATGAAAATACTCAAGTAAATAAGAATGATAATAGATAATATTAGCATCACAGGCCTACAAAATACTACCTAAGAGTGGATCATCTAGGTAATAACCATCATTATAATCTAGGGAATGAAGATAAATGATACAAGTAGGGATAAATTTATCATCTCAGGAAGTGTGCTGAATATAATGTCGAGCCTTTGTCAAGACTATAGGAATATCATCTCAAGGAGGATTGTAAAAATGAGGCTATAAGGAAGAAAGAAACTATGAGATGAGGTGAGGTGAGAGATCAAAAGTTTTAATATTTAGGTTAATCTCATCGGGCTCATCATCATTAGAATCTAAGAGGTTAGGAGGAATGTTACCTATGAGTTTGGGATGTCAATTGTAACCTTAGGTTGAATTAATGAGAAAATTAAGATGTTGAGACTCATAGAATGGAATGATGGGCAAAGGTTCAAGAGTAGGAATCTTGAAGACACTATAGTCTTATAATTGTTCAAAATCCCAAGGGTTAGTGTCACCATGAATCCTATAAATGGCTACATTATGAGGGAATTTAACACATTGGTAGGTAGAAGAAGTAATAAATCTCATACGATGATCCCATGGCCTACCAAGTAAGATGTTATAAGAAAAGGGAAATTTAAAGATAATCACCTTCACATAGATGGTGATAGGTTGGACAGTAATGGGAATCCACACACAACCTAGACAAGGCATTTTCCTTCTATCATATCCTTGGTAGGTGCTATGTGTAGACTTGAGATTACATTCTGAATATCCAAGGGTTTTAATGAAGTCAAGAGAGGTAATTCAGGTACTAAAACCCTCATCAAGAAAAGCACACTTGACGTGGACATCACCTATTTGAACACTAGTGAATAAGGGAGGATCATATTCATAAAGCACAATCTCATCAAGAATCATAAAATCTAATGAAATTTTAAGGAATGAGAAGCATCCATAGTTTCATTAACATTGATAGACATCTCTTCACATTGTTATAATATATAATCCTCAAATCCAGATAAGGTTGCCTTCCATCTTGATAGGGGAGGATGAGGGAAATTAATCTTGAAAAATAGTTGCATAATATGCTTTCTATGATGTGGATAAGTCCTCATAATCTCAAAGAACCAAATATAGGATGGGAGACTAGTGAGTTCTATGATAGGATTCCACTCATCATAACCCATAAGAAGGTTGTTAGATATAGGTGCATAATGATTAAGGAGGTCCCCAGAAGGAGGATCCTAAGTGCATTGGAATTTATGTTGGTAAGAAGAAGGTTGAGAACAATGTTGTAAATCATGTTTTGATGATGAAGTAGCTAGTTCAAGTTGATTTTGAGAATTGGTGGAATAATAATATAAATTTGAGTATCATTTTCATTATAAGATGAAGTAAGAGTGGTAAAAATATAAAAAGAGGTGTTATCCAAGGGATAATAAAAAATTGGATTATCAAAAATAATAATGTCATCTTGCCCCAACTCATTTAAATGAGTTTGAGAAGAATCATTGATAACACGATATGTTCTAGATGAAGGAGGAGTGTAGATAGGTTGAGAATTATTAAAAATAACCACCCTTCACATATTAGTCATGATAACAACATTCTCTTTGAAATTTGGTTCAAAAATACTTTCTACATTATTGGTGTAAGGTGTGGCTTTGTGTTGATTGTCTTAAATAGGTTGATGATTAGGAAGAGGGTCATTGTAGATAACCAAATGAGCATTGGATTGGTTCAAGGATAAAGTTTTATTATGTTATTTATAATCTTTAAAATCAATTTCATAAGATTTTTGATGATTTTTAATGATATAATCATGCTCAAAATCAGGGCCAAGAAGAAAGTCCATAGCTTGAGAAGTTTTTTATTCAATTTGTGTTGAAATTTATGAAGTGGGCCAAAGTTTTTTTTATAAGATCATTAGTTTAGATTTATTGAACTGGAGAAAAAATCATTCACTAAATCCTCCAATATCATTAGTTTAGATTTATTGAACTAAATCATTCACTAAATCCTCCAAACTACTAATGGAATGAGTTCTAATTTAGTTTTACCAATATAAGGCATCACTTGTGAGAGTTTTGGCTAAGATTTTGGTAGTGACAAAGCTGTTTAATTTTATCCAATCCTTATAAATATTTCTAAATGTTTTAAGATGAAGGGTGGGATTAGTTGATCCACTATAATAAATTGTAGGTTTGATACCTCCAATATCAATGTTAGAAATTTGAGTAGTGAGAGGTTTATTTTGGTGATGATTAATGCTTTTGTTGACCAAAGGAGGTTAAGGAATGATATTTCCTTAAGAATATTTAAGAGGAGGGGGAACATTATAGTTATGTATGCCCCAAACCATTAGTTGAGGATGAGGTTAAAGATGAATAAGGTTGTTTTACATTCTTATCATTTGATTTATGTTATGAGCTTGAAAGGTATTCATTTGATTGAGTGTTTTTAGTAATATTTGATGTGTTTGATTAGAATTTTTAGAAGCATTAGAGTTGGTATTAGTGGCTTTGTACCACTATTGGTGTTGATAAGATCTTCTAGAGGAATTATGAGAATGTGAGGCACTAGTGGAAAAATTTGTTTGTGTATCAAAAGATGGACTAGTCAATGGTTGAGAAGAAGAAGAAGCACTAGTAGCATGATTACCTTGGGTAGCATGTGATACACTAGTGGAAGGATTAAGGATAGTGTATCTTATGAGAGGCCCATTAGATGTAGAACCTACTATGTTAGTGGATATAATAGGCATGGAGGTGGAATAATTTAGATAAGAAGAAGTCATGGTATGAGAAGGGTTCATAATCAAAGGAAGAGGCTAAGAATAAAAGAAAGTGGTACCCCCAAATCTAGTTGAGAATGTAGGAGTAGGTGAATGAGGTTATGCAACTTGACCACTAAACATAAGATTTTAAATGGTCGAAGGATATTTTCAAAGATTTTGAGGAAATTTAAAGATAAAGAAGATCATTTCAAGGGTATACTCTAATTTAGGTTTATATTATAATGAGAAAAGATTATTATGATATGAAGAGGTATTAGGAGGGGTCCCACAGTTTATTATGATAGTGGAAATATGAATATTACTAGCATCCAAGAGAGGATCCCTAATCTATATATGGGAGAACCTATGAGGGTTGGTAAAATTCATCATGTCTACTAACTGCAACTTAGTATTATCATCAAATAGAAATTCCATGATGAAGGGAGTGAAAGATAGATGAGAAAGCAAGGAAATAGGAAATGACAAAAATAGTACAAGGTCAATTAGGTCAATCTATTATAGTGAACAAAGATTAGAAAAGGAGGAAACAAGTTCTACAAACTATACATGGTTGACTATGTTGATCTAATGCAGTGAATAGGGGATGAAAAAAGGTATAGGGTCAACTGGGTCAACCTAGTACATTAAAAAAGGAAAATTAAGAAACTTATGACATATTTATGGAATGAAATGAGATAATTTTTTCAAGAAATTTGAAGAGAAATAACTAAAGAGAAATAAATATTCAATTGTATTAATGATGGATAACCCAATTGAGGCACACAACATAAAAACTTACACCAATACTAGCTAATGCAAGTTTTTGCAATACAAAATATAATTGATCAAATAAAAAGAAATCAACTTTGAAAGTAAATATATAACTAACTGGTCAACCTAAATGTTAATTAGATTATTAAGATATGATTTTAAATGTGATTTAAAGTTAGTTGTAAGTAAGGAACTATAAAGGAAATCTAAGGATTGTTTCAGGTAGTTTGGGATGAAAGGGAGTGTAGTGGAAATGATATAGGCTTGGTATTTGGGTCTGCCCCCTCACTTCACAAAAAAAATGACAAGGGTGTCAGGTGATTATATATAATATACCATTAACCATGCTTTATGCTTGACCAAAGTATCAAGTAAGCTTCCCCCTTGGTGATGAAATATGAGTAGGTTGGCTTTGGATAGACACATGTTAAAATTGTTTTTTATATTTTGTGATTTGGGTATGTGTGCATAAAATATAAAATAGAAAAACTAAAAGGTTAATTGAAACCCACTTAATTAAACTATGTTATCTATTCTAAGGATGCAAGCAACAAGAAAATAAAGTGTGAATTAATTAATAGCATATAAGATTAATTCTAACTTTGAAACAAGGTATAATGTTGATATAGTCAATAGTGTCTGTATAAAATATAGAATAGGGTTGATAGGTTTGAACTTGTACACTGAAATCAAGGTTTGAAAATGAACAGGGTTGGCAAAGTCAACCTAGTTATCTAAACAACACACAAAACATAGGAATGGGTTATTAGGGTCGATCCAGTTGATTACGCAAGGTTAGTTTTGACGAATACAAATTGTTAAAGGAAAGACTAAAAAGAAAGAGATAGAGAGATAAAAAGAACCCTGGGTGGGTCATAGATGTAGAGAAAGAAGATTTTTTTTCAATAACTTGATATATGCTTACAAATTTTACTAACTAGATCAACTGGGTTGATGAAGCTTTATAGAAACTTACTGCTAAGTGCCTAAAATGTATAGGGTTGACTAGGTTGACCTAGTATGCTAAACTTGATGTCTTAAAAATTATAGAGTTGACTGGATTGACCTAGTAACCTAGACTAGATGTCTGAAAAGCTAAAAAATTTTACTAGGTTGACAAGGTTGATCCAATATCTTATAACTAAAAACATATGCATAGAAGTTAGATTCTAGGTTGATAGAGTTGATCCAGTATGGAAAATATATTATAAAAATAATGATAGAAGAATGAAATAAATAAATAAGGTAAATAAATCCTATAAGTGTTAGTTCACATCAGGTTCTCTAGAATGTATGCAATCATAAATTCATCATGTCTATAAATCAATCCTAACTCAGAGAAGATAGAGCATACCAACACTTATAATATGGAATACATTTGTTAATCATGGGCATGACCAATATGGGGATCTACTAGACCTAATTATGAGATCACTTATCATAATACACCATGCTAAGAATGGTTCTAAAGCCTACAACCTAACACAATCATGAAACCCTAAAAGAGTCATAGGTTTAATGTTCACTCTATTCTAATAAACAAGAAAAAAAAAATATTCTAATGCACAACAAAGCTTGTGACATAAATTGGTGGTTAGAAACAAAAAAAATAAATTAAACATGAATAGAAAGCTTATAATCATGTTAATTTACACTGAATCCTATTGCATGAGATAGAATCACAACTACATTATTTATCTACTCTTACAAAGGATAAATAAAGCTAAGAATACTTACCTTTGAAGATAAACCCATCAAGCCTCAATCTCTCCCATGGCCAAGGTGCTTAGGAAGAGATTGTTGTGGTATGTAAGGATAACAAAGACAAATTAGCTCTAGGCTACACAACCTATATATGTATCCAAAATAATTCTCCACAAGATATGATCTACATATGCAAAGAAATTATGGAACCCTATGATTTATACCTCAAGTAGAAAGGTCAATAACTAAATGTCCATTAAAACTTATTCTTATTCACTTCTCTTCTTACAAATGGTTGGCAATAAACTTGTATATATACATAGATCTTTCCCTAATTTCTTTAAAATATGTCGACTGTACAAGGTCGACCTAGTCAACCTTGTATGTTTTTAAGAGATAATTCACTAGGTTCTAAGTTAGATCAGTCAAAGGGATAACAAAGATCATAATGAAAAATACTCATAAATAGTATAGGGTTGACCTAGTTGACCCTATATAATAATCATAAGCTAAAAATTGTATAGGTCCCATGTAATCGAGCTAGTATAGTCAATTGGCAAAAGGGGATCAAGGTAAGATCAAGGAGGATAAAGCATGGTAAATGATTGGAATGGGTAATATTGAGAAGAATAATCTTAAATTAAATGGTTCTTAGGAGATGAGTATGTAGATGACAAGTAGAAAAAGTGGCAACAATATTATGAATCACCAATGGTCTACCCACCCTTTTTCTGATGTACCCCTTAAGGCATGTACTCATAGATATTAAGACTTGACATGTTCCTAAAAGATATAAAGTTTCTATAATCAATAAAATTTTGAAAATATTATGTGTATACAACATTCAACAAACATGATGAATTTACCAACCCTCATAGGTTCTCTCATAGATAGAGTATGGCTCATATCTTGGATGATATTAATGTTTATATTTCCACTCACATAATGAACTATGGGATCCCTCCTAATACCTCTTCATAGCATAATCCTCTTTTCAATATAAAACCAATCCAAATTAGAGTATACCCCTGAAATGATCTTCTTTATCTCTAAATTTCCTCAACATAGAAGAAAAGATCATTATACCATTTACAATCTTATGATTAATAGTCAATCTGAAGAGTCTCATTCACCTACTCCTATATTCTCAACTAGATTTGGGGTACCACTTTATTTGATTCTCAGCCTCTTCCATCAATTATGACCCCTTCTCATACCATGACCTCTTTGTCTCTAACTTATTACACCTTCATGCCTAGTATATCAATTGACATGATAAGTTCTACATCTAGTGGGCCTCTCATAAGACCCACTATCCTTAATCCTTCCACTAGTGTAGTGTTTGCTACCCAAGGTAATCATGCTACTAGTGTTTCTTCTTCTTAACCATTCACTTGTCCATCTTTTCCTACGCAAACAAATTTTGCCACTAGTGCCTCACATTCTCATAATTCCTCTCAAGCTCATATCAACACCAATAGTGGTACCCAAGCCACTAATACCACTTCTAATTATTTTAATAATGTTAATCAAACACATCAACTATTGTTACAAACACTTAATCAAATGAATACCTTTCAAGCTCATAACATAAATCAAATGATGGGAATGCAAAACCACTTTGTCCATCTTCAATCTCACCCTCAACCAATAGCTTGGAGAACACATAACCAAAATGTTCCCCTCCTCTTCTTAAATATTCTCAAGGTAATCTCATTCATCAACCTCCTTTGTTCAAAAAAACTATTAAATATCTCTAATATGAACCTATCACTACTCAAATTTCTAACATTGATATAAGATGTATCACACTTGTAATTTATTATAATAGATCAGCTAATCCCACCTTTCATATTATAAAATTTATAAATATTTATAAGGATTGGGTCAAATTGAATACCTTTTCCACTACAAAAATCTTAGCAAAAACTCTCATAGGTGATGCTTTTGACTGGTACAACTAACATTGATCTTATTATAGTACTAGTTTGGAGGATTTAGTGAATGATTTAGTTCAAGAATTCTAAACTAGTGATCTTCCTAAAAACACTTTGGCCCACTTCATAAATTGTAAATAACTTTAAAATGAAACTGCTCAAGCCTTTGTTAAAAGGTGGAAAACTTTGTCAAACAAATGTGAACATAACATGGCTGATGATAATCCTTTCCATCTCTTTACCAATGACCTTTTTCCTAAACTTCAATATCATGTCCACACTCTCTCTCCATGTACATTGGAGGAGGCTATTGACCAATATAAATGACAAGATTTCCTTATGCATGAATTTTAGCCACCCCAACCTTCTATGGGTCCTTATATCGTACTTAAGAACAAAAATCACAATGTTACCAATGATGGTGTTATATATGCTTATGATACCATTCATAATGTTCAAGCTATCGTGCCTACCCCTTTGTTAGAACCAGTTCCCCCTTATCAATAATATACCAATCCTCATTTATCTTCACCAAACAACATTAATGTTCATAAGCCTCTATCTTCAACTAAATTACTTAAGAATCTACCTAGGCCTCTTCCAAGTGAACTTGACCCCACCTATCCTATGAAATCCTAGTATGATCTTAAAAGTTTTGTTGGTTTCATGATAGTTGGGGTCATTCTCATGAAAATTGTAGACAAATTCATAATTTATCTATAGACTTTATTATTGGTCCTAATTCTGATGATGATTCTATCATTAAAATATGTCAACAAGCTTATGAGATTATTTTTAAGGATTATAAATCACATGATAAATCTCAAGCCTTGAATCAAACTAATTCGCATTTGACTATCTATAAATACCCTCTTCCTAATCATCAACCTATCCAAGACAATGAAGACAAATCCACCCTTTCCACCAATAATGTATAAATTCTAATTGAACCCACTTTAGAAGAAAATGTGGTTAACATGATTGATATGTGAAGGGTGGTTACTTTTATTGATTCCTAACATATTTACACTCCTCCTTCATCTAGAACTTATCGTGTTATCTAGGATTGTTTTCAAACTCATTTAAATGAGTTGGGTCAAGATGACCTTATTACTTTTGATGATTTAATGTAAGATTGTCCCTTGGATAACACTTCCTTTTCTATTTCTACCACTCTTTCTTCATCTTATAACACTAATAATACTCAAATTTTTACTAAAATTTCTTCTAAACATTCTTAAAATCAATTTGAACTAGATACTTCATAATCATAACATGATTTACAACTTTGTTTCAAAAATCCTCCTTCTTATCAACCTAAATTCTAATGTACTTCAGCTTCTCTTTTCAGATCCCATCACAAAACTCACTAATCTCCCATCCCAAATTATATTCCTTGAGCTTATGAGGACTTTGCCATATCATAGAAACCATCTTATGTAATGATTATTCGAGATGAATATCCTTCATCCTCCCCTAATAGGATGAGATGCAACCTTATTTGGATCTGAGGATAGTATATTACAATAATGTAAAAAGGTGTCTATCAATACTAACAAAACTATGGAAACTTCTCTTTCCTTAAAATTTCCTATAGCTTTTATGATTCCTGATGAGATTTTGATTCATGTGGATGATCCTACCTTATTAATTAGTGTTAAAAAAGGTCATATCTAAGTTAAGCATGCATTGATTGATGAGGTTTCTTACACTTGCATTGCTTCTCTCAACTTCACTAAGATCCTTAGATATTCAAAATAAAATCTCAAGTCTACATGTAGAACTTGCCAAGGATATTATAAAAGGACAATGCCTCCTCTAAGTTGTGTGTGGATTCCCATTACCATCCCAACTAAAACTTTTTGTGTGAAGGTGATCATATTTAGCATTCCCCTTTCTTATAACATCTTGCCTGGTAAGCCATGGACTCATCATATGAGAGTTGTTGCTTCTTTTATCTACCAATGAATTAAATTCCCTCATAATGGAGCCATTTATAGGATTTAGGGTGACACTAAACCTTTTAATTTTTAAGAATTTCAAGACCATAGTGTCTTCAAGATTCCTACTCTTGAACCTTTACCTAGCATTCCATTTTATGAGTCTCAGCATCTTAATTTTCTTATTAATTCAACCCAAGGTCATAATGTGTATCCCAAACTCATTGGGAACAATCCTCTTAACTTCTTATATTTAAATGCTTATGATCCCAATGAGATTAACCTAAAGATTAAAACTTATAATATCTCACCTCACCTCATCTTACAACTTCTTATTTCCTTATAGCCTCATTCTGACAAGTCTCCTTGTAATGATATTCCTATGGTCTTGACCAAGGCTCATCATTATATTTACCACACTTCCTCAAAAAATAAGATCATCCCTAATTGTGTCATTGATCTTCACACCCTAGATTATGATGATAGTTTTTCCTTAGATGATCCATTTTTAGGCAACCTTGTCTAGGCACGTGATGCTGAGATTATCCATTATTATTCTTTACTTGAGTCTTTTTGCATATCTTCCTATCTTCCTTCATTTGGAGATCCTAGTTTTAGTATTTTTCATCTTTATCATAGGATATATATGATGCAAACACCTTCATTATTTTAGGAGCCTCATAGGAGTATGCTCATGAATCATGTTATGATTGGGCCTTATCGCTTTGTTAGGTACCTTGATCACTATAGTTGGTTTACTATTGAGATTAGTGAGACCCCTATTAAAACTTCTATGTATATCACATCTCCCTTAGTAAATCCCTTATTAGATCTCATTCCCACTCCCATTATAGTTTAACCAATTTTTTATCCTACTATAATTGAGCCTATTCCTACTCCTACTCTCACTGAGTCTAACCTTATTTATCATCTCATTTTTCCTTTCATGGAGCCTAGTTCTATTCCTCATCCATCACCATCTTCCCTTGATGATGGTTTGCTTCTCTTTCCTAAGATGGCTATATTTCCCACTAAATAGGTTGATGAGTCTTCTCTAGCTTTTTTCACTCCTATTATACCTTCTATGAGTGCTTATCCTAGAACCACTCAAAAGTGTATTTGTTGATTCTATGGATCAAATAATCATTCTTTGACCCATTATTGAAAGTTATGATAGTATATTGATACATCACATCCTTCTTCTCCTTATTTAGACAAAACCATGCCTCTTTCAAATTTTCTACCTAAATATATACCTAATTATGGTGAGGTGTATTATTTGTGGCACTAATGTGTCACCCATCACACTGATCATTGACACATTCTTCAACACCTTAAGGACCATCTTATAGTTATTCTCATTCCTTCTTCTATTCTTCCCATAGATCATCCCCACAATAAATATTTTCCTTCTTCTCCCATGGCTCCACCTCTAGTGGTTCCATCCCCTCTTATGGTCCCTTCATCACATTTTGTGCCTCCACCCATGATTCCTTCACCTATGGACCTTCCCTCACCTATGGATCATTTTACACCCATGAGTCCTTCACCTGTGGATCATTCTCCACTAATGATTCTTGAATATCCCATAGACCCCACTCCCATGAATTCTATTGAACATCCCTTGCCTGATTTCCATCCTCAGCATGATCCATTGAGTATTCTTGCTTTTTTAGTTGAAGAAAATAAAAGAGAAGTATTTTCCTAGTTTTCATTGAAGACTGATGAGACATTAGTAGTAGTTCATATCCATCTTCATAGAGATTTATCTAATCTCTTGGATAATGTGTGTGGGAATATTTATTAGTACTTATGATCATATGTATGGTGCCTTTACATTTACATTTTGATTAGATATGTGGTCTAATTTTATTTTTATCTATCTATTATATCATTTGACACTGTGTCAAATTCATATTTTTTATTATATAGTGTTTTTACCTTTTTTACTATCTTTTAATTATATTTTCATAAGATTATCTTTCTTTATCATTGTCTTCTCTTTATTTCTTGAGCTTTTATCAAAACTCCCTTCTTTCCTTCATGATTGTTTTCTTTCTTGTCTCTATTTTTCATGGATAATTGTAGACACCGAAATCATGTCGACTCCCCTGGTCATTCCTCGTCTTCTTTCTTCTTCGCCTATTGAACCCTTGCCGATCACTTGTTCCACCAACCTTGACCCTGGCAGCATGTAAAAATGAGCACAGAGCAAAAGGTAGACTCTATCCCCATTATGCATCTGCCGACGTCGGTCTTTACCCGACCGATGTCGCCGACGTCGGTCACCTATCGGCCGACATCGGCACTCCTGCCGATGTCGATCACCTTGCCGTTATCCGTTACCAATTATCATTCGGTTTCCCGAAACGGTTGACAAACCGTCTCTGGAACCGTCCCCCACCTTCATCAACCTCCGCCAACCATTCGAGACCAGATCCCGAACGCTATTCGAAACGCTGAGCAACCAACCTGCGAATTCCTCCACCAACCTGCGAACCCCGAGCAATCATCAACACTACGACATCAACACTCTCTGCATTCAATCTGACTCCAACTATGGCTTTCATCGCGTCTTCTGGCAGGTAAGTATTATTTTGTTTATTTCATTTCTTTCTCAGTTATTATTTATCAGTTCTGTTATCCCTGCCTCTGTCCTGACTCTATCCAAAACCCTACCCTGACCTTATCAGACCCTATCCCGACTCTCCCAGACCCTGTCCCGACTCTGTTCAGACCCTGTCCCGAACCTATCCAGACTTTCCCAGAACCTACCCCTACCAATGCCGGTCACTACCCCGACCGACGACGGCACCTTAACCGACGTCGGCACCTTCCCTAACCGACGCCGACACCACAGAGACCGACGCCGGTGACTGTGCAGAATAGTGCTGCATATCAGGTACGCATCTTTTATTTTTTGTCATTTATTTCTGTCATTATCATCTACTTTCGTCCAATATTCTGCTCTTTTTTATCAGTGGGTTGATATCCTTCTAGGGAGTCTTCGTACTTCCGAGATCGGGCGTTCGCCTGACAGCCCATCATATCTTTGACTAACATTTTTCTGTGTTTTAGCCTTTTCTTCACAGGTGTCATTCCTCCACAGCAAAAGAGGAGAATCTTTCAACGTCTGATTTCGGTGCGCACGACTTTATCAGGTACTTTTAGCCTTGACCATCTTTTAGTTTTTTTATTCTTCTTTTGAATGTAGAAAGCAATTTTGCATTAGAAACATTCTGGCACGCCCGGTGGGACCCTAGGTCCTCCTTGGGTTCTTTCTTTCTTACGTTCTTTTAGGTGCATTAGGTTTCTTCTTTTTTGCCTCCTTTCGTCTCTTCTTAAACGACATCATAAGCAGAACTAAAATGAACATTTCTTTCTTTCTTGCACTTCTAGACTAGCTAAAAATCATATTCTTTGACTCTTTCTCCATTCGTCTTCATACGAACAAACATTTCGACTTGGACATTAAAACACTTTGCATTCATCTCTGTTTGCCTGCATCTTTTAGACCACACTTAGTAATTAAACCGCATATTGAATTAATCTAGATCACTTGATGTTACACGACCAAACCACCTGCACAAAACAAACATAAAACTTACCTGAGACAAGGCCCGACTGGGATTTCATCCCCCAGTAGATACCTTACCCGTCCCGGTGACCCTACTTGGATTTCATCACCAAGGGGGAAGCCCACTCCGTTCTCTGGCGGAGGATAAACTCTAGTGGAAGTATATTTTGGCTAAGCGAAACCAGCTAACCACTGGAATCGTGAAGTGAGGGGAGCTTGCTCCTTAGCACCAGGCCTGTACGGAAGCTAACACAGATTTATTGAGCACCATAACAAAACCTGAAACCATCTATAGACTGCTTCTTCTAGGACCCGACTCACAAAGCCAATCTTCCTCTACACACACATTCTAAGGCATAAGCCACTATAATCCTAATAATTTACTTCTAGGGTTTTAGGATCTGCTTGTGTCTTCATCTTTTTGGTTCTTATCTGCTTGTTTGAGATTGTGAGGGCGTTCTCCCTTGCCTTGAATGGTTCTGACTCGTAGCCAAGCCAAGGCTCTAGTCGATCACGCGAGGCATCATCCTCTTCCATCTACCCCGCTTACAACCAGCCCTATAATGGAGTTCAACTCGAAAACTGAAAGAACTCCTACCAGACCATCTCCGACCCAAATGCCAATTATCCCAGAAGGGGACCAAGACTTCGCATGATTCTTGGACCTCAATACCAAAGCCCTGCAACACTATCTCGTGAATAGCCAAACGCGAGACCCCTTTGGTAATCCAATTTATGGAATGCTGACTTCTCTCCTCACGACGGCGGTCGTATCAACAATGTCCGTAGTCCAACCCTTAGACACCCAGGCTGTTGCCTCAACCAATGACCAACCTTTCACCAACCATCCAAGTGTGGCCTCTCCTTCCATCATTGGGCCCACTTTCACTGGGGTTTCGGCCCCCAATCAATCTCAGTCCACTCAACCACTTTCTACCCCCTTTCAAAACCTGGTCGTCTCTATTCCACCCACCCTTACTCCTATCAACACTAGGGTGGCTACCCATCTGTTAGCCCATGTTACCTCTAACCAACCTCCCATGACAACATCAAACCTAGCCATGCCTTCCATCCAATCATCCTTAGTCACTTCTTCTATCCCTACGACTAGTCATTTGTACGTTGCGCCCTTATTGGTACAACCGACTACGTCGTATACCTCTTCCAGCCTCTTTCAAGCACCTCACAATCTAGGAGGTGCTCCACCCGCCAATCCGTCAGTAGATATTATCAAGATGTTGATGGATAAAATGTCCAACCTAGAGACCTCCATTACCGGCTCACGCAACACTCTCTCGTACGAACAAATCTGTAACGAGCCCATCCATCCTTTCGTCCCCATCAGACCATATCCCAGCCAGTGGGAACTTCCTAAGTTTTCTCGTTTCCAGAGTAAGGAAGACCCACAACAACATTTACGAGCATTCAGACATGCCTGTTACCTTATCGCCCACGACAATGCGTTGCTCTTACGCACGTTTCCCATGTCCCTCTCGGGTGCTACACTTGACTGGTACAGCTCTCTTCCCAGCCATTCCATCCTCACGTTCACTCAGTTGGCCCAGCTCTTCCTCGATCATTTCTCCATCAATATCACCAAGAAGGTCTCTATCACAGACCTCTATTCTATTTGCCAGTTCGAGGATGAATCTATTGCTGATTTCGTCACTTGGTGGAGGAGCCTTATCAATCAACTTTCATTTTCTTTACCTCAGCCTGAGCTTATTGAACTTTTCTCTCAAACCTGTGCTAAACATATTTCTTCTACCTTGAGGGTTCAAACCTTCCACACTTTTGATGAAGCCTTCACGATGGCTCGTAAACTTGAGTTACGTGCCGTTGAGGAGAATAAAGTCAAGTTGCGGAGTAAGAATCCCAACTCCAAAACCAATGACCCTTCTTCTAAGCCCTCCTCGTCCAATCCTAAATCTAAAGCTTCAACAAATGCTGTGGTTGTTAGATCTTCCTCTTCTTCGCCTTCAATTAATCAACCTGAACCATCCACGTCCATGAGCGCCACTCGCCAATTTCAGCAGAGATACATACAGCGACAGTTTACTCCACTTGGAGAATCATATGCGTCTGTGCTGGAAAAACTCGTCAAACAAGGGGCCATCAATCTCCCTCAGATCCGACCTCCACCACAATTTGATCCCTCACGTGCCATCCCTGCGTGGTATAGGGAGAATGACTTCTGCCACTACCACCGTGTTAAAGGTCATGACACGGGCAACTGTAAAACCCTTAAAAACATAGTCCAAGACATTTTGGAAAAGGGTGACCTCATCCTCGACAATCCTAACGCCCCTCCTAATCAGGGTATCGATATCTTCAAACAACCATTCCCTAATCATCCACCAACCCAAAACAACATCCAGACCTTGACTGACAATACCCATGAACATAATATTCAAACAGTCAATACGGTCTCGCCCCTCATTTCTAACCAACCCCAAGAGGTGAGTTCATCCATCAGTCCATCACATGTGGACGAACCTCTTTCTCCGGCTAGT
The DNA here is from genome assembly GCA_037957365.1 of Torreya grandis. Taxonomy (NCBI): domain Eukaryota; kingdom Viridiplantae; phylum Streptophyta; class Pinopsida; order Cupressales; family Taxaceae; genus Torreya; species Torreya grandis. The sequence continues at coordinate 2,341,759 of JARHVA010002274.1, forward strand.
TCTCCCTCAACTTCTCTCATTTTGGAGGACGCCTCGACCTTACCAGCACCGCCAGTTTCACCATCTTCCTTCTTGCTGCCCATAGAGGACCCAACCTTTCCTACTCCTCGGCCACAAGTGGAGGGCACTATCATCCCTGCCCTTTACCCGCTTGAGGAGCTTCATTCACCAGTTTCTTCTCCACCCAGAGAAGAACCTATCTCTCCTTCATCTCCAACCAAACATGAACCTGTCACAACTTCACCATGCTTTGGGCCCGAGACTACTACATTCATCTCACCTTCAGTCCCACAACCATTGGTATCTTCTCAAGAGCCTAAACCTCATCCCGTATCTTCTCAGCCATTTTTCCGACTAGTGGAGAGACTCGAACTTCTCCCTTCTAGGAAAGTGGAACATCAGGGATTGTGGGACCATCTCACAGCTCTTCAACAAGCCCGGGCCCTCTCATCTCATGCTGCTAATCCTCCCATGATGGAACCTCCTAAGACTATCAACAAAAATCAGAGCTCCACTTCCAAACCGTCTACATCTTCATCAACTTCATCAAAACCAAAACCCTCATCTACTCCGCCTAAACCTATCAAATCACTTGGCGTTCGCCCCGTCTTCGACCTCACTCATCCACAAGTGAAGGTGGACTTAACCCAAACTTCAACTAATAGTAGTCTTCAACCCAAATCTCAAAAGACTGCCAAACCACAGAGGCGAACGCCTCCTCTTCCGTCACCATTGCCCTCCATTTTGGGCCCGCATCCTTCAACCTTAACCAGAGTCCTTCCCGCTTCAACCTCTAACCAAAATCAATTGCCTCCTTTGCTTCCTTTACCTACCACTAGCCTACCCTCTCCCAAAAGGGCGATACCTCTCACGAAGAGTGTATCGTCTCCGCCTGTCATCGCACCATCAACCCAGAAGGTGGTACGAAAACCTCCTCCCATTTCGCCCAAGCAAAAGTCACCGACATTGCATACATCGATGAGCATTGACCCTTTAGTGGGCTCATACTCTTTGATCTTTCAACGACTTTTGCAAACTTCTAGCTTAACTCTTCCACCCATCAAACCCTTTCAACCTCTCGGGTCTAAACCCTCCTGGTTCGACGACACGAAGATTTGTTTATATCATCGTACACCAGGACACGACACCGAGACTTGCTATGCCCTCAAGGCTGTCATTCACTGTTATCTGGAGAAAGACACTCTTCTCTTTGAGGACACTTTCAACCGCCCCCCGACTCCTTCTCACAACCCGTCAACCTCTTCAAACCCATCCACATCTCATCAACCGGTTACAATCCCTTCATCATCTTCACCTCCCATCTTTGAAATCAATGCCATTCATATCACCACTAGGTCACAAAAGGATAAGGCGAAAGAAAAAGCTGCCATTCCTTGGACCTACCCTTTTGTCAATCCACCTCAACCGCCTAAGCCTAAGATTTCTATCCTTGGCGCGCCTCAACCCTCTTCTTCTTCTTCTTCCTCTTCCGGACCAATCCACGACTCCATGTTGAAACAGCTTCACCAGACGCCTGTGAAGATGTCCCTCTACGATCTCGTCCAAACCTCACCTCAACATCATCAGGCCCTCATCCAAGCCCTACAGGCAGTAAAGGTCCAACCTGAGGATCCTCAGCCACTTGCTGCCCTTGTCCACTCCTTAGCCCCTGTTGCCTCCATAACATTCAGCGATTCTAAGATTCCTACATCCAACACGGAAGATCAGGACGCCGCCCTCTTCATCACTGCCTACATCGATGGGACACGCATTAAACGCGTTATGATCGATGGGGGCGCTAGCATCAACATCATCTCCACTCATGCCTTTGATCAGTTGGCTCTTCCCAAGAATTGCGTCTCCAAAACTGACGCGATCTTGCACTCTTTTAATGACACTACTGCCACGACCATTGGCACAGTCATCCTTCATATCCGCATTGGTCCACGCATAGTCCCAGAGCTCTTCTACATCATCGAAGGAGAGTTCCAATACAACATCTTGCTGGGCCGACCCTGGATCCGCGCCATGGCCTGTGTCCCCTCCACCCTGCACCGTTGTGTGAAGTTTGAGCATGACGAACAAGTCCACACCATTCCTGCTGACCCTTCACCTTTCAAAACATGCAATACCACCTACCGTCCAAACGATGTCCTCATTCCTATCAAGCCATCAACCCCGGCACCGCCTCCATCCACGGAAGCTTCGACCAGTTCGTAACAGGCGGTCGCCCTTACACCTCCCCTTCAAGTGACAACCACAGACCCCATGGAAGACGTCTTCCAAAGACTTTCATTGGGAGAGTATCACTTGCTGGCTTTAGACATGTTCCAAACTCCGCAAGAGTATGGACGCCTTCATCACAGCCCCAGCTACGACCATCGGATCGGGATGATCATACCTTATGGTCCCCCTCACCTCCAAACCAACCTCGTCTATGGATGGCTTAATCAAGCTCCTATTGACGGTAATCCTCTTTCTTCACCCCAACCTTTCACATCAGATTTTTCATTTCTTGGCAACCCCGCCGTTGCACATACTTACCTTTACAGGTGTGCATGGAAGGGTTTTGGTTTCAGACGCTATGAGCAGGGCTCCCATCAGCCTATCCAACCGCTCAATGATGACGACGCCAAGAAACGGTATGGTCTGGGATATCACAACCCCACTCAAGACCCTGTAGACCTTTATCCAGAACCAATCCTTGATCAATCTCCTCCACACTCGCCTATTTCGCCACCTTCACCTACGGAGTCAGTGGTTTCCATTCCTCCTAGTTTTTTTTTCCATAAACACCATCCGCCTGGACCCCTTGACTTTTCAGCTCAATGGGGTATCCAAGTCTCTCCCTCTCATTCTTCCCACCATGATCGAAGATGAGTCGGCAACCATTCACACTGTTCACTGCGTTGACGATGATGCCATCCTTTCCTACATGGGCGCTGATGATTCTTTCATCCAGCGCTCCCTCCCTTCTGAGACCCAGGTTATGTTAAATGAATCAACCATTGACATCAACCTTCCTTCTTCTGATGTTCCTCATGTCTTAAAGATCGGCCAATCTTTAGACGCTCAGGAGCAGCTTGACTATACCCAGTTCCTCTCCGACCATAGCAAGGCCTTTGCCTGGACTTACAGTGATATGCCTGGCATCGACCCAACCATCCTTACCCATAACATTGTCACCAAACCAGAGGCTAAGCCTATCAGGCAAAAGCTTCGAAAGATGCATCCTCACGTTGCCCTCCTTGTCAAGGAGGAGCTTCAGCGTCTCCTTTCTGTCTCCTTCATCCAGCCCATCGATTATCCACAGTGGGTCTCTAACATCGTCCCAATCACCAAGGCAACTGGGGGGATTCGGATCTGCACAGACTATCGTGACCTTAATCTAGCCTATCCTAAAGACGACTTTCCTCTTCCTAACATTGACCAGCTCGTTGATCTTACGGCCGGCCATGAGATGCTATCTCTTATGGACGGGTTTTCAAGATACAATCAAATCCTGATTGCTCCGAAAGATCAGCACAAGACTACTTTCATCACCCCATGGGGGACGTTTTGCTATCGAGTCATGCCTTTCGGCTTGAAGAACGCAGGCGCCACTTATCAGCGTGCCATGACCTACATTTTCCATGATCTCCTCCACAAAATCATGGAGGACTATGTGGATGACCTTCTCGGCAAATCCAAATTTTGCCGTGACCATCTGACCATTCTCAACATCATCTTTTCTCATCTTCTTCAGTACAATGTCCGTCTTAACCCCAAGAAATGTGTCTTTGGGGTCCTCTCTGGCAAGCTTCTCGGCTTCATCGTTTCCTTCCGTGGCATCGAGATAGATCCCGCCAAGATTCGCGCTATCCTCAAAATGCCTCCCCCGACCAATCTCAAGCAGCTTCACAGTTTGCAAGGCAAGCTCCAGTCCATTTGCCGCTTCATCTCGCAGCTTTCTGACCGCTGCCAACCTTTTCATCATCTCCTTAAGAAGGACGTCATTTTTAAATGGGATAAGGACTGTCAAGAGGCTTTTGAAGCCTTAAAACGCTATCTGGTCTCTCCACCAGTTCTCATTCCACCTAAAGATGACCAACCTTTCTACCTTTATATCTCAGCCACTCACCATTCGTTAGGTGCCATGATCGCGCACCGAGATGAGCATCACCGTGAGCAAGCCATTTATTATATCAGCCGAACACTGGTCGACTATGAAACTCGGTATACCCATATCGAGAAACTCTGTTTGGCGTTAGTCTTTGCTACTACTAAGCTTCGCCACTATCTTCTCAGTCACAAAACCTTTGTCATCACCCACACCGATCCTCTCAAATATATGCACTCCAAGCCATATCAAAATCAACGTATGGCTCGGTGGCTCATGCTGCTTGCTGAGTTTGATCTCGAATTCATCCAGTAGAAATCTATCAAGGGGCAAACCATCGCTGATCAACTAGCACATGCCCCTCTTCCTAACACTCAACCTTCGCAGTGTGAATTCCCTGACGAGTCTATCACTGCGCTTTCCTCCGACGACACCACCTATCAGATGACTATGTTCTTTGACGGATCCAAATGTCAACTAGGTGGAGGTGCTGGGGTCATTCTCATCCCACTCGAAGGGGAGCCCATGCCTTTGTCTTTTAAACTCGACTTTGATTGTACCAATAATATGGCCGAATACGAGGCCTTAATTTTGGGACTTCAGACCGCCCTCTCTCTCAGCATCAAGTCCATCAACATCTTCGGCAACTCGCAGCTCATCGTCAATCAGGTCAACGGTTCATACCTCTGTAAAAATGAAATTTTGCAAAGGTACAAAAATCGTGCTGACATTCTCCTTGCATCTTTCGATCATTTCCTCCTGCAGACTGTTCCTCGATCCACGAACAAGTTTGCTGACACTATGGCTTCTCTCGCTTCCCATATCCCATCTTCCTCATCTGCATCCAGACTTTTTGTCACGGTGCGTCGTGTGCCGTTGCCTTCATATATCTCTCCTCACATTCATCATGTCAACACTATAGACCCAAGCCCACAAGATGCTTGGTATAAGCAACTTGTAGACTTCTTATCTCTCTCTATCATTCCTCCCAACCTCTCTAGTAATGCATGATGAGCTTTTATCAAGCGTACTGCTCGCTATACCATGCTAGGGGGTCTTCTCTATAAGCGAGGCTTCGACGGCCTCCTTCTTCATTGTCTCACCTCCACTGAAGCATCTCACGCCATCCAGCAAGTCCACGATGGGATTTGTGGCAGACATTTCAGTGGAAATTCGGTTGCCAAGCGCATCCTTCGTCTAGGCTATTATTGGCCTACCCTTCATCAAGACTGTAGTGATTATGTTCAGCATTGCATCAAGTGTCAGCAGCACTCTAACTTGCTTCATCTCCCCAGTCACGCCTTACAAATTGCTCAGGATTTCTGGCCTTTTTCTCAGTGGGGTTTAGATCTCATCGGTGAGATTAACCCTCATTCATCTCTTCGTCATCAATCCATCATCACAGCCACTGAATATTTCACCAAGTGGGTGGAAGCCATTCCTCTCGTCTCCACAAAAGCCGACAAGATCGTCGACTTCAACACCCACATCATCTGTCATTTTGGTGTCCCTCATAAAATCATCACTGATAACGGCAAGTCCTTCAAAAACAAAACTGTCCAAAAGCTATGCGACTCCTTCGGCATCAAACTCAGTTTCTCTTCGCCTTACTACCCACAAGCAAATGGGTAGGCCGAGGCTTCCAACAAAATTCTCACCAAAATTCTCATGAAAGTGGTCAGTGACACAGGCAGGGATTGGCACATTCACATTCCCTTCGCTTTGTGGGCTTACCGCACTAGCATCCGAACCTCTACGGGTGCTACCCCTTTTTCTCTTGTGTACGGAACAGAGGCTGTTTTACCTCTTGAAGTACAGATCTCGTCTCTCCGCATTTCTCTACATGATATCCTTTCCAATGATGACTTTCGTCAAGATCACTTAGCTCAACTTGAGTTACTTGACGAACACCGTCTTGCTGCCCTTAATCATCTCCATGTCTATCAACATCGCATCAAGCGCACCTATGACAAAAATCTGCGAGAACGAGATTTCAACATCGGAGACCTCATCCTCAAAGAGAATCAACACGTGACCAACATGGAGCGAAGTAAACGAGGCAAGTTTGCTCTTAATTGGCTCAGACCTTTTATTATCACGCACAAGTATGGATCAGGGACTTACCGTCTGTCTTCTCTTGATGGACGCCCAGAACCTGAGCCTCTTAATGTGTTGCATCTGCGACTGTTCTACTGCTAGTCGAGTATTCGTCCACTTGAAACTTAACTTGAGCTCATCCCTTGAGCAATCCCCATCCTCTTCATCCTACTTCCTTTCAACCCTATTCCTCTTAACAACTCCTATAACCCTTTTATGATGCATGGATGCTTTGTCCTAATAAAAGGGAGCCCTTGACCTTCTATAATCTTGTCCATGACTCACATTTCTATAAACACAAATCAAGATGTCAAAACATATCCATGGTCACTATATCAATATCAAAATCAAAAAAATAGACTGCTCCCTCGAAAGATAGCTGTACTATCATTGCTATAATAAATAGACTGCTCCCTCGAAGGAAAGCTATTCAAAAGCCTTTATATTAAACAAAAATCTAGACCACTCCCTCGAAGGATGGCTATGACTAATCTGGCAATAAACAACACCATTTTAGAAGCTTCCCGCATTGATCAGCTTCACAACCTAACCACCAAGCAAATGACATATTTATGCAGGCTTCCCGCATTGATCAGTCTGCGCAAAAAAAAAAAAAAAAAAAAAAAAAAACGAGTCACGGACTTGGCTTGTAGTTGTCTCAGGGTCTCCTATAAAAAGGGGCAAAGTTATCTCTGCTCTTAAAATGGGTTACCCTCTTTCCTCCTCCTATTACCTGCTCAAGGGACTTCGAGCTCACTTTAATGTCTAAGTGATTCGATTACCGCTCTAACATAACTATGGTCAACGACGTCACGCATGAATGGGGCTCTTGGTTCTCATAACCCCTATCTATGCTATCTTTTTGGTCCTTGTCAATGAAAGAGCAATATGCTTTTCACTTCTTCTGCACTTTGGTCACATTCACCTTCACCCTTGTCAATCAACTTCGCTCAACTCTCTTTTCAGACCATCAACATGACCTATCATGTTCACCCTAGTTTCTATGGACACCAATACACATGGAAACTATCGACTCGCCCCAATTTATGTTAAGCATAAACCAATACTTGCTGAAGCATAAATAGACCTCAATTCATTTTTAGCATACATCCATCACGCATATGGAATATTGCTAGGGATGAAAAACCCCTCAACCAATGTTGCAGAATACACCATTTGGAAAAGGCTGCAACATCTTTTTTTCCTCACCATCCCTTTGACCCTTCCTCCCTTCTAGGGAGAACTACATCGGCCTGAGGCCCTATCACCAGGGCTATGTAGGCAGCACTCAGTTGACATGGGGTCTTTTGGGGTTAGCTCGGCCGCATCCTTTCGTCCATTCATCCATCCATCGACCACCAACCATTGGAGATCATGCCTATCTCCTTCGACCTTGACCACTTCCAAGACGTTGTTGCCTTGGTTGTTTTTGCATGTATGCTACCTCATGACTGGTTAGCAGAATTGTGCACAGACCTTTTTGGACCCTCACAAGTATAGGATCGCACACTGGTTGATCCGCCCTACTTGTGACTTTTTCGCATTTCTAGGAGCACTTCCTGAGCCCAGGATACCTGGAACGCGATGACCCATTTGGAGCTTCAGCTTAGATTGAGTGACCCGATCAGCAGACGACTAAATGCTGGGGCCCGATTACTTCAATTTTGGCACTCCTCAACCCTTGACCTGCGACACTTTGGCCTGACCATCTCGTGCAGTGGTATGCACGCAATCACGACCTTTGCAACGTTCACCCTCACCCCTTTTTCATCCGCTCTTTATCAAATCAGCACCCGATTCCCGATTCCCTTCCCTCGACTCCTGCTTTGAGGGGGAATACCTTATTCCTTACTCGGGGCATTTCGCTTCCTATTTTTGTCTTGCAGTTCATTCGAACAACCAACAAGATGAAATCAACCTTATCCCTCACCTGGGGCACTCACTCCTATTTTTGTCTTGCAGTTCGTCCAGAACAACCAACAAGACAAAAAGGGGCAAATGTAGACACGGAAATTGTGTCGACTCCCCTGGTCATTCCTCGTCTTCTTTCTTCTTCGCCTATTGAACCCTTGCCGATCACTTGTTCCACCAACCTTGACCCTGGCAGCATGTAAAAATGAGCACAGAGCAAAAGGTAGACTCTATCCCCATTATGCATCTACCGACGTCGGTCTTTACCCGACTGATGTCGCCGACGTCGGTCACCTATCGGCCGACGTCGGCACTCCTGCCGACGTCGGTCACCTTGCCGTTATCCGTTACCAGTTATCATTCGGTTTCCTGAAACGGTTGACGAACCATCTCTAGAACCGTCCCCCGCCTTCATCAACCTCCGCCAACCATTCGAGACCGGATCCCGAACGCTATTCAAAACGCTGAGCAACCAACCTGTGAATTCCTCCACCAACCTGCGAACCCCGAGCAATCATCAACACTATGACATCAACACTCTCTGCATTCAATCCGACTCCAACTATGGCTTTCATCGCGTCTTCTGGCAGGTAAGTATTATTCTATTTATTTCATTTCTTTCTCAGTTATTATTTATCAGTTCTGTTATCCCTGCCTCTGTCCTGACTCTATCCAAAACCCTACCCTGACCTTATCAGACCCTGTCCCGACTCTCCCAGACCCTGTCTCGACTCTGTTCAGACCCTGTCCTGAACCTGTCCAGACTTTCCCAGAACCTGCCCCTACCGATGCCGGTCACTACCCCGACCGACGACGGCACCTTAACCGACGTCGGCACCTTCCCTAACTGACGCTGGCACCACAGAGACTGACGCCGGTGACTGTGCAGAATAGTGCTACATATCAGGTACACATCTTTTATTTTCTGTCATTTATTTCTGTCATTATCATCTACTTTCATCCAATATTCTGCTCTTTTTTATCAGTGGGTTGATATCCTTCTAGGGAGTCTTCATACTTCCGGGATCGGGCGTTCGCCTGACAGCCCATCATATCTTTGACTAACATTTTTCTGTGTTTTAGCCCTTTCTTCGCAGGTGTCATTCCTCCATAGCAAAAGAGGAGAATCTTTCAACGTCTGATTTCAGTGCGCACGACTTTATCAGGTACTTCTAGCCTTGACCATCTTTTAGTTTCTTTATTCTTCTTTTGAATGTAGAAAGCAATTTTGCATTAGAAACAATAATTATCATTGTGAATTGGTTATACAAACCCTAATACCTTTGGTCCTTGTCTCCTTTTTACCATGTGATTAGTTAGAAATTTTTTTATCTCATTATAATCTCCTTTCACCAATCCACCTTTGGATCTCCTTTTTTCCTTCTTTTTTTATAAACTAAGCATATACACAGTTGAGACTTGAGATCAAATGCTAGTTTGTTATTAATCCTAAGTGTCCTAGTCAATATTTCTCTTTGGGTACTTAGCTTCCTTTAGCCTTATCATAAATCTCATTCTTTTTTATCACTACATCTCTCATGATTGTTCATTCCAATTCTATATGGAGGAGGAATCTTAAAAATCCATAAACATTAAAATTCCAAATCATTTTACAAAAGGAAATGATATAAAAGGAAAAAATATTCTTAAAATTCAAATCACATTAAAATAAGTGATTCAAAGCACATCTCCTTCTTCTAGTCAAAGCTCAAACTCCATATTTTATCTCATGATAAAACCTAGGTCCTTTGGGGTGTGGTAGGCTAGTAGATTAGAAAAGGAGAATAAAAAAATATTTTAATGATACCTACTTTCTCACGTAAGTACCCAATATTCATAGTAGAATGAAGGCTCTATAAGGGGTCCTAAGGAATGGGGAACACATCATGGGAAGGTACATCCATTTTAATTTTCCTTGTACCAATCTACCTTCCTGAGTTGATATTAGTAGCATGCTTATATATATATATATATATATATATATGTATACATATACATATACATATACATATACATATACATATACATATATACATATACATATACATATACATATATATATATGTATATATATATGTATATGTATATGTATACATATATATATATATATATATACCCATATATGTATATGTGTGTGTATATATATATATATATACACACACATATACATATATATATGTATGTATGTATATATATATATATATATATATACATATATATATATACATATGTATATATGTATATATGTATATATATATAATATACATACATACATATATATATACATACATACATATATATATATACATACATAGCCATATATATATATATATGTATAGTATATATATATATGTGTGTGTGTGTGTGTGTGTGTGTGTGTATATATACACACACACACACACACACACATATATATTTATATATTTCTACTAATCACTCCCCTTGTGATTTCATTTGTCGGTTATAGTATAATACCATGGATAGGACCTGGTATTCCTCACAAACTACTACCTTTTCCTTACTATTACTTACATCATTTGTTACCCAACTTGTACTATTTTTTTCACCCCTATGGTGTTGCCTTTATGAGTTGCAATGTAAGACCACAAATAGGACCCAAAATTCCTCACAAAATTTTCTAATAATACAAGTTAAATAGAATTTCACGTGTTAAATATGAGATAAGATGTGATTGATTATGAAGTTACATGTCATTGACATGTTTCCTATCCTGATTTAGTATGTTTTATTTTTGCTTCATTTAAAATTCATTTTTATCTTCTTATTTTTTGAGTACATGTAAGATGACAACCATTTGCCTTTAATTTTTCATACTTTCTAGCTTCATATTAGTGTGATAAATTTAAGACCAACTTTTTGCCTCTTTTTTTTTCTATTATACTTACCAACTAGCTTGCTTGAGCTAGGTTAGATGGTATACTAGGGTCCTCTAATGTACTTAGGGTCATACAATTATAGAGTCTCATCTAGGATGTCATGGAGTGCTCCACTCATTGTGACCCCCATATCTCCTCTTAATCCTCATCTATGCCTAAAAAAACACATATAAATAGATATTAGATCACTATTATATCTCATCATATCTATCTCCAGTCTCAATTTCAAAGTAAAAACTTAAGTAATAATTTAATCTTGTTTATCATTTGTCTATGTCTCAGCAATTAAATATTTCACCATCTATGTGACTACTTAATAATAGTCTCTCCATCTATGTGACCTCTTAGAACCTCATCTATAGGTCACCTTGTCAACTCAAATTCATCTATCTTGGCTCACATTTATCCTTAGTCTATACTTGAGTAGCCCCTTTATTATCTACATCATCCTCTAGCTCACCTACTAGGTGATCAAGGATGGTGATAGTCTACACTCTCTCTTGTTTCTCCTACCTCCATTGATGTTATATCCTCAGTGATTGTTTCTCTTCCATTTTGGATCTTTTGGTGGCATCTTTTGTGCCACTACCTTGACATCCCTGTCCTCTTACTCTAATGCTTGTCATGCTCACCTATCTATGGTCATTGATGATATGGTCCAAGTGTCAGCCTCATTATAGTTAGTCCCTTCTATCCCCCATGCATTTATCACATGATGATCACACTACTTGAGTGTCAATATCAATGTTGCTATATGAGGTAATCCTATATATCCTGGTAAAGCATTCCACATCAGATATGGCTCTCTCTAATAGATGATAGTGCATGACACACCTCAATCCTTGCTATAACTAGTGCCAAACTATGTCCCATAAATCATGTAGTTGTTATCTCATCAGTATGGTTGATACACTATGTCTACATGTCTCACCATATATAACACTATGCATCTAGCTCTATGACCTGGACTATCTAGTCCTATATCTATCTTATGTACTCTAGGCAACCTATGCATTAGCTATCATGGGGAAACACAATCAGATTACATGAGAATCCTCTCATTTATCAAATACTATCAATAATATAGTCAGTCTTATCCAACTTCTACCTTCTTACCAACACCTCATACCTATCATGTATGAGTTGGATGTAGATAATAAACCTAACATGCATATAATGCTCTATGCTCTAATATGATCTTGTTCAAGGCTACCATGATTAATGGTACCTGTGCATATGTCATCTGACATAACACTCATAGTGTCAGATGTGTATCATATATCTCTAGATCTTCTAGGATTTACCATGTACCTATATGAAACATGCTAACTCTTTTACCTATCAATATTGTTTCTAAGCCTATATCCCTCACAGATGCTGTCCTCTCCTCCATGCTAAGCATCCCTATAGTCACCATGAAATTGTATCTACCTTAGCTACCTCTCCTAGGCCTATAGATACTAGTCTAGATCTAGCTCCAATGCATTGAGTACTAGGGTAGATCTGGTATACATGATGGGTCCTCAAATATATGTAAACTAGGTTGTCCCTATAATAAATAAATATCAAAAGATGTATTAAATCCTAGGATGTCATGGAGTCACAATCCATTCTTTTTACAATTTTAAGGGACCCCCATAGTCTAAATTGCTTTAAATTCATGTTTACTCATCTATAGCCTAAAAAATCACATTATTTGGTTAAATCAAGATATTAGATCTTTTTTTTAGCCTATGTCATGCATTCTCATACCATATCTAATTCTCTAGTCAGCCTATTTCAAAGTAAAAAAGTTAAGTAATAATTTAATCATCTTTATCATTTATCTGTCTGCAACGATTACATTTTCACCATCTATTGGTGACTACCTATCATAGTCTCTCCATCTGTGTGACCTCCTAGAACCTCCTCTATAGGTCACCTTGTCAACTCAAATTCATCTATCATGGCTCACATCTACCTTAGCCTATACTTGAGGGGCCTCTTTATCATCTATATCTCCTCTAGCTCACCTACTAGGTCATCAAGGATGGTGATAGTCTCCACTCTCTCTTGTTTCTCCTACCTCCATTGATGTTATATCCTCAGTGATTATTTCTCTTCTTATCTTTGGAGCTTTTGGTGGTATATTTTGTGCCACTACCTTCACATCCCTCTCCTCTTACTCTTCTCCATGTCATGCTCACCTATCTATGGTCATTGATGATATGGTCCAAGTGTCAGCCTCATTACTAGTGGCCCTAGTCCCTTCTTCCCCCATGAATCTCTCACATGATGATCACACTACTTGAGTGTCAATATCAATGTTGCTATATGAGGTAATCCTATCTATCCTAGTACACATACCACTAGATATTGGCTCTCTTATTTATCTACTAGGTGTAGTGCTTGACCACCTCTATCCTTGCTATAGCTAGTAATAACTATGTCCCACCTTGGATATGTAGTTGTTATGTGACCATATGGCAGATACACTATGTCTACATGTCTCACCATATATAACACTATCATTTGGATCATGGCTTGCACTATCTAGTCCTATCTTTATCTATGTACTCAAGGCAACCTATCATTATCTTCATGGGGAAACACAATTAGATGATACATGAGAAACCTCTCATTTATCAAAACCATCAATAATATGATTAGTCTTATCAACTTCTACCCTCTGACCAACACCTCATACATATCATGTATGAGTTGGATCTAGTCTATTGGTCAATAAAACTAATATCATATAATACTCTCCCCTCTAATATCATCTTATTCAAGGCTACCATGATTAATGGTATCTTTCCATATGACTTGTGACATATACTAACTCATTTGTGTCACAAGCCTTATCATAGAGTTTTTAGATATTTAGAATTTATAATGTATATATATCAAACATGCTAACTCTTTTACCTGTCAATATTGTTTTTAAGCCTATATCCCTCACAGATAAGGCTCTCCTCTCCTCCATGCTATCTAGCATCCCTATAGTCACCAAGGGAGAGATTGCTTAATATGTTCATCTTAGAAGGTAGGTATTCTTAACTTGATTTATCATTCCTAGGCCTATAGATAATAGTCTAGATCTATCTCCAATCATCAAGTACTCTAGTAGATCTAGTATCCATGATGCAACCACAAATATATAAAAACTAAATTGGTGTGCACTAAATTATATTTACTTTATTTTTTATTAGAATAGAGTGAATATCAAAACCTAGGACTCTTTAAGGGTTATTATGTGATTGTGTTAGACTTTAGGCTTTGGAACCTTGCCTAGCATGGTTTATTGTGATAAGTGATCCATTAATTAGGTATAGTATATCCCCATATTGGTCATGCTCCTACTTAACAAATTTATTCCCAATCATAAGTGTAGGTATATTGTATCTTCTCCAAGCTAGGATGATTTATAGACATGATGCATTTATAATTTCATACAAGTGTCAAACATTCCTTCTCACAAGTTGTTGAATGTAACTACATGATTCATGAGTATGATGATGATAAGTTGAATAATATAATTGAATGCCATAGTGGGAATAATGATATCTTTATTCCTACTATTTATGAATCTACCCTTGATGATGACACTCATGAAGGTGAGGAGGATGACTTATGGCAAAGGTTCAATGCCATATGTCAAGATTTTGATCAAATAGGTAATGATAATTCCCCTCCTAAGAATTTTATAGTGAATGTTTTTGTTAAGGATTATAAAAAATGTGATGTTGAGTGTCACACCAAGCATGGAAAAGATTGTCACATTGTCAATGAGATTAAACTATGGCAAAGGTTGAATGGCATATGCAAATAATTTGACAAGTTAGGTAAGACTTATTTTTCTCCAAGAGATTCTATATATGATGTTAAGATTTTTGATGAGACTAAAAATCATGTTGTTGAGTTTTCCATTAAGAAAAAGGATGAATGTCATTCTACTGATCAATGGTCTGCAATCATGAAAGATCTTGATGAAGCTATTATCTAAGAAGTTGTAAACATAGATAAATAAGTCAAGGAAGATTTAGTTATGCTTCAAGGAAAATCAAGATATCCATCTAATGTTGAGTCACACTCAAAGGTATTATAACATAAATAATAGGATATTGATGTCTCCATGTATCAAACACATCATACACAAGAAGATATAAAGATTGAGGTAGCTATCATACATCCCAATCTATAGATTGAAAATTGAATATCAGATGTGGAAAAGATCAATAAAATTTTATATCCAATAAAATTATTTAAAGAGAAAAAAATAACATTCATGAAGGTTTTAAATAGTCCACTTGCAAGTATGAGAAAATCCAAAGGTGATAGGCTTCTTGACTATACACATATCCAAGTGATTGATGATGAGCATGCTTATAATACTAGACTGCCTTCATGGAGTGAAAAATATTCAAGGGGGACTATTTTTGACCCTATTTGAGGTATTATTATATTTTTCACCTCTATATTAAGGTTTTTTAAATAGTATAATAGGTGTATGTCTTTCTTTCAGTTGTGTTGTGTTCCATAAGTGTTCTAGTTGAAGACATGAGTGATTTCCTTTGGTGTGTCCTATTTTTTATGTATTTCCTTTATTTTTGGTGTATTTTAAAAATTAATTTATGTATAAAAATGATTTACATGTGACTCCATATCCAAATGGATAGGATAGGCAATTGGTCTTGGCATAGCAAGCATACCACCCTTGGGAAATCATCAAGAATGTTGACCATTTTGACCACAAGTCAAAATGAATCAGACCCTTATAGTCAAAAAATTGATATATGGGTATATTATAATGTTATATGCTGTTCTATAGTTCATTTTATGTCATTTTATGTTATATTATCCTTGGTCATAGACCAATTTAGTCCTTATGTCATTTTGAGTCACTTAGGGGTCATATATAGGTCACTAAATGAAGTGGTACAATTTTATTAGGTAAAAAAGAATTATAATATATATTACAACATACCTTATATTATTCCATATTATATTACTTTTTATTAATGTTGGTACTAATAGAAACTTGGCTGGTGTTAATTAAAAATCAAGAAAACAAATGAAAAAGAGGGAGTTTTAAAGGTTGTATGGCCTATGGGAGAGAGTGGCACATGGGATAATATTGTTCAATGACCATTCCAATTCCATAATTTTTTTTCCATGTTTGATATACTTTTAAAGTTCCAAAAACTATCTAAAACCATTATATCCCTCCATCACTTCATTATGCAAGTAGAACTGCTCAACAAGTCTTTAGATAGTATGACCAGTAGGAGGACTTCTAGGTCAAAAGATCTTATTATTTGAAGTAAATTTGGTCAGATTAATTTTCATTTTCTTATTTGGATTAATGGTGGCCTTTACTTTATGACCCATTCTTAATAAGTTGACTATTTATTTTTGCTTGTTGTTTCCCACACCTTATAGATTTTGCTCTTGTTTAAGCTAGTATGTACAACTCATATGATGATTTTTCTTCCATAGGATGTATAATATATCCTCTCATGTATCAAGTGTTTTTTAATGACTATAAGTTATTTTATGGGTCAAATATTCCAAATTGTAGGATGATGTCACTAATGGTGGTTGTAGTCAAGTTTCAACACTTGTAAAAGTCCTAGTGATCACAATGGTTTCATGTGAATTTAATATGTTGTGATAAATGTTTTAATGTCATAATAATCACTTTTATATCCAATATAGGTCTCTCAATATCATGTATTTATCAATCACATAGTCAAGGATGTGATACACAGTCAATTTCATGCATATAGTCAGCTAAATATTGGTGTGTGGAGTAATAAGCATGTTTTTGGAGGTGTTTGAAGATTATATAAGGTGTTAGACATATTATTTCAACATGATCAATAAAATAAACCCATAAAAGTGTATATTACTGATTGTGATGACTATTTCTCACATACATACAAACATGTAACTCTAATCTGCACTTATAGGTGCTTTCAAGAGAATGTCACATTGGAACAAGGATAATTATTCTTATTTTAAGATTTGAAATGTTGTCAAATATATTTTAAGATGTTTATATAGTATTAAACTTGTTGAATGCTTATAAATTATGCACATGTTTCTCCACACTTATTGCTCGTACATTAAAATATCCACCTATAGGTGGTACTGACAGAGACTTAAGATTGTTTCATAGGGATGGTAAATAATGTTTTGATGTATTCAAAAGGTTTGAATAATATGAAAAAACATTGATAATATAGTATAATTCCATAAAATGTGCACATACCACATTCTAACTTCACTTCCTTATGTATTTTTGTGTGTGAATCTACATGTTACCACAAAGATCTGAGATGCTTCATAGAAGAGATTAGAACATGATTTGAAAAATTATTGAAGTCTTAAGATGTTGAAAATACTATAAAAATCATGTATAAATTAATTAACGAGTAGTAAAATTTTATAATTCATGATCAAAGTTGAGAAACTTAGTTTAGGGATAATTTCCCTAAAACACCAAAATAAAGGCCCAAACACTCTTGGGGATACCATATAATAATGTTGCATGATGCCTAGATGATTTTAAATGCACCCATGTTTTATCCTCCATGTAGGGGTATAACATTTAAATATAAAGTGGGTATGTGACTAAAATATCATGATGTTTATGGGCCTCAAAGTTACACATTTGTTCATTAAAAATTGGTAGTGATATCTACAGGATTTGATCTTCCAAGTGACCTCCACAATCAAATATGGTAAGGTGAGAACATATATACATGATGGGTGATATTATTATGGTAACGAGGAAATTTATGTCTCAAATATGTATCAAAAAAGATTAAAATTCAAGGTTTTTACCCATCAACACCTACAAGTGTTCCTTGCCCTAAGATAACTTACCTATAGTTGACTATGGAGTCCTACAAGTTCATGGTATGATCTTAAGCATGGAAACCTACATATATGAACATTTTTAAAGTTAAAAAATGATTCCAAGACTTATATTAATATCCAAAGTTATTTTTTATAGACTTAAAAGTGGATACTCACCTACAAGACTGTTATTTTGCTCCAAGATAGTTGACTGTAGCTGACAGTGAGATAGAGCATGGTGTGATGGGTGTTGACATAGCTTGAAACATGAGGTGAATGGATCCAAATGGATGTTAAAATGAATTATAAACCTCAAGTTAATATTTAGGAAATGTCATAAGACCTAAATCATGTAATATCACCCATAAGTGCCTTTAGTAAGCAAGAAACATAATCAACATCTTTGTCAAGTCAAGTGCAAGTTATGAAATGAAGGAGTTAGAAAAGAAGAAAGAGTGTGGGAATGAGATAAATTTTATTTAAGATTTTTTAAATCATATAAAAAAATCATAATATGGATATAATGTAGATGAATGCCTCAAACATGCATCTATAGTCATACTTGATACCCTGCACACAATTAGTCATTTGATAGTTTACCTTGAGGTTTTTATGGTGTTTAGAGGGTATAATGGTATAATCAGACCTTAAAAAATTTTAAAAATCATCTCCATAAATTTTATAATCTCAAAATATTTTCACTTTTTATGATACAATAAGGTAAGTGCCCCGTATTTTGTCTCAGACATAGGGTACTCCCCAAGGGTGAAAACCTGCAAGTTTTGGAGAAAGAGAATGACAAGTTGAGCTAGGGATTGATGAAACATTCAAGGAGGGTGTGTAAATTTTAATAATACATTAATAAAAATGAAAATACATGCATATAGGTGAGAAATATGTTAGGGTGTTCTAAACCTACAAGGATACAAACATACCTATTAGGTCTAGTTTAGACCTAAAGCCCAATTGGGGGGTTAATATAATTTATAAAATTATAAAAGCATTAAAATAAATTGAATCATGTTTTTAGGAAGTTATAAGGTGTGTTCAATATATAAATATTCAAATTAAACCACATGAAATCCATTTATTATCTCAATCCAATTTAGGGTGTATAAAATGCATGAACAAAGATCGAGAGGCTAATTTTAGATACTCATACCTACTTGGAGGGTTTACATGAGATTATGAGCTTTGGAATGTTTAAGGATATCTTGAATAAGAACTTTTTGTAATTTTTTATAGATTGGATGTTAGACATGTATAAAGAAACCTTAGAGGGCAAAATGACTCTAAACCCTCTAAAACCCTTGGTAGTGACATGATTGGGAAGATTGAGTAGGAGATACATCTATATGGAATAAAATGGATTGGGATATGAGTAGATGTTACAGATGAGTCTCTAGGGCTCCTCCTCATCAACTTGAGTTCTACCTTACTTGTATAGATAGGGTAGAAAAGGGATTTTTTCTACTTTTGTGTTTATTGTAGGTATATAAGGGTTTAAAGAGATACAAGTCACTTGGGAGAGATATTGGGATGTAAATTAACCCACCATATTCATTTCTTGCCTCATTTAAGTTTCTAAGTTCTTTTAAAAGTGTCTTCATCTTAGCCAATCAAAAATGCCATAGTAAACAAACAAGTGAGAAGGTGAAAACTCTAAGTGTGAGGCATTTTAAGGTCTACCTAAGGAATATAAGGAAATTATGGGTCCTAATAGTGTCATAAAATTCTCTATATGGATCATATTGGGAAACTAAATACCAACTTTGGTGCCAAGTGTGGAGGGTGAGTGAAAGAGGAGTTATTTGGATTGTAGACAATGATCACTCATCTCTAGAATAATATTGATGATAATAGATGAAACTAATTCATGTTGGATCATGTTTGCAACCCTTCCATGTCATTTAAATCATAAAATCTATCCCTATTTAACTATGGGATGTTCCAAGAAGTCCAAATGATGAAGGTAGTTTTTTGAGCAAGAAATAAGGAATCTTATGCCACATTTTAGGAGTTTCATGTTTTGAGGGAAATTTTTCCAAGTATAAATTTTATGGTATATTATATACTCCTCTCTCCTACATGTTTAACACATTTTTTTAGAATGGCACATGTCCTAGTGACTCTTGGACTTCTTTCTCTTCTCATCTCTCTCAAATTCTATAATTAGTAGCCATATTAGATCTTGTATACTAATACCACACCATGTATATAAAATCCATAATGAAATTATATTATATTATACCTTTTAATAATAACTCAAATCTGGTTTTGAGTTCATGAACATTTGTTTAAGTTTGTTAATATATGTATGGTGATGCAAAGAGATAATCTTCTACCTTTCTTCTCCTAATCCTCTCATGTTTATGCAAGATTTATTACTCTAATAGGTCATATATAGTGTATCTAGTGTTTTAGGGTCCTTTAAAGTGATAAATTGTTCTTAGAGTGTGCAATTTTCCCTCTAGTTCACTTAACTTGAGTTTTCTCATGCATATCACCTCTATGTTGAAGCACTTATGTTATAACCTTATAGAACTCAAAAACTAGTTCGTATGCCTTATTTCTTAGTGAAAGAATTATTATGGTCATGTGGAAATAATATTTGTGTATCACCCCCTTATATTAGTTTCATTTCATGCAAACTTATATCCTTTTTTTGACAAATAAATAATTAATTAGGTGATAAGCATTTCAAGGTATATTCAAGGAGATAGCCCTTAAACCTAGTGTTCTACTTCTACCTATAGGTAAACCCACATACCTATAAGTATTCCCACATTTTTTAAATATATAAGAGTATTTAACACCCTCCTCTAGGGTGTAATATTTGGTGATAATAGTAATTTTAGGGCATTGTGAAGCTTGGTTGTTATCACAAACCAAAAGATCATGTCCTAGTATGGTAATCCTTGGATGCTATGGAGATTGATTTCTCACACAATCTAAAAGAGGGTTAATGGTATAGGTATGGGATCAGGTACCACTAGGCATGAAAGGACAAACTTGGTATGATAATTAGCCCGAAGAAGGTATCATTGCATGTTGCTCTTTAGGATGTTGTCTTTGTTCACTAAATTGAGTATTTTGAGGAGGATAAAAATCCATCTCATAAATAACATCATCACCATAACGTTCTTGAACAAATTCATCTTATGTAAACATTTTATTTTAACTTGGATTTTACATGGCTCCACTACAAGTGTCATAAGACATATCCAAATCAATGATGAATTTTTCACCAAAATTCTTGGAGTTATACAAACTCTAAAAATCAAGGTCCAAAGGACAAATGGTCCAAAAATAGTATAAATTGGTCTAAAATAATCTAACATCAAATTTATAACGTCAAATGTCTTACACAAAAAGTTCAAGTGGATGAATATAAACTAGAATGTCAAACTCTAGGTACAAAGTGTTGCAATCAAGCCTAATCTAAAGAAAACAAAATTTTATAGGTTTCTAGGAAAATGAAAAAAATATAGGATCAAAATAGGCATGTGATAAGTCTTTTGGAAAAGTCAAAAAATATAAAAGTTAAATAAAAAAAGGCATGAGATTTAATCTAATAAATTTGAAACACTTTGGCATAAACTAGGCATTTATATTTAACCACGAACTTATTCAATTGGTATAAGGCATGAAACTCTATGCATATGGAAGATAGGCTCTTTCTCCCAAATTTAGGTATAAATAATAGTTTTCAAATTGAATAAATAATTAACCTAAGTTACATAACCCAAAATAGAAAGATCGATGCCTAGGACAAAATTACACTAGGTATAGGTAGAAAGCAATCAATGTTTTGGTTTGAAATTGGAAAGGATAATTTATAACTCAACCTAGGAAAAATAATATTTTTTTAACAAAGAACAAGCTATAAAAAACTAAATTGCATAACTTCAATAGGTAAATAACTCAAAGATTACACGTGGATTTGGTTTTGAATTGGGATTTGGACACAAGGAAAACAAGTTTATGAAACAATTCGAGTAGCATAATGTCATTATTACACTAAAGATATTAAAAACATTTTTTTCAAGACTCTAAGGTTACAAAGTTTGAGATAAATTAGCAAGCATAACAAAACCCTTTTCAATCATTGATAAACACACATAAAATTTGATAAAAACACTAAGTCACAAAGGAATGAAATCAAATGGTCAGTGTAACACCTCCTCAAATAAAGGAGTTGTTGATGATTGAATATATATCATAGGTGCCCACAGTGTTTAAGAACACTTCTCATTTTATAATTCTAGTAATTTAGCCCATGAGTTATAGGTTGTGATAATATTGTTATCTATTGATGGAATAAAGGCAAAGCAAGTGGATTGTTTCACAATATTTATAATGTTTGGTGGTTGGGAGCCACCATGGCCAAACAGTTGATCTATGAAAAATATGAAATAGACTATGATAATAATGGTGAATTATAATTAAGAACTAATCCAAATACTAATCTAAGATGGATATTTATAATTAAAATTAAGCTAGAGTGATCTAGTTAAAAAAGGAGAAAAAGAAAAGGTAAGGAAGAGAAGAGACATTGTTGATCTTCATTCCAAACATCATAACAAAGTTCAAATATAATCTAGGCAGCACACTTAAACAATATATGACATGAAGTATCATAATCTAAAATACTATCACACATTAGGAAAACATATAAGGAATGTGGGGAAAAATGTAAATAGGAACCAAGTTCACTTTAAATATTTACCCCTGCAAGAAAAAAAATTATCCCAAAATACTAGAAGAGTAAGAAAATGAAATGAACCTAAGAACATTAAATTAAGTTAGAATTTGTACAAGTTAACAACTCTGCATTTAAATGTGCACACCAATAATTCATAATAACCATAAAAAATTAGAATTTAGAACCAACAAGTGAGAGAGAAGCCATGACAATAAAAGACACAAGTAAATTTGGATAAACTTTACAGAATTCCTTGCTTCTATCAATTGCTCAAAAGTTACCATTGGGTTTTTGGCTCAAAATCCCCCTCCCTTTTTTTAATTGACAATACTCCTTTTATATAATATAAATAAGTATGTTGGATATTAATATCTAATTAAAAAAGTACAAATTTTAGGATAGCTATCCTTTTTACAAATGTTTTAGAATACACTAGGCTTTTCTTAATGAAATGACCTATAGGCAATATGGTTTACAAGTTACACATGCCTTTAAAAAATAATATTCCATTTTTTAAAAATATACAATGTTAGGAATAAAATGAATATTATAAATTATATGGCTTGACCTTGGGACCCTTGTACTAATATAGTCTTTTGCCTTCCCTATATGATCTTCATTCTATAGTGTTGTTCACTGATAAGTTAGAGACCAATGATAGGTTTCATGAAGATCTCATTTTCATGATTTTATAAGTCTTTGAGATCTTTCTCAGCTTTTCCCAAATATTTTTTGATGCTCCTAGCATCTCCTATATTCTCCTCAAATGACAATAGTAGGCCCATGATTCTCTTTTTATCACCCCTTATTTATCCCTACCCTTGGTTCTTCACTTCTTGCATGAATTGAGTAGTTTTGTGCTTGAATCCTCATCTATGATAAGTCCTAATGGGTTGAGTTTGGTGGGATCATTTATTATTCTATCCAAGATGTGAAACATCCTTTCTTCCTACTACTTGAGGTCCTTAGCAATGTCATCCATTTTCTTAGACTAGTTATTCAAGGCCTTGATCTTGCCTACTAATATGGACATACCCATATTTAGGTGGGCTAGGCTAATGGTTCTAAATTTAGGGATTGATTCTTAGTCAAAACCTTGATCAAATCCTTTGCTTGATAACCTATAGCCTACCATTTACCAACTTGTCTTATATCCATAATAGTTTATTTTCTCCTTATCCTCAAATTATCTGAACCAACCTTCTTAGATTGATAAGATGGCTTGTTCCTTAAAATTATGTTCTATTAAAAAATGCATTTGATCATTATTTTTAATTTATTTGACTAAGCTTGAGCCATTTAAATAATGTTTACTTCAAATATCTAGTCCTCACTAGGGTTTTGGCCGCCAAATTGGAGTAAATCCAATGAATGGTTCCACTTTTTGGAAGGTGAACTCTTCTCAGCCAACTATGGCCTTATTTTCAATTACTCTCTATAAGATGGTAGTTACTAGGTCAAAAATGACACCAAATAAATATTATATCATTTGAGTATCAGGGGTCTCAACTTTTGCTCCACCTATAGCTCCTAGGGCAACCATTCTTTTATCTTTTTCCTTATGCAAATCCATAATCCATGGCTTGAGATCCTCATGCACAATGATTTTGACAAACTTTGTCATTTCCCAAGGATGTTGAACAGTTAAGACCTTCTAAAATTTCCCATAGATGAACCATTCTAGGATGATTAGTCCATAAATTATATTCTCCTCACCAAAAAAATTAATCTCACCCAAAGGAGGGGTGAAAGTCAACTTTGGTTTCTTGGTCTTCATTAAAACAATGGCCAATTCATATTTTATCTTGAGTGGATATATAAGAACTATATCCAATGCTATTTCTTCCCCTTTTATTTTTCTAAATCCTCAACTTGGACTTCTTCCTCATCATAGTGATAATTATTAGAAAAGATTTTAAGTGCATCTTCAACTATTTCCCTAGGGTTTAATGCTACTATATCAATCTCCTCAGTAGGTGGCCCTTATTTTTATGATTGTGTTGAGGAAGATACAACCTCATAAAGACTTATTTATTTATTTTTGATATCTATTTAGGTTTGTGTTGATGGAGGTCTAAGAGGTGCACTACCTCAGCGCCAACTACCATATATCATCATTTCCCTTTTAATCCCTTAGAAACCTAGCCTCTGGTTGGATGTTAAATTTCTTCACTCTCCCCAAGAATTTGGTTAATTAATATTATTTAGTGTACATGGAGTCATAAGTACTAGGTTGGTTCCCATAAGTCACATTTATTCCATTTTCTTTCAAGTGTCCCATAACTCTTCCTAGGGATCCCATTGCCTTAGTTCATCATGTTGTAATTTAAAAGAGGTTATGTGTTTAGAGGCAACCTTAATATAGTATAATTGAGAAAACATAGTCCTACCAATG
Organism: Torreya grandis; assembly: GCA_037957365.1. NCBI lineage: Eukaryota > Viridiplantae > Streptophyta > Pinopsida > Cupressales > Taxaceae > Torreya > Torreya grandis. Next base: position 2,366,706 of record JARHVA010002274.1, read on the forward strand.
GTTATGGGGAGGGTATGGAGCAATCCCTTCCATTTATTCTTGAATAAGTCATCTATCACATTACATATTTGGTAGGCTATTTCTTATTTTACTAGTTTGGATAACACATGGACTGGTAGCCTGAGTGGGGTGCATTGTGTGCCTTAAATCTTGATATGGATACAACCATACATATCCCATGAATTTAATAGTCTTCTTGACAAATGGGGGGACCCTCATCATTGGATTCCTAGTGATGGCCTCTATTAAGGTTAGATATACACAATCACAGATGAATTAGATGTGATCTCTATATTTGAAGATATGCAACTCAGAGTAATATTAGGAGACTATTTATGTCCCATCAAGTGAACATTATATAAGGTTGGGGATCTTGGTGCTGGTAAGTAGGGAATCTAATAAGTATGACATCATATAAAATTGACCCCTAGTCTTCTTCTTAACTGTAGAGAATTGTCTACTCAAACAAGTGTTAATTATCTCACCTAGAGGAGAGGTGAGTTCCTTTTCAACCATGAAATAAAATAAAGGGACCCAAAGTTTATCCAAATATGTAATGATTAAATTTCCAAAAAACTTATTCATCATGGTCATGATCATTTTGATCTTAGGTCTGAATTGGCTAATTGGTATGTTGTTATTGAAGTTAGAGAACACCTGATTCCAAAAATACAACAATGAGACAAGGATGTTCTTCATATTCTTCCCCTTGGCCTAGTTGTTGATGGTGGCCATATCCACTTGGGGTTTGGGAAATTTTTATTAATTTTCAAAGGCTATGGGAGAAATATAGGAAATTTTAATAAATCTACATTCATGAACTATCATACCTTGATCAATTTTAGCATATTTAAAAATGGGAGTAATAATGTCTATGCAATAGAGTACCTCTACTTTTGATCCAAAAAAAGGAAGACCTATCATCTAGATGAAGACCATGTCATAGTACTTCTTCCTTTTATTCATGTTCTTCTCCTCCTCTCTGGTAATGGTTGGTTTCTCTTCAATTTCCCATAATAACTTGGACCAATGAATGTCTCTGGTGCTCAAAGTGATTACATTGAACTATGTGTCCTTTAAAATTCTTCCCTCTACATCAAAAGTCAGATATAGCTCCAAATATTCCTTGGAGTGACTTTTCAAGCTACCATGGTGGTGAACTTGGTTAAATTACTCACTATTGGACTGTTCTTTAGCCCTAAATTAAATTTATCTTGCTCAGATGATAATTCACTCTCCTTAAAATGATTATGATCAATTCTATATTTAATTAGGGATTTTATGTGTGTTAGGAATTTTTTAAAGGTCTTCTTAGTGCTTTAATGGTGTTAGTTGTTTAGATTTAAGTGAGTTTTATGCTTTAGATTTTATTTAGATCATGTATTTATACATTACCTTTTATCAAGTCCACTAAATCTCCAAGTATGTTATTTTTTATTGATGTGGCATCATTGTGGCATCTTCATGGCTCCTCTATGTAATTTTCATAGTATTTTTCTCATTATTATACATAAAGTGACCATTGCCTTATGAAAATCCTTAGTTCATTTCACACCAACTGATTATCCTTACACAAATTATCATGGACCATCGATCTTGATCCAGAGGATCAGATGCTATTAGTCATTTACTATCCTATTTTGTTGAAAGTTCCACTTTGATTATGCATCATTGGATCATCCTCAATTGAGAAAACATGGGGAATTGTTCTTATGTAAGATATATGAGCTTTAATTTGGGACTGAGGATTGACTTTTAAACATTGATTATGAACCTTTGGATCTTGTGGGTATGAATCAACACATACCACTGATCTTAGGAAGATGATCAAGATTTAAACTATGAGCTAAGGTTTCATTGAAGTCTTGACTTAATGCATTCCATTCATCAGAATGTGTACATTGCAACACATAACATTGATCATTTGGAACTTGCTTAGGTATTAATCATGGAACATGGATTGGATTTTCAACATTGACCTCATGTCATTAGATCTTCTCCATCCAATCAAACACATACCATATATTGAGATTCAATTAGTTGAACATGATTGGTTCCCTACGAATAGTGGAAATAATTAAGTTAGGGCTTGGGGAACATTAAATATAAAACCAAAGTCTTAGATTAATGTTTTTATACAAATAAATAATTTTAATATAAAGTTTTAAACTAGGTTTAAAACATATTAAAGTGACCCCATGAATAATAAAAGACATGGCATAAAATTCTAGCCTAAGGTTTTTATCGTTTTAATAAATATAACTAAAACCTTAGGGTAAAGCTTTAGGCTAAGTCTATATCATAATAAAAGGGATCCTATGATTAGTTTCTAATTATTTATCTCACATAGTTAGATATTCTCTAGGGTGAACATGCATTATTGATCAAAATCCTTGACTTATTGATCCCATCTCACACCATTTGATTAACCTTGATCGAGTAAATGCAAGTCATTTATCCTGTAGACAAACACAATGTTTAAGTGGTGCTTGAGAATTACATGGAACTTAGGGTAAATTATTAATACTAAGGTTTTTTATTTGTTTTAATAAAAATGAATAAAAACTTTAGGATTAAGATTTTAAGCTACGTTTATAACAAAGGAACTATGCATTATTTAGACCAAAATGGTAGATAAAAGGAACCAAGGGTCATGGGATATAAAAGGGACCAAGTATGAATTTTTAGAATAAGGTTTATTCATGTTAATAAACACAACTAAACCTTATTATAAAAATTAAACTAATTTTTTAGAAAAATTAAAGTGTCCCCACGTAAATTGATCCTATGCAAATTTGAATTCAATTCAAAGGGCATGAGCCAGGGTCATTGGAATTAGGATTTTAAGATTCTTAGTCATGGATTAAATTTGATTTAAAAAATACCAAAGTCTATTAAAATATAAAATTTACATTTAAATCACAAAATCTAGATGTTGTTCATTCCAAGTGGACCTAATTAAACCTACAATCTAGGAACATAACAAGCACCAATGTTAGTAAATTTAGACAAGGGAAAGCTATAATCATGTATAATTATTCTAACCACACTAAGATTTGATGACATTCAAATAAAAATAATGTGTAAACGTGATATTGACACTTTGATCAAGTGAAAAATCAATTTTAAGTTACAATTTTGCACAATTTAACATAAGGGTCCTAATTTTTCATGAATTGGGGTATGTTGACCTCATCAAATGGAAACTTATGAGAGAAACATATAAATATGATAGATTTCATAAAATATAGGTTATAATAATAATTAAATTAGTTATTCCACTTGATTGGTCACTATTATTTAGATCAATTCATGGTTGAAATAAGTCTTGCACGTGAAAAATTGAGATCAAACATCAAAACCTATTCATGTTATGTGTTTGATTTGATTTCACTTGATGTTTACCATGGGATTTAGGGAAAAAATTCTAAATTTCATGACTTTAACCATTAACACTGACTTATAACATATTTAGATGTTTACTAAGAACCATGATTTAACTTAGGGAAGGCTTGTGCATTGCTCTTTTGCTAGCTAGGCATCTATAACCCTGACAAATATGCTTGGCTCCACTCAAGTCCTTGCTCAGTTCCATATAGACATCCATATTCTTAATGGAGATTAACAGAATCACCTTTTCTAGGAAAGCTCTTGAATTTTATAATAATATCTTAATTTTGTGTTTTTTAAGATCATTTTAGCTTTCTAGCAAAGGTTTGGAACTAGGGATTTGGTCAAATGTATAATCTTCATACAATCATCTTTAGTTACAAACTTTGTCCTAGGCTATAATGTTTGTTAAGTGGAAACATGAATGTGTCCCAATAATTTAATATTTCACCCTACATGTGCAATCCTTCTTAAAACTGAGTTTAGATTAGAATAAGGTTTACAATCTTAGGGAATAATTAACTTATCCATTAGTCTTTACTAGTTTATCCAAACTATAAAATCAAGCTCATATTTCAATTATCTATGATCAACTAGTGTTGAAGAGTCGTACATGTGTTCCAAAACTATGGAGTTCCTAAGCAATCAGGTAAACTTTGAGCTGAGGGCTATCTTGAAAATCCTTATTAGAAGGAACAAAGTAGAGAAAGAAAACACACCACCAAAAAGTAAAGAAAAAAAGCAAATAAAATGTAAAAAAACTATGCACAAGAAAATAATGAGAAAGGATATAAAGGAAACTAATCTATCATGCCTACACTAACTCTAATTATCCTTACAATTCACCCCATTAAGACCCCAGGTGGAATAGTGAAGAAGTAGTGCTTAAGGTACTTCCCATTGGTATGCAGTTTGAACTATGCTCCTTATAAGTATTTTAGCTTAAAGGTGTTATCATCAAGTGTCTCTGCAATCTGGAAGGGACTAATCCACAAGGGTGTGAACTTTCCATGTTTACCCTCAGGTTCATATGCCTTATTCCAAAGAAGAACTATGTATCCTTTCATGAACACCTTTATCTTTGAGCTCTTATCAAACCGCCTTTTCACTATGGTTTAGTGCCTATTAAAATTATAAAATGATTCTTCTCTTACATCTTCCATCTGAATAATGTCCAACATCCTTGTATTTGGAAATTCTTGGTCCTCCTCTATGTAATCTTACATGAACCTATAGGATGACATCTTGATTGTGATGAGAAATATAGGCTCTTGACCATATAGCAAGAGGAAGTGAGATGCCTTGAGAAATTTTTTAACTCTTGTTCTATCTACCAAAAGGGCATATTTAAGTAGCTTATGTCATGTTCTAGGCTCATCAGTTGTAGACTTATTTATGGCTTTCATAAATTTATTATTTATTGATTTAGACACTACGTTGCCTTGAAGGTAATGGTTTGATGAGAACTTGAGAACAAAACTATTGTGATATGCCTATTATATCATCTCAATGGATAAAAAATAAACCCAATATCATAGAATAGAGAGATTGGTGTTCCAAATCTAGTGCATGTGTTTTATTCTAGGAATTTGATCACTTCTTTAGTTCTACACTTCTTGGCTAGCACTACTTCAGTCCATCTTGTGTAATAGTTGATTGTAGTGAGCACATAATTATGACCATCTAAGGAATTAGGGTTGATGACCCCTAAAAATTCTAATTCCCACTGAGAAAAAGTTTTATCTACCACAACTAGCTATAATGGCATGGCTGCCTTAGGCTCTTTAGTGTTGAGTACATGACATGAATGGCACTCTCTTACATGCTTGTGAGCATATTTGAAGATTGTGGGCCAATATTAACTAGATATAAGTATATTTTGAGCTATTTTCCTTCTATATGGATGGCCACTTCCCATTTTTTCATGAAAAGTGCTCAGGATCTTAGTTGCTTATTCCTTGGACACACACCTTTGGTAAATACCTTCAAAGTTATGTATATATAGGAATCCATATTTGATCAGGAAATGTGTTGCATTTAGCCTCAAATATCTACTTTTATCTCTACTTAACCCTATAAGACAACAACCATTGATTAGTAAAATGAAAAATAGGATCATACAAATCATTGGACTAAAAACATTTTTGTTATATCTATATGACACCTAGCTTGGGGTTAGTATTTGTAATTAATTAAATTAAACCTTGACACCTTATCATCTTAGTAGTCTTCATTTCTATGTCATATTCTTGAATAAAAAACATCAACTCACCTCTCCTTTCTCATAATTCATTTTGACTTAGCATGAGCTTAGTGGTAGTATCTAGAAAGATTTCATGCACCTTATTCCTTAAAATATAGTGCCTAACCATATTTACTACTTTGATTAATACACATGATATTTATCAATTAAAGAATATTTCAACTCAGCATTTTTAAACTTAGTGATCATAAAAGATATTGTATGATCACATCCATCTATTTTTTAAGTTAAAAATACATCTATTACATGATCAGAAGAAAAGAAATAAAGATAGAAATCTTTAGATAAATTTAGAATTATCAAGACTGGAGCTTGTTTAATTGATTATTTGATGTCTTTGAAGGCCTTCTTGGTCTCCTCACTCCAAATGATCTTGACATCATTTTTCATCATGTCATTTAGTGGCTTCACAATCTTTGCAAAGTTAGAAATGAACTTTATTATAAAGTTTATCTTACTAAGGAATGACTTTAATTCCTACCTACTATTAGGGGGTGATATCTTAGATATTACATATAATCTATCAAGGTATTTAGATATTCCCTCCTTAGTTATAATATGTTCTAACAATTTTCCCTCAGTCACACAAAAATACGTCTCTTGGAATTGAGAGAGATTGCATACCTTATACATCTTTCAAATACCTGTTGTAAGTGCATGATTTGATATTCCTTATTTTTAGAAAAGATAGTTAGGTCATCCATATATATGATAATACATTTACCTATAATACCTTAGAAAACATGATCCATATCCCTTTGGAAAGTGGCTCATATATTTATAAGCCCAAATGTAATTAGTTTTGTAGGAAAAGGTACCCCACTTAGTAGTAAATGCAATCTTCATCCTATCTTATTTATTCACTAGCACCTAGTTATATCCTTAAAAACTGTCAAGAAATGACATCATAGCAGAACTAGATATAATCTAAATTACTTGGTTAATAGAAGGTAAAGGATAGTTATAATTTTTAGATGTTCTAACTAAATTTCATAAAATCTATGAAAAATCTAATTTTTCCATTATTCTTCTTGACTAGTACTGAGTTAGCTACCCAAGTGGAGTGCCTACTAGGAAACACAATCTTGGCATCTAAGAGTTTATTGACCTCTTTATATATTAGTGGTTCTAAGATAGGGTTTATAGGCCTCTAATTTTGTCTAATGTTTGTAGTTTTATCTTAGAGGTATGGTATGTGTTATTAGTTTTGGATCAAATATCTGTAAGTCATCATAAGACCAAGTTATGACATCTTTATACTTGGTTAACAACTCTTTGGCTCTTTTATTTTCAATGCTTGTACATGTTGTACCAATATTAACTAGTTGAGGTTGACCTTGAACTCCAAGATCAATTGTATTATAATATTTCCCACTTACTTTGGTAATATTGATATTCTTAGCTAGTTTGTCTATGTCAAATAGTCTCTCCAAGGAAATCATGCCTTTAGGGATATTATTGTTAATCAATTGAATGACCTTGCCATTAAGTTTTACATCATCATCAAGGGTATTTTAAAATGGTATGGGCCTAAAATGCTCATGAAATAGTCATGAAGTCTAGGATCTATTAATCATCACTAAATACCTATAAATGGTTTATATTATTGGGGACTGAAGGGCATAAAACCAACTCAATATTATGGCTTGGGGAGTCTTGGTTTGGCATAAGATTGGTTGTAGTTGAGGCAAGCTCATCAATAGCCTTGTTTTCTTCCCTAGGGATGGAAACAATGGTATAAGCATCAAAAGATTCAATAAAATCCCATACCCTAAATTTGTATCTTTTGACATATGACAACTTGGATTGGTATTTAATTCTTACCTAGTTAACTACTAACTCGTAGTGACTATATAATAGTTGTTCCTTAACTTTATACTTGATAGAAAATTGTAATCCTAATATTAAAGATTCATATTTTTCAAGATTTTTAGTGCATGGGAGCTAAATTCTATAATAAAAATGATATTCTTCATGAAAAGGGATAATTATAACAATTCCTTCCCTAGATCTAGACTTACATCTAGCACTATCAAAATGTAAATTACATAGTTGAGGCATAATATGAGAAACATTTGAGTTACATACCTTATAAGTCTCAAGAGTTTAAACTCCTAAATTACATTTTACCATGTTAACCCTTTCATTGACAACATTGCACTTGGTGATCATGCATTTCATTTTAGTCTCTCTTTCTATCTTGATTTGGTCAGGGACTCCTTTCCAAGGCAACCAAATATCTAAAAAATCAATTGACATATAACCTTTTAAGCTTCTAGTCTAGTATCTACTCAATATCATCCAATTAGCATCAAGGATGTCCACCACTTGGATATCAATGAACTATTATATATTGGGCTCTAATCCAATCTGCATGTGAACATTTAATAAATCACCAATTACTTTGAGTTTTGATTTATCTAATTGAGTTACAAATATATCATATTTGATTGAAGTCACACCAAGTTATTCATAGATACATGTAGGCATGATGTTTGTATATGTACCTAAATATAACAAATAATTATGCAAATTCTTACCAAAGATCTTAACTATTAACAAGAAAAGTTGGACATCTACTTTTTTCTTGTGCATTACCATATTTGCATGTGTAGTCTTTTATAGTTTAGTAGGTTTCTTATTCAAGGATTCTAACAACAAATCCATTTATTCATTAATATATATCAACTCATGAAATGTGATGTTATCCTTGATCTTTTTCATGTCCTCTATAATATTATATCCATTCTTATTGGAAGAACTAGATGTATCAGTATCATTCTTCTAAGTACTTACCTTAGGAGGCTCTAGATTGTTGTCTCATGTAGTATCAAGAGGAGTGTCAAAGTTAATTTGAGGAGTTAAAGTAGTCAATGGTTTATTTGATCCCTATTCCTTATAAGATAAGTCTTCTTTATAAATTTTTGAAAAGCATGAATTTCTTTAGGAATATCTTCAATCTCATTGTCCTCTTGGAAAAGAAACTTCAATATCTCCACTATGAGTGTTGAATTAAAATACCTAGATGTACTTGAAGAATTGGATATACCTACATCACAATCCTCATTAAGGAAAAATTCAAAAGTATCTAAATCTTCTTGAAAGGATTTAAAAGCATTACAAAATTCAACACAGTCTATTTTACCATTCTTTGAAGTGTAATAAACTCTACAATAGTTAGGTAGAGCAACATTAGGAAGATTTATATTAGTTACATTCTTGTTAGTAGATGGCTCATTGTTATTTTTTTTGTGGTAAATATCATTATGAAATATATTAGTGGGTCTATTGAACCTTTGAAAATAAAAGTTCCTACCAGAGCTCTCTCCAGTATTACCTAATTGTTTTTGAAATTGAAAGAAGTTAGTATTAATATTTTGAACCATTTCAAGATAGAGTCACTCTCATTCTTTGGTACCTTAAAATTATGAACTTGAGTATTAGAATTAACTATAGGTATCAAAGCTTTTTAATCTTGTTGATGACAAAAATTACGCTTGATCTTAATCAATCAACAATGGGAAGTTTCAAGCTATGGGACAATGCGGCTTGAAATAACCTCCAAGTTTTAAAGAAGTTGGTCTCTTCTATTTTATATATGTTGGGGAAAAGGGATAGGAGACTAAATAGAAACACAAATGCAGGAATTGAAACCTAACTATGGCAATGCGCTTGAGTGTAATCCTAATCCTAACGTAAGCACAGTGAGACTATTATATGATTCAATTACAAATAAGATCAGACAAGTGCATGATCAATGTAAAAGATTGGAATAACAGAAATAGAGGCTCACAATAGGGGAGTCTTTTGCTGAGATACAGGAATTGTCGACAAAGGCATAGTGTTCAATATTCTTAATAGAATCTTACAATCACATAAGAGGTGTAGAATTCATGCATAGTTATGTAGAAATTCAGACTCTAGAAAATGAGACAAAAGCAAATAACATTTCTAATCACAACACTAGAAAATCTACAACATAGACTACTTTGCAAATGACACAGATAACATCAATAAGGGCATAGTGTTCAATCTTCTTATTGAATCTTCCAGTCATACAAAAGATGTAGGAACACACAAAATCATATAAACCTTTCGACTTAGGAAAATGAAACAAAAGCAAATGATATTATTGGTTAAAACTCTGATAGTCTAAAACTATAGAATTCCCCCCCCTTTTCTTTAGATTTTACAATCCTTCTTATATAGCTTTGGATGTCTCTTGGTGCTGCCTTCTTTCCCGTGTAATTCCACTTTGTCTTTCACTCATAGGGGACAAAATAGATGGTGCATTCAATGCCTTAGATGCATCCTAGTCTTATCAAGAACTGCCCTGACTGTGGCATGGTGATCCCTATCTAGTACCTCTCTTTGTGCCTAAAATTCTTTGTTCCATCCCTATTTGGCCACTCAACTATCTACTCTACCTCTACTTATAGGGGACAAATAAACAGTGTCTTTAATACTCGCAAGCCCCAAAAATCTACTTGGTGCACTGTTCTATCTACCATGAATAACTTCCACCTATTTTCCCCCATCTCTGTTGTAGCAGATAGACGGACACGAGGACACTTAGTCAATTTATGAAATTTATCTCCTTTTGATCTAGAAGGCACTAGAGGATGACACTTGTCCACTTTTGCTTTCTTTATATTTCATTGAGGAATGTTCTGCCTTTGACACCTATTGCAGCCCACTTCCTCGATATTTTTCAATTTTATTAAAACAAAACTCAGTGCATTCCTTGCCTTGGCAACCTTTAAGAAAGGATGGATGCATGTGGTAGTATTCACTTGTTAACACTCGATGCTTCCTCAGTCCTTTGAATATCATCTAGGACCCACCATAATCTTTATTCAGCAATTAGGCTCAAAATGGTTTCTTAGAGGTTGACACGTGGTGACCTCCACTACTCTTGGGAAGATACATGGCATCTTCCACTTCTCCTTTTGGGGGTATGTGGTGCCTTCCTCTTTCTTTGGGGATGGAATAGAGAGGGACTTGAAGAGTGTCACTTGGCAGCATTCACTGCTTTATAGCACTTAAGCAAAACAAAATGATGTCTTTATGCATTAAATGAAAGCATTAGACCCACGTCTTCCTAGATGCTGACACATGGAGATCTCCACTACTTCGTCAAAAGGGTAGTTTAGGGCCTCCACAACTACCACCTGGTGCTTTTCACTCTCTATGTTATTTAGCTTGTTAAAATTCTTTGTCAAATGACACACGGGTGCCTCTATGAGATGTGGATGTTGGCATGTGGTTCATTCCAATTAACTATTATTAGGTACGTGGCACATTCTGTGACCTTCCCAAAAGTTACAAAAGGGTGTTTAGAGGATGCCAGCTGTCCAGCTTCATCTCCCAAAAATTGACATTTGGCAGCTTTCACTTGAATTTGATACATGGGCAAAATGAGATGAAGGAAACAAAAAGGGGAAAAGGGATATGCTACCAGAGGGTAGCACTTTGGTAGCTTCCACTTCACTTCGACACTTAGGCAAAATGAACCCGTCCTCTACTTCAAAATTCTGCCGTGACGTCCAAGGTGTGTAGGAACCAAAATTACAGTGCTCGAACCAAAAAAATAAATTAAATATGACGTAGAGTAGGAAATTACTCTATAGTTATTGGTGACCTCTAGGACTTTTGAGCCTGATAAAAAAGAACCTGACTCCCACTCAATCAAAATTTCAATATTTATAGCTTCAACAACACTGTTTGGAAGATAGACCACTCATGGTCAGATAATCCTTACTCACTCTGCAACTCAACAAAAGCCAGATCCAAGTTGATGAGATCCTTGTGCAAAAAGTTTTGTAGGATCTAGACCATGGTTTTTAGCTTAAATTCTAGCCAAAAAATAAGAACCAAAATAGTTTCTACCTCTGGGAGTGAGGAATCATCCCGTAGGCTTTGGAAAACTATCTGATCCCTTTATTTGGTGAGCAGCAATGGTTCAAGTTGATCCACCATCAGCACCATCCTTGCATCTAAAAATGGGGAAGGGAGGCCTAGCTGCACCAGATCTTCAATATGGTGTCTCATCTCACTGATGCCTTCTTTTACGACATTGAGACAACTTCTAAAACTATTGGCTGTAGCATTATGACTGAGTTCTTCATTGATCTGTCTTGCGGTGGCCATTCTATCTAAGATTCCCATGGTTGCCAATGTTATATCCATTGAGCTATAGAGCTTTTCCAATAATTAATGAGAGTCCATGAATCTCTTAGAGATTGTGGCTAGAGTGTTCTATACTAGATTCTCTGCCCTTTCACGTAGTTGTTGCGCATTGAGCAAGAAGGTGAAAAATGGCCTGAGCTAGATAATCTCTGAAGAGATTTTCACCCATGCTAACTCGTAGAGCTCCTTCACCAGCTGCACCACTCCAACACCTCTTGGCCTATTGGCCAGCTCAATTACCAATTGTGAAATCCTCTATTGCTCAGCATGGAACTGGGCTTGAAAAAACATAGCTTTGTTTTATTCTTCAAGTAGCCCTTACTGTGATTGGGTAACTTACAGTTGGAGTCCTTCAACTCTTCCCTACAATGTTGCATTTTCTCATCTTAGAGTTGTTGTTTTATCCTTCGCAAGTGCAAGCTCCATCTTTAATGAATCATTTTGGGCCTGAATTGCCCACTGAGTCTAGAGGGAAATAGTATCTTGCAACTATTTCTGTAGACTAGCTATCTCATTGTCTTTCTTATTTATTTGTTTGGCCAAACTATTATAGTTTTCCTTCTCCTGGGCCAAATCAGCCTCCATCTTCTGAAGTCTCCTTGATTTCTTCAAGTAATCTTCTGTGACTATAGAAGTGGATTCGATCAGTACCTCGACTCTATCTTGAGGCCTGAATAGGGACATGTTAATGGCCACTACATTCATGGTGTAGTCTTCCAACTACATTTTTTTGCTCAGCCTGGCAACGTTGGGCAACAAATGGGTCACTATTAGTTGCTACTGAATGGGGTCAAATTGTGACCTCAAATGTGGAACAGCTAGAGCCTTATTCTCTTTAATCCTCTTCTTCTCCAATCGGGCTTCTCTTGCCTTCTTATTGGCATCAACCTACGTTTAGAAGGTCGAAGGGGATGCAATATGTCCCCATGTGAAGGGAAATCCTTATGGCAAGCCATATTGGAGAGCCATTGGCTAGCTAGGGGTGAGTTATAGGGGTATATTTCTAGGAATGGAAGGGGAGAAATGGGGTAATGTAAGGGCCTAAGGTGATAATGATGGGGTGACTTGTGAAATGGAAATGGCAGTAGTGGTAGGAGGTGTCATCTGACTTGGTGGAGGCACCATGTTGGCATGGTGAGGAATGGATTGAGAGGGAGGAGGAGGAGGAGTAATAACTACCTGAGGAGAATTTTCAGTGCTCTACACTGGGCACTGTGAAGGCTCCTCTTCCTAATCTAGATCTAATTGGAACTACACCCTTCTTCTCTTTCTGGGTGTCTCAGCTTCTGGCTGTGTTTGTCTCCCTTCTGCCACTATTGTTGCTAGTGGTGCATATGGGGAACTGGGGACTTCAATTACACCTAATGATGTGGAGGATTGTGGTGGTGAAGACACCACACTTCTTTATTATTCTGTGGTAGCTACAACTTGCTCTGAAATTTGTGGTTGTTAGCTTGGTCCCACTCTAACTGCATCCTACTTTGCCCCAAGTGTCAGTGTTTGGCTTGTGTCTGGGCTAGAAATAGGGGATGGATGCCATTCATCCTAGAGTTCTTCCCACCTTTCATTTGAGTCTATGCCTCTAAAAGCATGGGTGGTCTAAGAGATTTATTGCCTATATTTCTAATAGGCCTCAATTTTCTCTGTGTCCCAACCTTTGTTCCTCAGTGTCCTTCTCAAACTAGAGGTCATCCTGGCCTTAGGATCGTAATCCCTCTATTTATCATAAAAGGTCTCCCATGGCCTATTCGGTGGGAGGGGTAGGTCTGTTAGCTCAATGTAGAGACCAAGGCTGTCTTTTGTAGGATTTTTCTTGGTCTCCCAGAAGGGGCAACTTTCATGTGCAATCTTGGCTCCAATTCTATTTGTCCTCACTACAGAGGCTATGTAATCTCTTGGGTCATAAACCCACATGTCCTCGACCAATAAGAACCCCAAGAAGGTCAGTTTCCTTAGCAACACGGTCTTAGCTTCTTTGGCTTCTAGGCTTACATTTCCTACCATCCATGGGAGATTATACATTCTCCACTTCTTCTTCCTAGAACCATATTCATTATCGACCACCGACACCTACCTGGTGATTTCCAAGAATGCTAACTGAAGAGTCAAAACTTTTGGTAGTAATACTGGTTCCCCACAAAATCCATGGACCCTTAAGGTTGTGTGATGGGCCCCAAAATAGAAATCACATGGGATGGGACAATTAACCAGGAAGTTCATGACACTTGGGAATAACCTATTTATAATAGGCTCAGGGCTGAGGCAATGAAGAATAGGGGTAAAAAATAGTTCCCAAAAATCATAAGGGTCACTGGTCTTTGATAAAATATGTGTCCATGTAGACATAGGGATGGTTCTTTGAGGGTCAAAAGCTAGGTCATATAGGTTCAGGCTCATAAATTGGGAGAAGAGGTCAGGGTTTTAGTGAAAAATGAGATGGAACAAAAAGGAGGAATACCTGAATATCCCTTTTGACTAAATTGGGTCAGTTACTTGACCATCGAGAAGGTGAGGTGCTCAGAGAAGTCAAGATGATACTCCTATGTCTTGTCAACTATTTTTAGACTAAAGAGGATGGCCATTTACTCAACATATATAGCTACATCATCCTTCATGCCAAAGATGAGAGCCATCATCGACAGTGCATCTTGGCTAGAGGGTGCAAACTAAGTTCTTGAAGTGGGGAGCATGGGTACCATTGTGTCACCATCAGCCATTTGCAATTCAGACCTCAAAAACTTGGTCTGAGTATTGGCATTCACCCATGTCCTTTGCATCCTATCAATGGCAGGCAAGGTGGCGGAACTATTGTATTACATGGTAAGCATGTCCCTGATAGCTTGTGGGGTGACCTTTAGCATGAAGGGGCCTTATTAGATGGTGCAAGATTGTGGGTGGAGCAAGTCTGTGCATAATTCAATTATATCTGGGCATGGGTGTACAACTAGGACAATGAATTGAGCTAGTTGTGATGTCCATATCCTCATTTTGAATGTTTCATATTGCCTTGCCCTGGCTCTTTGCATAGACACCTTTGGTCTGCCCCTTCTCTGAGGTTCTTGCCACTAGCTCTTTGTAAGGTCGGGTCCACAATTTCATCTACATAGTCCCTTACCTTTGAAAGGTCACTTAGTTTGACCAACTCCAAGGGCTTTTATTCTTGGGTAGCTCTTTGGTGGTTGCACAAGAGCTATAACATATGACTTACTCACTAGTAACCTATCAAGAAATCCACGTGTCCCTATTCCTTACTGTGATGATGATGCTCCTGCCATCTTTATGTTTCTTGTATGATACCTGGTATGAACCTTGTGTAAGATAAAAACATGTTTCCTGAAATAAATTTCACTAGGTGCCACAATCACAATGAGCAGGATATTTTCATAGGAATGCTTAAGATTTTGTAAACTTTAAAATTTGCTAAGGGATATTTATGGGCCTATCAAGTCCCAAATAGCATTAATTTCAGCTGACCATTAGCAAATCCTACTCAATCTTTGGGAAACAGTGAGGTGGACACATTATGCGGTGCAAGGTACCTTAGAGATCTCAAAGATTTGGGGAAGCATTTATTGCAGCAAAATTTAAAAGAATTAAAAAAATTTCTAAGATGTCGACTTTGCGTTTAAAATGCTCATTTTTAAAAGAAAAGTAGGAAAGCAAAAAAAATAAAACAAAGCAATGTAGGAATGGGAAACTACCTAACTATATTAATTGAATATGCTTATTCCCTTCTGAGATAAAAAATGAACTTTCCAACATATTTTTTATGACAAGCCAACTCGTGTTGCCATACCAATGATTGCAATGGGTATACCTTTGATGGGATGTCTTCTACGCCAGCCACACGAATTTGCCTGCACTTGAACGAGTCTGAGCAAAACATGTATTCGACACTCATAAACTCTTCTTGCCCTTGAAAACCTATCAAATACTAGTTCTTCATGTTGTTGTGTGTCATCAAGAAATCATTGGCTATTGGTTCTTCACTCTGTGCCTTGTGATATTCATTATCTTTTAGCTTATCTCCTTCAAATTCTAGCTTTATTGTATTATCGTGCTCCTTGATGACTTCATCCTCTTGGAAGGATAAATTGGGAAGCTGACATTCCTTTTACATACTCAGCTGAGCCTCAATGCTGTCTTCTCCACATTTGGCCAATTCATAGCCTTCTTGCAGGATAGTGTCATTTGTCTCAATGACTAGATCAAGGGAGTGTCCATGCTCCCCCATATCCTCTTGCAAGGTGAGGAAAAATTTAGAAATGATCTCCTCCTCATCAGAAGTGAAAAAATCTTGCAGCTTATCCTCTTGTTCATCAAAGGGGAAACCTATGGTGATTTCCTCTTTATTCGTACTTATGGAATCCTCTTGACTAGCCATGAATTGAGTGTACTCTTCCGCATACTCATTTGATTCCTTCAAAATATATTATTCTTCAAAAGGGGATGAAGAAGAAGGCTGTGATGGAAAACAAGAAGCTTCTTGAGTAAGGGTGGAAAGGACTTGAGGGGAAAGTAAGAGTTTGGGGTCCTCTTGACTTTCTGCTATCATAGAGTCTACATTATTGGGGAAACGATCTTGACAAGTCTAACTTTATTCATGAATAGGGGTGGCATATGTTTGATATGGGATTTGTGGTGGTGGATATGAGGTTTGGTAGACTTGGTAAGGCTAGTTCTCATGAACACTTAGCCTCTCTTCTAGAAATGCAATCAATCCACACACATCCAACATCTCATATGTAAACTCCTACCAATTTTCCCTTTTAATGGGATCCCACTCACTTTTAATCAAGGCAATTACTTCCCTTACTTGATGGATGACATGACTAGGGATTTCTTGGCCATATCTCCTTCGGTTATCAAGCTCTAACACATATTTTTTAAATCCTAGTAATGCCTTTTTAAAGGTGAAAATAAGGTCAGGTTGAGCATGATATGTGACATATTGGGGAGACTGGGCATAAGATTGGTATAGCTCATAATCATTTGCATCCTCATTACTTGGAGATATTCCAGGAGGAACTTGTTCTTGATTAAATATATTTGAAGGGGAATAAGACTCATAGCTATGAGTAATAGAATTATACATACCAAAAGGGATTTCTTGATGATACTGCTTAATCAGCTGATTTGACTTAGAGTCATTGTTGGTGTTGTTGAAAAACCTCCAAAGGCTTATTGGCTGAAGAACACACCAAAATTCTTCAACTACTTGACATATTGGTCCCATCGGGCATGCCGAAAACTGTTGATGATGAGAATTGTGCTTGATCTTAATCAATCAATAATGGGAAGTTTCAAGATGTGGGACAATGCAGCTTGAAACAACCTCCAAGTTTTAAATAATTTGGTTTCTTCTATTTTATATGTGTTGAGGAAAAGGGATAGGAGACTAAACAAAAACACAAATGCAGGAATTGAAACCTAACTATGGCGATGCACCTGAGTGTAATCCTAATCCTAACCTGAGCACAGTGAGACTATTATATGATTCAATTACATTTAAGAGTAGACAAGTGCATGATCAATGTAAAAGATTGGAATAATAGAAATAGAGGCTCACAATAGGGGAGTCTTTTGTTGAGATACAGGAATTGTCAACAAAGGCATAGTGTTCAATCTTCTTAATAGAATCTTCCAATCACATAAGAGGCATAGAAGTCATGCATAGTTATGTAGAAATTCAGACTATAGAAAATGAGACAAAAGTAAATAACATTTCCAATCACAACACTAAAAAATCTACAACATAGACTACTTTGCAAATGACACAGATAACATCAACAAAGGCATACTGTTCAATCTTCTTATTGAATCTTCCATTCATACAAAAGATGTAGGAACACACAGTCATATAAACCTTTCGACTCAGGAAAATGAAACAAAAGCAAATGATATTATTGGTAAAAACTCTAAAAGTCTAAAACTATAGAATTCCCCACCCCCTTTTCTTTAGATTTTATAATCCTTCTTATATAGCTTCAGATGTCTCTTGGTGTCACCTTCTTTCACACGTAGTTCCACTCCATCTTTCACTCATAGGGGAAAAAATAGATGACACATTTAATGCCTTGGATGCATCTTGGTCTTATCAAGAACTGCCCTAACTATGGCATGGTGATCCCTATTTAGTACCTCTCTTTGTGCCTAAAATTCTTCATTTCATCCCTGTTTGGCCGCTCAGCTGTCTACTCTGCCTCTGCTTATAAGGGACAAACAGATAGCATCTTTAATACTTACAAGCCCCAAAAATCTACTCAGTGCACTGTTATATCTACCAGGAATAACTTCTACCTATTTTCCCCCCATCTCTATTATAGTAGATAGACAGACACGAGGACACTTAGTCAATTTATGAAATTTCTCTCCTTTTGATCTAGAAGGCACCAGAAGATGACACTTGGCCACTTCTACTTTCTTTATATTTCATTTAGGAATGCTCAACCTTCGACACCTATCATAGCTTACTTCCTTGATATTTTGTAGCTTTATTGAAACAAAACTCAATGCATTCCTTGCCTTGGCAACCTTTAAGAAAGGATGGATGCACATGACAGTCTTCACATATTGACACTCAGCACTTCCTCAGTCCTTTGAAATATCATTTAGGACCGACCACAATCTTTATTTAGTAATTAGGCTCAAGATGGTTTCTCAGAGGTTGATACGTGGTGACCTCTGCTACTCTTGGGAAGATACGTGGCATCTTTTACTTCTCCTTCTGGGGGTATATGGTGCCTTCCACTTTCTTTGGGGATGAAGTAGAGAGGGACCCAGAGAGTGACACTTGGTAGCATCCGCTGCTTTATGGCACTTAAGAAGAATAAAATAATTCCTTTATGTGTTGAATAAAAGTGTTGGACCCATGTCTTCCTGGATGTCGACACATGGCAATCTCCACTGCTTCGTCAAAAGGGTAGTTCAAGACCTCTGCAATTGCCACCTGGCACTTTCCACTCTCTATGTTGTTTAGCTTGTTGAAAGTCTTTATCAAATGACACATGAATGCCTATATGAGATGTGTATGCTGGCACGTGGTGCATTCTACTTAGCCATTATTAGGTACATGGCACATTTTGTGACCTTCCCAAAAGTTACAAAAGGGTGTTCGGAGGACGCCGGCTGTCTAGCTTCGTCTCCTAGAAATTGACATTTGGCAGCTTTCAATTGAATTTGATACTTGAGAAAAATGAGATGAAGGAAACAAAAAGGGGAAAAGGGATCCACTATCGGAGGGTGGCACTTTGGTAGCTTCTGTTGCACTTCAACACTTAGGCAAAACGAACCCATCCTCTACTTAAAAATTCTACCGCAACGTCCAATGTGTGTAGGGACCAAAATTTTAGTGCTCGAACCAAAAAAATAAATTAAATATGAAGTAGAGTAGGAAATTACTCTACAAATCCTATGGATGAAATCCATTGACATCATTATTCAAGAATCCTAGGTTTTGGCTAGGATAAACATGACGTAAGGGTAATTGGTTCAAGGTTAGAAGTTGATTCAGAGTAAGTGTATTCTAATTGGCATTGTTAATAATATTCATGGTAGGAAAATGTGGGTTGACATTAGGAATGGAGTAAGCTATTTAACCTTGGGGTTTCATTTGGTCATTTATTATCACTACTTTGGAATAGGCCAAGGCTAATGTGTTTATGACTGGAAGAGATATTTTAGGAACATAGAGGTCATAGGATCTACAACATCCTTATAAATTTCCAAATAAATAGATTAATTAGGTTTATAATGGGTTATGGTCCTACTAAACATATTTTAGAACCTATAATTAAAGGATCTTATGGTCTCATTAGAATCCCTCTTGACTGTGGTGAATTATTCATACAAAATGTATGGACTAGTGATTTTACCAAATTGATCAATGAAAATATTATTAAAATCATTCCAACTAGTAATGTAATTCTTAGGAAGGTTAAGAAACCAATCATATGTAGCATCTTATAAAGTAAATGAAAATAATCTACATGC
Organism: Torreya grandis; assembly: GCA_037957365.1. Classification (NCBI taxonomy): domain Eukaryota; kingdom Viridiplantae; phylum Streptophyta; class Pinopsida; order Cupressales; family Taxaceae; genus Torreya; species Torreya grandis. The sequence goes on from JARHVA010002274.1 coordinate 2,386,540, forward strand.
TACATATTCATGAGTTACATTCAATAGTCTCAAAGCATCTTTTAATGATTTAATATGTTCTTTAGTAGTTATAATACCATTAGGACTAAATGTGGGAAATTAATTTTTAGAATTATGAATAAGCTCATATATCACACTTGGTATAATGATTGAGAAACTACCAAGTCAATCCATACCTTGGTAGGGATTAAACATGGGAGCACTCTATACTAGTGAAGTTGGTAGAGACTTTGAAAGTTTGTGATTACCTTTGTCAGATATCACTCTTCTATGAACTTCTAATGAAAGTAGGGGTTCTCTAGTCTCTTAACATGACCTTGTCCTAATCCTTGGAAATTCCATCTTGTGAGCTTTGAATCCTATTTGAAATACAATGTGTCAATCTTATCTTTACAGGGAACAATGATTAGACTTGTACATTACGCAATTTTTTCAAAGATTTATATAAAGGATGATCAAGGACAATAATATTTAACTAAGTTAGCTCAAAAATATATAAAAACATGTAAATATGATTGATATTTACATGTTTAAGCTCAAATGAACTCAAATTTGCAAAGGATCTATTAATATTTGATCAAAACAACTATTACTAACCTCAAACCCATTAAATTGACAAAGATTAAGCCATATTTACCCTAATTAAGCATATACCTTCAAAGAATGTTGATCTTTATCTAAAGGAAGCACAAATATTGGTCTGAGACCATAAAGCTCAATGATATTTACATGATTGAGCAAATAATTACAAAAATGTCCAAATATTACACCAATATTTTATCAAAATATGCCAAACTTAGCAAATATTATATAAATTCATAAAGATCTAATTGAAGGCCCTCCTTCTAGCACTAGCAAAGCCTATCCTCTTGATGATTGAATATGTATCATATATGCCTAGAGTGTTTAAGAAAATGTATCATTTTATAATTCTATTAATTTAGTGCATGAGTTACAGGGTGTGATAATTTTGTTATCTATTGATGGAATAGAAGCAAAGCAACTGGATTGTTTCATAATATTTATAATGTTTGGTGGTTGGGAGCCACCCTAGCCAAATAGTTGATCTATGAAAAATATGAAGTATGTTAATCTAATAATGGTGAATTATTATCAAGAACTAATCTAAAGACTAATCTAAGATGGATATTTACAATGAAAATTAAGATAGAGTGATCTAGTTGAAAAAGGAGAAAAAGGAAAGGTAAGGTAGAGAAGAGTTGTTGTTGATCTTCATTCCAAACATCATGACAAAATTCAAATATAATCTCAAATCCTATCACACATTAGACAAACATCTAAGGAATGTGGGAAATAATCCAAAGAAGAACCAAGTTCACTTTAAAGATTTACCCCTGCAAGCAAACATCATTAGCCAAAATTCTAAAATATTTACCCCTACAAGCAAACATCATTAGCCCAAATTCTAAAAGAGTAAGAAAATTAAATGAACCTAAAAACTTTTGATTAACCTAGCATTAGCACCAGTTAACAACTTTGCATTCAAATGTATACACCAATAATTCATAACATCCATTCAAATCTAGAAGTCAAAAACAAAGTAAGATAGAAGCCATGATAACAAAAGACACAAGAAAATTTGGACAAACTTTGAAAAATTCTTTCCTTATACTAATATCTCAAAAGTTACAATTGGTTTTTTGGCTCAAAAACTCCCTCCCTTTTTACAATTGATAATACTTCTTTTAAGAATGTAAGGAAGTATGTTAGTTAGTCATATCCAATTAAAAAAGTAAAAATGTTAGGACAACTATCCTTTTTACAAATGTTCTAGAATACACTAGAATTTTCCTAATGGAATGACCTATAGGCAAAGTGATTTACAAGTTGCACATGCCTTTATAAAAGAATATTCCATTTTCAAAAATATATAATTTTATTAATAAAAGGAATATTCTAAGTTAGCTATCTTGACCTTAGGACACTTGTGTTGATGTAGTCTTTTGCCTTCCCTATAGGATATTCATTCTATAGTGTTGTTCATTAATAAACTAGAGGTGAATGATAGGTTTCATGAAGAGCTCCTTTTATTGATTCTCAACTCTTTAAGATCCTTCTCAACTCTTTATAAATCTTGTTTGATACTCTTGTCATCTCTTATATTCTCCTCAAATGAAGAGTAGGCCCATTATTGTTTTTTTATTATCCCCTATTTTTCCCTACCCTTAGTTCCTCACTTCTTGCATGAATTGAGTAATTACATGCTTGAACTCCTCATATATGATAATACATAATGGGTTAAGTGTGGTTGGATCCTTAATTATTTGTCTAGGATATACAACATCTTGACTTCATGTTTCTCAAGGTCCTTAATAATGTCCTCCATTTGCTTGTACTAATTACTCAAGACCTTGATCTTGTCGACTAATATGGTCATAGCCATATTCAGGTTGGTTAGGCTAATGTTTCTCAATTCAAGGATTTGATTCTTAGTCAAGACCTTGATCAAATACTTCACTTGATATCATATAGCCTATCATTAGCCAACTTGGCCTATAGCCATAGTATTTTTTTTGCTCACTATATCTTGTTTGGCTCTAACTAACTTTAAGGAATTGAATAAATCAACCATTGTGTCCTTAAATTGTTTCAATTGACCTTCTTGGATTAACAAGATGTCTTTTTACTTCAAATTCTTGTTCTATTTCAAGATGCCTTTGATAATTATTTTTAATTTATCTAACTAAGATCGAGTCATTTCAAGAATGTTTTCATCAAATATCTAATCCTCACCAAGATTTTATCCCCTAATTGGAGTCAATCTAGTGAATGGTTCCACTTTATGAAAGGTGAACTCTTCTCCACCAACCATGAACTTCTTTTCAATTACTCTCTATAAGTTGGTATTTGTTGGGTCAAACTTAACACCAATTAAAGATTGTGTCATTTGAGGATAAGAGGTCTCAATTTGTGTTTTACCTTCTGGGGTAGCCGCTCTTTTCTTTTCTTCCTTATGTAAAGCCATAATCCATGGCTTGAGATCCTCATGCATAGTGATTTTAACTTTGTCATTACCCAAGGACGGTGCATAGTTAGGACCTGTAATTTCTTATAGATGAAACAGTATAGGATGATTGGTCCATTAATTAGATTCTCCTCACTAAAAATATTAACCTCATCTAAAGGAGGGGTGAAATTCACCTTTGGCTTCTTGGTCTTTATTAGAACAACAACCAATTTAGCTTTTCTCTTAGGTGGATATATAGGAGTTAGATCCAATTCTATTTCTTTCCCCTTTTACTTTTCTACTTTCTTAGCTTAGCCTTCTTCCTCATTAGACTGATAAGTACTAGATAACATTGTAAGTGCATCTTCAACTATTTCACTAGGGTCTAATGTTACTATTTCAATCTATTCAATAGGTGACCCTTGTTCTTTTACTTGGGTTAAGGAAGATAAAACCTCATTAGGCCTTATTTCTTCTAGACTATGTTCCTTGTGCATTTGGATCTCTAGTTTTGGTTATGTTGGTGAAGGTTTAAGAGGTGCACTACCTAGAAAATGGTATTGCCTTAGCCTCAACTAACATATATCATCATTTCCCTTTTTCTCCCTTAATAATCAAGCCTCTAGTTGGATTTATATTTGTTCACTCTCCCTAAGAATTCATTGATTGAAGACACTTTAGTATACATGGGATCATAAGGACCAGGCTGGCACCTATAAGTCACACTTATTCCTTTTGCTTTCAAGTGTCCTAGAACTCTTCCTTAGGGATCCCACTACCTTATTTCATCATGATATAATTTAAAAAAGGTTTTGTGTTTAGAGGTAGACTCAATATTATCTCATTGAGAAAACACAATCCTACCAATGGTTATGGGAAGGGTGTGGTGTAGTCCCTTCCTTTTTGTCTTTTATAAGCCATCTATCTGATTGCATATCTAGTATGATATTTCTTGATCTGCTAGTTTGGATATAACATGGACATGTAGCCTAAGTGGGGTGCATTATGTTCCCTCAATATTGATAATGGTGCAATCTAGATTAATCCATACATCTCCCATGGCTTCAATAATCTTATTGAGTAATGGGGGACCCTCATCATTGTATTCTCGATGACAACCTCTATTAAGGCTAGATATACATAATCATAGATGAACTAGATGTGATCTTTGTATTTGAAGATATGAAACTTGGAGTAATATTGGGAGACTATTTGTGTCCCATCAGGTGACCATTATCTAAGGATTGGGATCTTGGTGGTGGCAAGTAGATAATCCATCAAGTATGATATCATGTAAAACTAACTCCTAATCTTTTTCTTAACTATAGATAATTGTCTAATCAAACAAGTGATAATTGTCTCACCTAGAGGAGGGGTGAGTTAATTTTTTAACTATGAAATAAACTAAGGGGACCTAGATTTTGTCCACATATGTGATGGTGGATTTCCACACAACCTATTCACCATGGTCATGATCATTCTAATCCCAAGTCTAAATTGGCTAATTGGGATGTTGTTGTTGAAGTTAGAGAATATTTGACTCTTAGAATATAGCCATGAGACAAGGATGCTCTTCATATCCTTCTCCTTGGCCTAATTTTTGAAGGTGGCCATATCTACTTGGGGTTTAGGTAATTTATATTAATTTTAAAAGTCTATGGGAGATATATAAGCAATTTTCTTGAAGCTACATTCATGAACTATCATACCTTGATCAATTTTAACATCTCTAAATATGGGAGTAATTATGTCTATGCAATGTAGTACCTCCAATTTTGGTAAAACAAAATGAAGACCCATAATTTAGATGGAGAACATGTCTTAGTACTTCCTCCTTTAAGACATGTTCTTCTCCCCCTCTCTGGTAATGGTTGGTTTCTCCTCAATTTTCTAGAATAGCTTTGACCAATGTATGTCTCTAGTATTCAAAGTGGTTGTATCAAACTGTGTGTCCTTGAAAATTCTTCCCTCTAAGTTTGAAGTTATATATAGCTCCAAAATTTCTTATAATTTCCTTTTCAAACTTCCATGGTGGTGAACTTTGTTAAATTGCTCACTAGTGGACTACTCTTTAGCTCTGGATTAAATTGTTATTGTTCATATGATAATTCACTCTCCTTAGATTGATTATGATCAATTATGGATTAAATTAAGGATCTTATATGTGTTAGGTATTTTACAGAGGTATTCTTAATACTTTAATGGTGGTATATATTCATAATTAAGTGAGTTTTATGCCTTAGATTTTATTTAGATCATGTATTTATACCTTTACCTTTTCTCAGGTCCACTAAATATCCATGTATGTCATTTTCTACTGATGTGGCATTGCCATGGCATATTCATGGCACCCGTTTGGCATTTTCATGAAGATTTTCTCATTACTATTCAAAATGTGACCATTTCCTTTTAAAAATCCTTCCTTAATTTTATACCATCTAATTATCCTTGCACATATTATCATGGACCATCGATCTTAATCCACAAGATTGAACACCATTGGTCACTCAATATCTTGTTTTATTAAAAAATCCACTTTGATCATACACCATTGGATCATCCTCATTTGAGAAAACATAGGCCATTAATCTTGCATAACATACATGAGATTTAATTTGAGACTAGGGATTCACTTTTCAATGTTGATCATGCACCATTGGATCTTATGGGTACAAATCAATGTGTACCATTGATCTTAGGAAAATGATCAATAGTTAACCTAGAACCTAAGGTTTCATTGAAGTCTTGAATCTTTTCACTCCATTGATTAGAATGCATAAATGTTAATACATACCATCGATCATTTAGAACTTGTTCATGTTTTAATCCAGGACTGTGGCTTGGTGTTTCAACATTTATCTCACATCGTTATATATTCCTCATCTGAGAAAATGTATATCATAGATTGTGATCTAGTTAGTTGAATGTGATTGGTTCTCTATGAATAGTGAAAATAATTAAGTTAGGGATTGAGAAACATATAAAACTTAAGACAAAGTCTTAGATTAATGTTTTTATACAAATAAAGCCTTTTAATCTAAATTATTAATCTAGGTTTAAAACATATTAAAGTGACCCTATAAATAATAAAAGATATGGCATAAAATAGCCTTAGGTTTTTATTATATTAATAAATACAACTAAAACCTTAGGGTAAAGCTTTAGGCTAAGTCTATGTCATAATAAAAGGGATCATGTGCTTAGTTTCTAATTATTGATCTCATGTTGTTATATATTCTCTAGGGTGAATACACATCATTGATCAAAATCCTTGACTTATTTACCCCATCTCACACCATCTGATTAACCTCACCTAGTAGACACGAGTCATTGATCTTGTAGACAATCACAATTTTTAAGTCATGTTTAAGAATTACATGAAACTTGGGGTAAAGTCTTAAACTAAGGTTTTGTATTAATGTTAATAAACACGAATCAAAACATTAGGATTAATTTTTTAATCTAAGTTTATAACAAAGGCACCATGCATTATTTAGACAAAGATCATAGATAAAATGGACCAAGGGTCATGGGATATAAAAGGGACCAAGTATGAATTTTTAGACTAAGGTTTGGTTGTGTTAATAAAAATGACTAAACCTTAGTATAAAAATTAAACTAAGTCTTGAACAAAATCAAAGTGTTCCCACATAAATTACTCCCATGAAAATTTGAATTCAATTCAAAGGGCATGAGCTAGGGTCATTAGAATTAGGGTTTTAAGATGATCAATTATGAATTTAATTTGATTTTTAATATTCCAAAGGTTAGTAAAATATCACATTGACATTTAAATCATAAAATCAAGATGTTGTTCATTCCAAGTGGACCTCATTAAACATGTAATTTGGGAACATAACAAGCACCAATGTTAGAAAATTTAGACAAGGGAAAACTAAAATCATGTACGATTATGCTAACCACACTAGGTGTGGATGATATTCAAATAAAAATAATGTGAAAACATGCTAGTGCCACTCTGATCAAGTGAAAATTCAATTTTAGGGTACAAATTTGCACAATTTATCACAAGGGTCCCCATTTTTTAGGAATGGGAGTATGTTGACTTCAATAGGAGTGATGTCTAAACAAGACTCATTTTGACATGGTAAGATAAAAAAATAGTTTAGACTCAAGACCATAAAATAAAAGATAAAATGACACAAACACTTAAGTTTAACATCCTAAATCTTAAAACTGATAAGGTAGCACATCACTATTGAATTTCATCAATATACTCATTATTGAGAGATCTTGATTTTAATTATTAATCCAAAACGTAAAATTTCAAGAAAAGTAGGGTTTTTAGGTTCCTTATTATCTCAAGAGTTTGTATTGTGACATGGAAATTTTGGATACTCATCATGTGTCAACAATATATCTATGGTAAATGGGGTTGTTTTAAACTATCAATTTTCACTCATTTGTAGATGGTCCCAAGTGTGGATAACACAAGAGAAGCTCAGATAAATTGGGTCCACATCATATAAATTGTTATGAAAAGGTATTGTCCTTTTCACAACCATTATATCCATCACTTAGTTTAGTTTGATGTTTGAGTTTATCATATGTTCTAAGGGAAATAGTCACTAAGAGAGGTAGTTTAACCACTCAAACTATTGTCACAATAACTCACCAGCTCAATTTATATACCCCACCATGAAGTGGGATTGAAGCAATGTTGAGATACTAATTTCCAGGTTAATTCTTCCCTAAATAACCCATGATCAGGTAATGAAATCTCGCTCACAAGCCAAAAGAAGAGAATTCATGAAAATAAATATAAATGAAAAGACTTTAGGGTCATTTTGGGGTCACCCAAACCATATAGATTTGGGGAGGGCCTTATAAATTTTTTTCTCATACCTTTAGAATAAAGAGATAAAGGAAAATAATGAGCACTTTTGGTCACCTGAGTTACCTAAAGGATATGGGGGAGAGAATACACACGTCACTTGATTTTTTAGAAATAAACAAATTTCAATAAATAAGCATAAAAATGAATAACTCTTAGGAGTATGTAACTAAATGTGAAATTTAATTTTAGTACACCAAAATAAAGTATATTGTGAAATTTGAGCCCCTTGGAATTAGTTTTTTGAAAAAATTGCAAAAATCTTCAAAAATAACTAATGCATGAAAATAACTAAGTTCATTTGAAGTACCAAAGACAAAGTGTGAAAAATTTAATCATGTTCAAACTTTGAAATTTTCACCTAAAGACCTACAAATTATTAGAGGATTTACCTACTTAAAATCCCAAAATAAAGTGAAAAAACAACATTTTAAAATGAACTCTTAGGTTTTTATAATTTTTGCCTCAAAGATAAATCAACATCGATCTACACAGGGATCGATGTCAGTCCATAGAGATTGATGTTAGTCCATACAGGGGTAATCAACCTTGGTTGACAAAGGGGTAATTAACTTTGGTTCATAGAGGGGTAATTAGCATTAGTTTGGGACAATTGGCATAGATCCCTATCAATGTTGAAATAAAATGACATCAGTTACCTACAACCTATGAGTTGCTAAAAATAAAATGAAACATAAAAAATGAAGTTAAAACTTGACTTTTGAAGATTTTTAAGCATCTTTTATAAAAAATAAAAGTAGCATATCATCCTCCTTGGTTATATGAGATCATTGAGAGTCATATTGGGCATGTCAACATTTGAGCTAGGAATTTGACATAGAGGGGAGGTTAGTCTTGTGTTAGTCTCATAAAACTAATAAAATGAACACACTAAATTCCTAACACCTCTAACCTAGACACTAGGAGAAATTAGTAATAAAAACTAAATAAAATCACAACAAAAACATAAAATAAATAAATCCTTTACCTTAATTTGGAGATGCAAATATCTTTGTTGAATGGTTTTCTCGTCTTGTGCACAAAGAAGCCTTTAATAATGGAGCTTTCTTGGCTCAATATCTCCTTGACACTTTGGATTTTGATTGCTTGGCTTAAGATTTTAGCATGGTAATACTAATTTCATGAGTCTCATGCATCAAATATTACATTATAACTATAAAATATCCAATCTTGATGAAATTATTTATGCATAATAACTTTGTACCAAAATAGCTTATGGCTCAATAGGCAAGGACTTGTATTTATAGCGTTAGGAATTAACTCTCACCCAAGGTGAGTCAAGGTTGAGTTTCAGCTTGGAATGGGTTCAAACTATCCCTTGGTAAGTTAAATATAACTCTAGTTGAGTTAATAGTTATCAAGTAATTATGAGTTTTAATTACTATGCATGGTTCTAAAATTAGATATTTTAAGATATTTTTAAAGGGCTTGATAACTCATAAAGGCAATGATGAAAGGCTAGGATATTTTGAATTTTTGAATTTCCTTTTTTAGATATTCATTAATTTTAAATGGATAATTCAAATAAGAATTTAATATTGTTTTTTTGTTAATTGATTTATATTATCCTTTTATCTCTTTCAAGATTTTATGAAGTGAGTAAGTGCCCAACTTAATAGGTCCATAGGCCAAATTGATAGTTATGATGCCACAAGGTGATTAAGGATGAATTCATGAGAGGTTATTATTGCATATGATAGAATACCCAATTAGGAATGTCTCAACATGATTCTAAGATTTGATTAATTATTCACAAGAAAATTTGGGATGTTCAATGATTCCTAGGCTTAATTTGTAATGGTTGGTAGGAATTAGTTTGAAGTCTGGTTAGAAGCCAGTTGTGGCCAATTTTAGGTGTCTATATTTTGCCTTTGTTCTCACTCCCTAATGGTTTCCACTCATAATTATATTATATCTCATCCACCCTTTGTATCTCATCCTAGTTTCCTAACCCAATTTTATCCTACCCATTTTGTTCCCCCTTTCATAACATCCATAGAGAGCTCTATGATTTTTTGTACTCCTCTAGTTTTTATTGCATTTATTGTTTTTATTTTCCCAACCTAGATACATCTACCTCCTATTAAAACTCTTCTTGTTTCATCCCTCATAAGTGACCATGTCCCTATTAGTTCCCTATATTTCATAATATTAAGTGATATGAGCATCCTAGTTCCTCCATTATACATTATAATCCTACTTTGGACTAATTTGGTGACATTGACTTGGCCAGCCTCATATATTTATATAGGGATATCCCATCAAGTTGGCACATTCCCACCCAATTCCATAATTTACCCAATAAAATTTGTAGCAATAAATGTCATAGACTCATCTAATCCCACAATTTACAGTCTTTCATCAAGTCTAGTAATGGCTATAACACTTACACAAGCTTCATTTAGAATATCACCTTCAAGTTCACAATATCATTAGTGAGAATCAACTAGAATTTTGGTAATTATCCAAATATAATTTCACTTTATCAATATTTTAAACATTTAGTTACACATGCAATTCCTTCATGGGCCTCCATTTGCCTTAAACTAGGATCCTCAATACTCAGATTGACCTAGCTAATCTCATCTTTCAAGTTAAACACATAGCTTCCAACATAATAAACCCTCAAGTATTCATGACTTAGGACCAAATAATGTATCATTTTTTACCTTGAGTATCACATTTTTCAGTGCTTTCTTTTGAAACCATACATCCCCCTCCATCATCTATCCCATTCAATCCCTTGCCTTTGTTCTTGTATCCTCCAACTATGCCTCCAACTTCCACTTTGACTACCACCACCCCTAATTTTCATCATCCACTACCTTAGGAATAATTGTAGGATAAGTTTTTATGGGCCCCATTTAATATTTAGGTGCATAGAGGATAAAAATTATCAATCAAGGAGACATTAATATCCATATAAGATTTGACTAGGATTTGGGCATAATGAAAAGGTTAATTACACATACCTTGACACAGTATGGATACCCAATGGTATGGAGAAAAAAATATGATATATTATCACTCATAAGGATTAGGATGTTGAGGTATGTTAATAATTTTAGTGTTGTGGAATTGATGATGTCATTGATGTCAAAGTCAATATGTATGTCATTAATGTCAAGGTCAAAGTTGAGGCCATGAATGGTGAGGTGGTATGTGACAAATAAGTATTATGACAAGAGAAAATTTTAAGGAAACCTATTATCTCTTTGTTGAGATAGATTTTAAAGGAAACTTGGTAATTCTTTTGAGGTTTATTACATGTCAAGGTCAAGATCAAGATACAAGGCAAGCATACTTTATAGCACTAGTCATAAAGGCATACCTTATAGCACTAGTCTTAAGGGCATTATCATATCATGAGCATGTGTGTGAAGATGGTGGTCTGGTAATATGGATTCACATAGGTATGATTGTATTTTTACTAATTCCAAAACATGAATATGAATTATTGAAACAGTTAGGAAACTTTCAAGGTAAACCTTCAAAGCTAAGGTCTTATGCCTAAGCATGAAACCAGACTAGTCTTAGACGCTGTCTAACCTAATAAGGAGTCTTGAGGTGTTATCAAGATTTAAAATAATTGTTAGATCATGTGAGAATATTTTTTATACTATTTAAACATGTTTTTAATATATATAAGCTTTTAGAGGAGGTTTATAGGCCAGTTCTTAGCTTAGTATTTGAATGAAGAGACCTAGTGAGAAGGTAATGGCTTGGGAGCATGATAAGGTGATCAATATAAGGCTTGTGAGAATTATATCAGTAGTTTGTGAGGATTATATAAGGTTTTATGACATGAGGATGAGGTATTGAGAGAATTTCAATAGGTTTCAAGGTATTTTCAAGGTGTAAGTATGTTTGGAAATTCAAGGCATAATGTGGAAAGAGACTTAGCCTGGCCTAATGAGGGGATAAGCTTAGTTCCCAAGGTGATAGATATAATAATATAACTTTCATATGTGTTAGGTTGTGTCAAGATTTTTGACCAAGTTTTAGGTCATAGTTTGAAGGATAAATCATGAAAATTGGTGTTGAGGTTCTCTGTGTATATATAATGAGATATTGCAAACCTGAAAAGGATTTTCTTATGCTCATTGGCATGTAAATTTTTTTCATGAGAATCCAAGTATTTCATGGTAGTTTTATAATGGTACTAAGTGTATTTTTATATCATTATTTTTGGATTTGAATGGCAATCCTTTATGAATGAATTCTAAGAGTATAAATAAGTTTTTAGTGCTTTAAACCCCTAACTATGACCCAATATGGAATATCTTGTTGTAAATGGATTAAAATGGATTGTTTTATCCTATTTTAATGATTTTATGTTGTATTAAACTCTCAAAGTAACCTCGAGGTGGAATTGGTCTATCATAAGAGTTAGTAGAAGCTATATGAAACTCCTTATCTCTTAGATTTTTGGTGTAAAAGGTAAGGTTGACCAGGTCAAAGTCTAAAAATGATTGGATGACGATGTGTGAGACTTTTATATTATTATCATATAAGTATTTTAGAAGTTTATATACTCAAAATATGCTAAATTGGTCATGGAATTTGGCTTATCACTTAAAAGGCCTAATGAGGAAGACAATGAGAAAATTAGGTAGAAGTGAGAATGAGATTAGGGATGGGTTGTAGTGGATTAATTATGGATCTAAATGCATGGTATTATTTTTCAATACCTATATCACATATCCAATTTGAATATAATATTTTTAGATGATCATATATAATCAAAAACTTTCTCTCAAAGTGAGGTTTATGTAGGGTGAAGACATGGGATTGGTCTACAAGACCAATATTGATACTAAAACTTGTAATATATTTGTGTAAATACTTTATAGTGATGTTTAATGATCATATAAATCCATTTTAATTTAATAAAAAATTTCACACAAGTGTTCCAAGTCTTGGTTTTCATGACTATGTTTTGGAGCATTTAGGTAGTTTTCTAGATGTTAGTGAGAAAGATGTTCTTGAGCCATTTTTAAAAGATTTTAAGAATATAATTCATATTATGATTTTATATAGTTATAATAGGTTAATTTTTATTCATGATAAAATCCTATGAATCTTTGAAAAGTCAAAGGTCCTTGACTGGGGTTTTAAGGCCTATTTGTAGTTCTAAGTGAGCATATAGAAATGGTCAATTTGAGATCTTTTTCCTTGATTTGTGAAATATAATGAGCATGATGATGACATTTAGATAATTTATTTTATATACATGTGAATTTTTTATATGTTTATGAGGAAAATTTGAGTTTATTCTTGAGATATTCAATGTAGAATTTTTGGCAGTGAGAAGGCCTAATTATGAGTAGACCTAATGATGTGGCTCAAGGAATGAAATGAGATATATGGATTTAGGGACCTAATTTGAGATTATAAGGATTATAATTAAAGTTTTTATGAAGTTTTTCATCCATTTTTTTAGTCTTAGTATGTTCCAAAGTGATCAAGGTGAAACATGTACTTTGAGAAGGCCTAATTGCATTAGGTCTCTATTAGGCCTAATGGTGGTTTTGGTCCTTATGGGTGATGACTGACATTTGTAATGGTTGTTTCACTTATGAAATGTGTTTTATAATATATTATAAGGGTGATAATATCATGGATATGTTTTTTATGATCAAGGTTGGTGAAATCAAGAGTCAAGTATAAAAAAAGGTCTAATAGGCTTAATTTAACTAGTTAGAATAGTTAGGAAATGAGAAAATGAAATATAAGTTTGGAAACTAGGTATATGGATAATTTAATTAAATTATAATAGTTATTATATAGATGATGGTCAAGGTATTTTGACCTAAATCTATCAAGGAGAGGGCTAGTTGAGCGAAGAGGCCCAATAGGCTATTTGAAAGAGATTAAAGAGTGTGAAGAGAAAATGAAGGTGATAATAATTATTTGAGTGATAAATAGGTGTACAAAAGTTATTAGAGATTCTAGGTGACTGATTTGTTGATGATTTACCTAGGGGGTTGGTGCCTCCTTGTAAGTTGGTGTTTGACTAGTGAAGGGTTGGTACTCCTTGTGGGGTTGGTGTTCCTCATGTGGTTGTGGTATATTATCACTCATAAGGATGATGATGTTTATTTAGTTCATATTTTTGGGTTTTTGGAATTTATATTTTCATTGATGTCAAATTCAATATAGATGTCATTAATTTCAAGGTCAAGGTTCAGGCCATGCATGGTGAAGTGGTATGTGACAAATAAGTCTTATGAAAAGAGAAAATTTGAAGGAAACATATTGTCTCTATATTAAGATATAATTTGAATGAAACCTATTAATTATTTTGAGGTTTATGACATGTCAAGTTCAATATCAAGATACAAAGTGAGCATACTTTAGATTACTAGTCTTAAGGACCATTATCATATCATGAGCATGTGTGTGAAGATAGTGGTATTGTAATATGGATTAACATAGGTATGAGTGGATGTTTAAGGATTCCTAATCATGAATATGAAGTGTTGAAACACTCAATAAAGTTTCAAGGTAAACCTTCAAGGTATGGTCTTAATCCTAAGCATGTAACCAGACTAGTCTTAGACTCTTCCTAAGATTGAAAATCACTGGTAGATCATGTGGTAATATGTTTTAAACTATGTAAGCATGTGTGTAAGGTATATAATATTTTATAGGAGATTTCTATGTCAGTTTCTGGTTTATTATTTGCATGAAAATACTTAGTGAGAAGGCATAGGCTTGGTAACATGATGAGGTGAGTAGTATAAGGCTTGTGAGAAGAATATTGGTAGTGTGTGAGCATGTTATGATATTTTATGACATGAGTATGGGTATTTATAGTATTGAAATAGGTTTAAAGGTTAGTTCAAGGTCTAATTATGACTAGTAATTCAAGGCCTAATGTGTAAAGAGACCTAATGTGGCCTAATGAGAGGTCAAGTTCAGTTCCAAAGGTGCCAAAGCTCATAAAAGCATTGTCATAGGTGTGAGGTTGTGTCAATATTTTTGACCAAGTATGAGGTCATAATATGATGGATAAATCATAAAAATTAGTGTTGAGATTTTATGTGTACACATGATGAGGTATTGTAAACCCAAGAAGGATTTTTTTATGCTCATTGGCATATGTAAATTGTGCATGATGATCCAATTAGTTCATGTTAGTTTGGGAATATTCCTAGGTTTATTTATCTATCATTGGTTTTAGATTTGAAGGAAATCCTTTATGAATGATTGTTAAGAGTAGGAATAGGTTCTTAGTGATCTAAAACCCTAACTATGACTTGATATGTAAAATCTTATTAAAAATGTCTCATAATGGTTTGGTTAACCTAGTGTGATTATTTTATGTTGTATTAAACTCTCCCAAGTACCTCTATGTGACATTCAGCTATCATAAGAGTGAGTGGAATCTACATGAAACTCCTCGTTTCTCAAAATTTTGGTGTAATAAGTAGGGTTGACTAGGTAAAAGCATTTAAATTATTGGAGGATGATTTTTGATAATTTTAATTTATGATAATTTAATTTTTTATAAGGTTAAAAATATAAAATATGATAAATTGTTCATGTAAGTTGGTCTATCACTAAAAAGTCCTAATAAGGAAGACAATCAGAAAACCAAGGAAAAGTGAGAATGAGATTAGGGATGGGTTGCAATGGATTAGTGATGGATCCAAATGTAGACACCAGAATTGTGTCTAACCCTTGTCGTCCTCCCCTTAACCCCCATTTTATTCTTCCACACATATTTAACCCCTATCGACCATTTTCCCATGAGCCTTGCCCCTGGCAGCATGTCAAAATGAGCAGAAGGCTAAAATTAGCATATGTCCCCATTCTGCATCTGCCGACGACGGTCACTACTAGACCGATGTCGCTGACGTCGGTCACCCCTCAGTCGATGTCAGCAGTTCTGTCGGCATTGGTTAACCTTAAACTGTGTCTGTTAATTCATTTCTCCATCTGTTATTTGGTTGCTAATCAGTTTGGCAACCGATTATCGGACCTTCTGCATCAAAACACATTCTTTGATCCAAACACCACAAGAAATGATCAGCAAAATTCTGCATCAAAGAAACGATCAACCATTTCTTACATCCAACCAATCTGCATCCAATCTCTGGCATTTCTCTCTGTCTCTGGTATAAGTATTTTGCTTCAGCCAGCTTGCTCTGCAACACAGTGACAACATCAATCATGTCTCTGACTTTTATCTTTAGTGTATAACAGGTAAGCTTTGCTCTGTGTTTTTGTTTTACTCTCTGGTTATTGTTTTTTATTTGATATCATTATCCAGATTTAGAGTTAGACCATAACCCCAACCTTATTTCCACCCGTATCACCTCTATCCACCCTATCTAGAAAATACAGTCTGTAACTCTGCCCAGATCCCTATACAAACCCTCAAACAAATCCCTCTGACTCCTAAACCGACTTCCCGAATCCTCAAACAAAAATGTCAGACCCTTTTGCAATCCAAAAACTCTGTCCAGACCCGACCAGACCCTATCCAAAACTATTTCCCCGACTGACGCCGATCATTACCCCTACTGACATCGGCACTTTAACCGACATCGGCACCCTTCCTTGACCGACGTCGGCACAGAGACCGACACCGGTGACTTTGCAGAGCATTTTGCTGCATATCAAGTATGCATTCTGCTTTTTGTCTTTTATTTGCTTTCATTCTATCTTTCATTATTTCTACTTCAGTCAAATATTTTGCTTTTTATTAGTGGGTTGATATCCCTTAAGGAAGTCCTCGTACTTCAAGGATCAAGCGTTTGCTTGACAGCCCACCGTCTCTTCGTCTAACATTTTTTTCGTGTTTAGTCTCTTTTTCTTTGCAGGTGTCATTCCTCCACAGCCAAAGAGGAGTACCTTCCAATGTCTAATTTTGGTGCGCACAACCACATCCAAGTAACATCTAGCCTTGACCATTTCTTTTACTTTCTTAATTTCTTATTTGAATGTAGAAAGCGAAATTAGCGTAGAAACATTCTGGCACGCCCGGTGGGACCCTTAGGGCCTTCCTTGGGTTCCTTTCCTTTTCTTTTCATATAGGTGCATTAGGTTTCTCCCTATTCACCTCTTTTGTCTCTTCTAAATGACATCATAAGTAGGAATAAAAAGAATTTTTCTTTATTTTCTTGCACTTCTAGACAAGTCAAAAATCATATCCTTTAAACCCTTTCTCAACTTGTTTTTCATTTGAACTTAACATTTCGACTTGGGGCATTAAAACACTTTGCATTCATTTCTACTTGCTTGCATTTCTTAGACCACACCTAGTAATTAATAACCACATATTGAATTAATCTAGTCCACTTGATGTTACACGACCAAAACACTTACACAAAACAAACATCTTAACTTACCTGAGACAAGGCCCGACTGGGATTTCATCCACTAACGGATACCTTACCCATCATGGCCATCTTACTTGGATTTCATCACCAAGGGGAAAGCCCACTCCGTTCTCTGGCGGAGTATAATCTCTAGGGGAAGTATATTTTGGCTAAGCGAGACCAACTTATTACTGGACTCGTGAAGTGAGGGGAGCTTGATCCTTAGCACCAAGCCAAGTACGGAACCTAACACAGACTTTTGAGCACCATAACTAACCCGAAACCATCCATAGACTACTTCTTCTAAGACCTGACTCAAAAGCCAATCTTCCTCTACACATATTCTACGGCATAAGCCACTATAATCCTAATAATTTAGTCCTAGGGTTTTTTTATGATCTGCTTATGTTCTTCATCTTTTCTATTCTTATCTGCTTGTTTGAGCTTGTGAGGAAGTTCTTTCTTGCCTTGAATGGTTCTAACTCATAGCCAAGCCAAGGCTCTAGTCGATCATGCGAGGCATCATCCACTTCTGTCTACCCCATCCATAACCAGCCCTATAATGGAGTTCCACTCAGAGACTGAAAGAACTCCTACTAGACCATCCCCGACCCAGACGCCTATTGTCCCAGAAGGGGACCAAGATTTTGCACGATTCTAGGACCTCAACTACAAAGCCTTGCAGCACTATCTCGCAAATAGCCAAATGCGAGACTCCTTAGGCAATCCAATGTATGGAATGCCGACCTCTCTTCTTGAGACTGCGGCCATATCAACAGCGTCCGTATTTTAACCTTTAGACACCCAGGCTATTGCCTTAACCAATGACCAGCCTTTGACCAACCATCTAAGTGTGACCTCTCCCTCTGGGGTTTCAGACCCCTATCAATCTCAGCCCACTCAACCACTCTCTACCCCCTTTCAGAATCTGGTCATCTCTATTCCACCTACCCTTGCTCCTATCAACACTAGGGTGGCTACCTATCCATTGGCCCATGTTACCTCTAACCAACCTCCCGTGACAACATCGAACCTAGCCATGCCTTCCACCCAACCATCCTTAGTCTCCTCTTCTATCCCTATGACTAGTCATCCGTACATTACGCCCTTACTGGTACAACTGACTACGTCATATTCCTCTTCCAGCCTCTTTCAAGCACCTTACAATCTAGGGGGCGCTCTACCCGCCAATCCGTCAGTAGATATCATCAAAATGCTGATGGACAAGATGTCCAGCCTAGAGACTTCTATTTTTGGCTCACGCAATACTCTCTCATATGAAAAAATTTGCAATGAGCCCATTCATCCTTCTGTCCCGATCAGACCATATCCCAGCCAGTGGGAACTTCCTAAATTTTCTCGTTTTCAAAGCAAGGAAGACCCACAACAGCACTTACGGGCATTCAGACATGCATGTTACCTTATTACCCATGATGATGCATTGCTTTTACACACATTTCCTATGTCTCTCTCAGGTGCTGCGCTTGACTGGTACAGATCCCTTGCCAGCCATTCCCTCTTCACATTCACTCAGCTGGCCCAGCTCTTCCTTGATCATTTCTCTATCAACATCACCAAGAAGGTCTCAATCACAGACCTCTATTATATCTACCAATTCGAGGACGAATCCATTGTTGATTTTGTTGCTCGCTGGAGGGGCCTTATCAATCAACTCTCCTTTTCTTTACCCCAACCTGAAATTATTGAACTTTTCTCCCAAGCCTGCACCAAACATATTTCTTCCACCTTGAAGGTTCAGACCTTCCACACTTTTGACGAAGCCTTCACGATGGCCCGTAAACTTGAGTTGTGTTCCATCGAGGAGAATAAAGTCAAGTTGTGGAGCAAGAATCCCAACTCCAAGACCAATGAGCCCTCTTCTAAGCCTTCCTCATCCAATCCTAAATCTAAAGCTTTAGCAAATGTTGTGGTCGTTAGATCTTCCTCCTCTTTGCCTTTAACTAATCAGCCTGATTCATCCACATCTCAGAGTGCCACCCGCCAATTTCAGTAGAGATACATACAGTGACAGTATACTCCACTCGGAGAATCATACGTGTCTGTGCTGGAAAAACTCGTCAAACAAGGGGTCCTCAATCTCCCCCAGATCTGACCACCTCCACAATTTGATCCCTCACGTGCCATCCCTGCGGGGTATAGGGAAAATGACTTTTGTAACTACCACCGTGTTAAAGATCATGACACAGGCAACTATAAAACCCTTAAAAACATAATCCAAGACATGCTTGAAAAGGGTGACATCATCCTAGACAATCCCAATGCACCACCTAATCAGGGTATCGACATCTTCAAACAACCATTCCCCAATCATCTGCCAAATCAAAACAATGTCCAGACCTTGATTGATAACACTCATGAACACAACATTCGAACAGTCAATACGGTCTCACCCTTCATTTCCAACCAACCTCAAGAGGTGAGTCCATCCATCAGTCCATCACATGTGGATGAACCTCTTTCTCCAGTTAGTTCTCCGTCAACCTCTCTCATCTTGGAGGATGCCTCGACCTTACCAGCACCGCCAGTTTCACCATCTTCCTTCTTGCTGCCCATGGAGGACCCAACCCTTCCTACTCCTCAACCGCAAGTGGAGGGCACCATCATCCCTGCCCTTTACCCACTTGAGGAGCCTCATTCTCCAGTTTATTCTCCACCCAAGGAAGAACCTGCCTCTCCTTCATCTCCAACCAAGGACGAACCTGTCATGACTTCATCATGCCTTGGGGCCAAGACTACCATACCTTCAGTCCCATAATCATCAAGATCTTCTCAAGAACCCGAACCTCATCCAACATCTTCTTAGCCATTTTCCCGATTAGTAGAGAAACTTGAACTTCTCCCTTCAAGGAAAGTGGAGCATCAGGGATTGTGGGAGCATCTCATAGCTCTTCAACATGCCCGTGCCCTCTCATCTCATGCTGCTAATCCTCCCATGGTAGAATCTCCTAAGACTCTCAACAAAAACCAGACTTCCACTTCTAGATTGTCTATACCTCAATCAACCGCATCAGGACCGAAACCCTCATCTACCCCGTCTAAACCTATCAAGTCACTTGGCATTCACCCTGTCTCCAACCTCACTCATCCATAAGTGAAGGTTGAATTAGACCAGACTTTGACCAATAGTAGTCTTCAACCCAAATCACAGAAGACTACCAAACCACAGAGGTGAACACCTCCTCTCCCATCACCATTGCCCTCCATTTTGGGCCCTCATCCTTCGACCTTGATCAAAGTCCTCCCCACTCATACCTCTAATCAAAACCAGTTGCCTCCTTTGCTTCCTTTGCCTACTGCTAGCCTACCCTCTCCCAAAAGGGCAGTACCTCTCATGAAGAGTGTACCGTCTCTGCCTGTCACCGCACCATCAACCCATAAGGTGGTACGAAAGCCTCCTCCAACTCCACCCAAGCAAAAGTCACCAGCATCACACACATCGATGAGCACGGACCCTTTAGTAGGCTCATACTCTTTGATATTGCACCAACTTTTGCAGACTTCCAGCATAACCCTTCCACCCATCAGGCCTTTCCAACCCCTCGGGTCTAAGCCCTCCTGGTTCGACGACATGAAGATTTGCTTATACCATCATATGCCAGGCCATGATACTAAGACTTGCTGTGCCCTCAAGGCTATCATTTGCCGTTATCTAGAGAAAGACACTCTTCTCTTTGAGGACACTCTCAACTAACCCTTGACTCCTTCTCATAACCCTCCAACCTCTTCAAACCCATTAACATCTCATCAATAGGTTACAACCCCTTTATCTCCTTCACCTCCTATCTTTGAAATCAATGTCATTCACATAACCACTAGGTCACAAAAGGACAAGGCAAAGGAAAAATCTGCCATTCCTTGGACCTACCCTTTTGTCAATCCACCTCAACCGCCCAAGCCTAAGATTTCTATCCTTGGCGCGCCTCAACCCTCTTCTTCTTCCTCTTCAGGACCAATCCATGACTCCATGTTGAAACAGCTTCACCAGACGCCCGTGAAGATGTCCCTCTATGACCTCATCCAAACCTCACATGAACATCGTCAAGCCCTCATCAGAGCCTTGCAGGCAGTGGAAGTCCAACCCGAGGACCCCCAGCCACTTGCTATCCTTGTCCACTCTTTAGCCCCTATTGCCTCCATCACATTCAGCGATTTTGAGATTCTCACATCCAACACAGAAGATCAGGATGCCGCCCTCTTCATCAATGCCTATGTTGATCAGACACGCATTAAATGCGTTATGATTGATGGAGGTGCCAACATCAACATTATCTCTACCCATGCCTTTGATCAGTTGGC
The DNA here is from genome assembly GCA_037957365.1 of Torreya grandis. Taxonomy (NCBI): domain Eukaryota; kingdom Viridiplantae; phylum Streptophyta; class Pinopsida; order Cupressales; family Taxaceae; genus Torreya; species Torreya grandis. The sequence continues at coordinate 2,408,030 of JARHVA010002274.1, forward strand.
TCTTCCTAAGAATTGCGTTTCCAAAATTGATGCAATCTTGCACTCTTTTAATGACACCACTACCACGACCATTGGCACAGTCATCCTTCACATTCACGTTGGTCCATGCACAGTCCTGGAGCTCTTTTATATCATCAAAGGAGAGTTTTAATACAACATGTTACTAGGCCAACCCTGGATCCGTGCCATGGCCTGTGTCCCCTCCACCCTACACCGTTGTGTGAAATTTGAGCATGACAGGCAAGTCCACACCATTTCCGCTGACCCTTCACCCTTCAAAACATGCAACACCACCTACCATCCAAATGACATCCTTATTCCTATCAAGCCATCAATCCCGGCACCGCCTCCATCTACGGAAGCTTCGACTAGTTTGTAATAGGCAGTCACCCTCACACCTCCCCTTCAAGCGACGACCATAGACCCCATGGAAGATGTCTTCCAAAGAATTTCATTGGGGGAGTATCGCTTGCTGACCTTAGACATGTTCCAAACTCTAGAAGAGTATGGATGCCTTCATCACAGCCCTAGTTACAACCATCGAATCAGGATGATCGTGCCTTATGGTCTTCCTCAGCTCCGAACCAACCTTGTCTATGGGGGGCTCAATCAAGCTCTTAATGATGGTAATCCTCTTTCTTCACCTCAACCTTTCACATCAGACTGTTGATTTCTTGGCAACCCCACCTTTGCAAACACTTACCTTTACAGGTGTCCATGGAAGGGTTTTGGTTTTAGATGCTATGAGTAGGGCTCCCATCAGCCTATTCAATCGCTCAACGATGACGATGCCAAGAAACGGTATGGCCTAGGATATCACGACCCCACTCAAGATCCTTCAGACCTTTGTCCTGAGCCAACCATTGACCAATCTCCTCCACACTCGCCTATTCTTCCCCCTTCACCTACGGAGTCGGTGGTTTCCATCCCTCCTAGTTTTTTTTTTGCATAAACACCATCTGCCTGGAACCCCTGACTTATCAGCTAAATGGGGTGTCCAAGTCTCTCCCTCTCATTTTTCCTAGCATGATAGAAGATGAGTCGGCAACCATTCACACTGTCCACTGCATTGACGACGATGCCATTCTTTCTTACATGGGTGCCGACGATTCTTTCATCTAGCGTTCCCTCCCTTCTGAGACCCAAGTTATGTTAAATGAATCAACCATTGACATCAACCTTACTTCTTCCGATGTTCCATATGTCTTAAAGATTGGCCAATCTTTAGATGCTCAGGAGCAGCTTGACTATATCCAGTTCCTCTTCGACCATAGCAAGGCCTTTGCCTGGACTTACAGTGACATGCATGGCATCGACCCCACCATCGCTACCCATAACATTGTCACCAAACCAAAGGCTAAGCCTGTCAGGCAAAAGCTTCAAAAGATGCATCCTCATGTTGCCCTCCTTGTCAAAGAGGAGCTTTAGCACCTCCTTTCTGTCTCCTTCATCCAGCCCATTGATTATCCATAGTGGGTCTCTAACATCATCTCAGTCACCAAGGTGACTGGGGGGATTCAGATCTGCACGGACTATCGTGACCTTAACCTAGCTTGTCCCAAAGATGACATTCCTCTTCCCAACATTGACTAGCTTGTTGATCTTATGGCTGGCCATGAGATGCTATCTCTCATGGATGGGTTTTCAGGATATAATCAAATCCTGATTGCTTCGAAAGATCAGCACAAGACCACTTTCATTACCCCATGGGGGAATTTTTGCTATCGATTCATGCCTTTCAGCTTGAAGAATGCAGGCACCACTTATCAGCGTGCCATGACTTACATTTTCCATGATCTCCTCCACAAAATCATGAAGGATTATGTGGATGACCTGCTCGGCAAGTCCAAGCTTCGTCGTGACCATCTAACCATTCTCAACATCATCTTCTCTTGTCTTCTTCAATACAATGTTCATCTTAATCCCAAGAAATGTGTCTTTGGGGTCCTCTCTGGCAAGCTTCTTGGCTTCATCATTTCTTTCCATGGCATCGAGATAGATCCCGCCAAGATTCACGTTATCCTCGAAATGCCGCCCCTGACCAATCTCAGGCAGCTTCACAGTTTGCAAGGGAAGCTCCAGTCCATTCGCCATTTCATCTCACAGCTTTCTGACCGCTGCCAACCTTTTCATCATCTCCTTAAGAAGGAAGTCTCCTTTACATGGGATAAAGACTGTCAAGAGGCTTTTGAAGCCCTTAAATGCTATCTGGTCTCTCCACCAATCCTCATTCCACCTAAAGATGACCAACCCTTCTACCTTTATATCTCAGCCACTAATCATTCGTTAGGTGCCATGATCACACACCGAGACAAGCATCACTGTGAGCAAGCGGTCTATTATATCAGCCGAACACTGATTGACTATGAAACTCAGTACACCCATACCGAGAAACTCTATTTTGTGTTAGTCTTTACCGCTACCAAGCTCCGCCACTATCTTCTTAATCACAAGACCTTTGTCATCACCCACACCGACCCTCTCAAGTATATGCACTCCAAGCCATATCAAAATCAACGTATGGCTCAGTGGCTCATGCTTCTTGCTAAGTTCGACCTCGAATTCATCCAGCAAAAATCTATCAAGGGGAAAACCATCACTGACCAACTAGAAGATGCCCCTCTTCCTAACAATCAACCTTTGCAGTGTGAGTTTCTTGACGAATCTATCGCTGCGCTTTCTACTGATGACATTGTCTATCAGATGACCATGTTCTTTGACAGCTCCAAATGTCAACTCGGTGGGGGTGCTGGGGTCATTCTTATCCCACTCGAAGGGGAGCCCATGCCTCTATATTTTAAGCTTGACTTTGATTGTACCAATACTATGGCCGAGTACGAGGTCTTAATTTTGGGACTTCAGACTGCCCTCTCTCTCAGCATCAAGTCCATCAACATCTTCGGCGACTTGCAGCTCATCGTCAATTAGGTCAATGGTTCATACCTCTATAAAAATGAAATTTTGCAAAGGTACAAAAATTGTACTGACATTCTCCTTGCATCTTTCGACCATTACCTCCTGCAGACTATTCCTCGATCCATGAATAAGTTTACTAACACCATGGCTTCTCTCACTTCCCATATCCCATCTTCCTCATCTGCATCAAGACTTTTTGTCACGATGCATCGTGTGTCATTGCCTTCCTATATCTCTCCTCACATTAATCATGTCAACACTATAGACCCTAGCCCACGAAATGATTGGTATAAGCAACTTGTGGACTTCTTATCTTTTTTTGTTATTCCTTCCAACCTCTCTAGCAATGCGTGATGAGATTTTATCAAGTGTACCGCTCGCTATACCATGCTATGGGGTCTTCTCTATAAGCGAGGCTTTGATGGCCTCCTTCTTTGCTGTCTCACCTCCACTGAAGCATCCCAAGCCATTAAGCAAGTCCACGACGGGATTTGTGGCAGACATTTCAGTGGGAATTCGGTTGCCAAGTGTATCCTTCATCTGGGCTATTATTAGCCTACCCTTCATCAAGACTGTAGCGACTATGTTCGGCGTTGCATCAAGTGTCAGCAGCACTCTAACTTGCTTCATCTCCCTAGCCACACCTTACAAATCACTCAAGATTTCTGGCCTTTTTCTCAGTGGGGTTTAGATCTCATTGGTGAGATTAACCCACACTCGTCTCTTCGTCATCAATCCATCATCACAGCCACTGAATATTTCACCAAGTGGGTGGAAGCCATTCCTCTTGTCTCCACAAAAGCTAACAAGATCGTTGACTTCATCAACACCCACATCATCTGTCATTTTGGTGTCCCTCATAAGATCATCACCGATAACGGTAAGTCCTTCAAAAACAAAACTATCCAAAAGCTATGCGACTCATTTGGCATCAAACTCAGTTTCTCTTCACCTTACTACCCACAAGCAAATGGGTAGGCCGAGGCTTCCAACAAAATTCTCACTAAAATTCTCATGAAGGTGGTCAGTGACACAGGAAGGGACTGGCACATTCACATTCCCTTCACTTTGTGGGCCTACCACACTAGCATCCGAACCTCTACGGGTGCTACCCCTTTCTCTCTCATGTACGGAATAGAGGCTATCCTACCTCTCGAAGTACAGATCCCGTCTCTCCACATTTCTCTACATGACATCCTTTCCAATGATGACTTTCTTCAAGATTGCTTAGCTCAACTTGAGATACTTGACGAGCACCGTCTTACTTCCCTTAATCATCTCCATGTCTATCAACATCGCATCAAGTGAGCCTATGACAAAAATCTGTGAGAACGAGATTTCAACATCAGAGATCTCATCCTCAAAGAGAATCAACACGTGACCAATATGGAGTGAAGTAAACGAGGCAAGTTTGCTCCTAATTGGCTCATACCTTTCATTATCATGCACAAGTATGGATCAGGGACTTATCATCTATCCTCTCTTAATGGACGACTAGAACCTGAGCCTCTTAATGCATTGCATCTGTGACTATTCTACTGCTAGTCGAGTACTCGTCCACTTGACACTTAACTTGAGCTCATCCCTTGAGCAATCCCCGTCCTCTTAGTCCTAATTCCTTTCATCCCTATTCCTCTTAACAATTCCTCTATAACCCTTTTATGATGTTTGGATGCTTTGTCCTAATAAAAGGGAGCCCTTGACCTTCTATAATCTTGTCCATGACTCACATTTTTGTCAAAACAAATCAAGATGTCAAAATATCCACAGTCACCATATCAATATCAAATCAAAAGGCAGACTACTCCCTCAAAGGATAGCTGCATTATCATTGCTGTAATTAATAGACTGCTCCCTCGAAGGATAGTTATTCAAAAGTCCTTATATTAAGCAAAATTCTAGACCACTCCCTCGAAGGATGGGTATGACTAATCTGGCAATAAACAACACTATCTTAGAATCTTCTCGCATTGATCAGCTTCCCAACTGACCACCAAGTAAATGACATCTCTATGCAGGCTTCCCGCATTGATCAGTCTGTAAAATAAAAAAAAAATGAGTCATGGACTTGACTTATAGTTGTCTCAGGGTCTCCTATAAAAAGGGGCAAAGTTATCTCTGCTCTAAAACGGGTTACCCTATTTTCCTCCTATCCTAACACCTGCTCAAGGGACTTTGAGCTCACTTTAATGTCAAAGTGATTCGATTACCATTCTAGCACAACATCTGGTCAACGACGTCATGCATGAATGGGGCTCTTAGTTCTAATAACCCCTATCTATGCTATCATTCTGGTCCTTGTCAATGAAAGAGCAATATTCTTTTCACTTCTTCTGCACTTTCATCACATTCCACTTCATCACTTGTCCATCCTAATTAACTCAACTCAACTCTCTTTTTCAGGCCACTCCCATAGCCTATTCACACTAGTTTCTATGGACACCAATACACATGGAAACTATCGACCAGACGCAATTTATGTTAAGCATAAACCAATACTTGCTGAAGCATAAATAGACCTCAATTCATCTTTAGCATACATCCATCACGAATATGGAAAATTGCTAGGGATGAAAGACCCCTCAACCAATGTTGCAGAATACACCATTTGGAAAAGGCTGTAACATCTCTTTCTCCTAACCTATCGACCACTTTGACCAACCCAATCATCGATCAATCTTCTCAACTAATTCAAACTACATTGGTCTGAGGCCCTATGACCTGGGCTATGTAGGTAGCACTCAGATGATATGACATCATCTAGGGTTAGCTCGACCACCCTCGTTTGTTCATCTCTCTGATGGACAAACCTTCTTTCCTCCTTTTGACCATGACCTTGCCCTCGACCAAGACCAATTACATCTCTTTGACCCTTCCTCCCTTCTAGGGAGAACTACATTGGCCTAAGGCCCTTCACACAAGGGCTATGTAGGCAGCACTCAGATCACATAATGTCTTCTGAGGTTACACATCCTTTCGTCCATTCTTCCACCTCGACCAATGACCATTGGAGATCATGCCTATCTCCTCTGACTTTGACCACTTTCAAAGCAATGTTGCCTTGGTTGTTTTTGCCTGTATGCTACCTCATGACTGGTTAGCAAAATTGTGCACAGACTATTTTTGGACCTTCACAAGTATCGGATCGCAAGCCTATTGATCCGCACTACTTGTGACTTTTTCGTGTTTCTAAGAGCACTTCCTGAGCCCAGGATACCTAGAACATCACGACCCAGTGGAGCTTCAGCTTCGATTAAATAACCCAATCAGTAGATGACTAAATGCTGGGGCCCAGTTATTTCAATTTTAGCACTCCTTGACCCTTGACCTACGACAATTTGACCTGACCATCTCGTGCAGTGGTATGCATGCAATCACAACTTTTGCAGCATTCACCCTCACCCTTTTTTTCATCCACTCTTTGTTAAATCAGCACCCGATTCTTGGTTCCCTTCCCTCGACTTCTGATTTGAGGGGGAATACCTCATCCATAATCGGGGCAACCCAACCCTCCTATTTTTGTCTTTCAGTTCATTCGAACAACCAACAAGACGGAATCAACCTTATCCCATACCTGGGGCAACCACCTCCTATTTTTGTCTTGCAGTTCATCCAGAATAACCAATAAGACAAAAAAGGGCAAATGTAGACACCAAAATTGTGTCTAACCCTTGTCGTCCTCCCCTTAACCCCCATTTTATTCTTCCACGCATATTTAACCCCTGTCGACCATTTTCCCATGAGCCTTGCCCCTGGTAGCATGTCAAAATGAGCAGAAGGCTAAAATTAGCCTTTGTCCCCATTCTGCATCTGCCGACGATGGTCACTACTAGGCCCTCGTTGTCGACGTTGGTCACCCCTCAACTGACGTCGGCAGTTTTGCTAGCATCGATTAACCTTAAACTACCTTCGTTAATTCATTTCTCAATCCGTTATTCGGTTGCCAATTAGTTTGGAAACTGATTATTGGACCTTCTGCATCAAAACACATTCTTTAATCCAAACACTACAAGAAATGATCAGTGAACTTCTGCATCAAAGAAACGATCAACCATTTCTTGCATCCAACCAATCTGCATCCAATCTCTAGCATTTATCTCTCTCTGGTACAGGTATTTTGCTTCAGCCAGCTTGCTCTGCAACACAGCGACAACATCAATAATGTCTTCGACTTTTATCTTCAACGTATAACAGGTAAGCTTTGCTCTGTGTTTTTATTTTACTCTCTGGTTATTTTTTTTATTTGATATCATTATCCAGATTTAGAGTTAGACCATAACCCCAACCTTATTTCCACCTGTATCACCTCTATCTACCCTGTCTAGAAAATACAGTCTGTAACTTTGCCCAGATCCTTGTACAAACCCTCAAATAAATCCCTCTGACTCCTAAATCAGCTTCCCGAATCCTCAGACAAAAACTTCAGACCCTTCTGCATTCCAAAAACTCTGTCCAGACCCGACCAAACCCTGTCCAAAACTATTTCCCTGATCGACGTCGGTCATTACCCCTACCGACGTCGGCACTTTAACCGACGTCGGCACCCTTCCCTGACCGACGCCAGCATAGAGACTGACATCGGTGACTGTGCAGAGCATTTTTATACATATCAGGTATGCATTCTACTTTTTTTCTTTTATTTTCTTTCATTTTGTCTTTCATTATTTCTACTTCAGTCAAATATTTTGCTTTTTATTAGTGGGTTGATATCCCTTAAGGAAGTCCTCGTACTTCAGGGATCAGGCATTTACTTGACAGCCCACCGTCTCTTCGTCTAACATTTTTTTCATGTTTAGTCTCTTTTTCTTTGCAGGTGTCATTCCTCCACAGCCAAAGAGGAGTACCTTCCAACGTCTAATTTTGGTGCGCACAACCACATCCAGGTAACATCTAGCCTTGACCATTTCTTTTAGTTTTTTAATTTCTTATTTGAATGTAGAAAGCGAAATTAGCGTAGAAAAACCAAATTCATGGAATTATTTTTAAAGACATATATCACATATTTAATTTTAATATAATATTTTTATATTCTCATATACAATCATAAATTTTCTCTCAAATTGACCTATCTAACATAGTGAGGTCTGTGTAGGGTGAAGACATGAGAATGGTCTGTAAGACAAATATTTATATTGAACATTATAATATACTTGTGTAAATATGTTATAAGGATTATTAATTATCATATAAAACAATTTTAATTTCATATAAGTGTTCACATATGTGTTCCATGTCTTAGTTTCTATGACTATGTTTTTGAGTATTCGAGTAGTTTTCTATGTATTAGTGAGATTGATGTTCCCAAGTCATTTTGAATAAATTTAAAGAATATAATACATATTAAGTTGTTATATATGTCTTATAGGTTAATTTAAATAAATTTTTATTCAATATAAATTACTATGAAGGTGTGAAAATTCAAAGGTCCTTGATTGAGTTTGTGAAGTCTGTTTGCAGTTCTAAGTGAGCATATGAAAGTGGTCAGTTTGAGGTTTTCCACCTAGTTTGGTGAAATAAAATAAACATTATTATTACCATAAGTTAATTTAGGTTAAATATATGTGAATTTTTTATATTTTTATGCAAAAAATTTGAGTGTATGCTTGAGATATTCAAAGTAGACTTTCTGGTAGTGAGAAGGCCTAATTATGAGTAGACTTAATGGTGTGGTTCAAGGAGTGAAATGAGATAAATGATGTTGGGGACCTAAGGTGAGATAATAAAGGGTATAATTTAATTGTTTTTAAATTTTTTAATTAATTTTTTAAATCTCAATATGTTACAAGGTGATCAAGGTGAAACTTGTACTTTGAGAAGGCCTAATTACATTAGGTCTTTATTAAGCCTAATGGTGGTTTTAGTCCTTATGGGTGGTGATAGACATATGTAATGGTTGTTTTAATTGTGAAAAATGGTTTTTGATATATTCCAAGGGTGATAAAATTATGGATATGTTTGTGTCTGACCAAGGTGGGTGAGATCAAGAGTCAAGTATAAAAAGAAGGTCTAATAAGCTTAATTTGACTAGTTAGAGTATTGAGCAAATGAGAAAATGAAAAAGAAGTTTATAAACTAGGTATAGGGATTAAATAAAATAAGAGAGGTGTTTTTATCATGTCATGAAGTTATAAAATTGATTTTGTAGATGATGAAAAAGTTCATTTGACATAAATCTATCAAGGAGAGGACTAGTTGAGCGAAGAGACCTAATAGGTTGTTTCACAGAGATTAAAGAGTTTGAAAATAAAATGAAGGTGATAATCATAATTTTGGTGAGAAATATGTGTAAAAATGTTATTATAGGTTTTAGGTGACTAATTTGGTATTGAGTTACCTATAGGGTTGGTGCCTCCTTACATGTTGGTGCTTGTTAAAGGCCTAGTTGATTTGGTGCTTGACTAGTGAGGGGTTGGTGCTCCTTATGGGGTTGGTGCCTAAATAAATATTAATTCATTTCTTAAATTAATATATTCAAATATATGTTTTATTGTGTTTTATCTCCAATCAGGTTTCCCCATATATCTCTTGTGTTCTTATGTTGTATGATTTTGTAGATAATTGTTTATGCATGAGTTTATGTATGTATGTGAATGAAAGCTTAATGTATGATAAGTGATATCAAATGGTTATTTTAATGGAATTTATTCATTCCCATATCTCAATATATATAATTTAAAAAAAAATTATTAGATTAGGTCCTTTTAAACATGTGTAATATCCTAAAGGAGATCCTAATCAAGTGAAGATGGCTAGTCAAACACAAGGTGGTTTATCGACAAGTAATGATTCATTGTTTAATATATCTAGTTATGTTTTTTAGAGTGTCAAGATGGGAATATATTTTATGTATCAAGGTCATGATGTTTTTCAATTAGTTTTGTATGGATATACTTCACCCCCTATTCTTCCTATAGATGTAGTAGGTAATAAGGCTAGTGATAATAATTCAAAAATAATGAATTGTATTATGTGTGACCTAGTAAAGGCATAACTTATGAAGGTGATGCACTTTATGTATAATAAATAAATGTGGGACAAGTTGATGACTATATATGATGGATAATCCAAGTTCAATTTGGCTAAGTTACAAACCCATAGAAGATAGTTTGAAAGGCTAAGGATGAATGAAGATGAGACCATTGCAGGCTACTTGTTGAGGGTTGATGAAGTGGTCAAAATCATAAGAGACCAAGATGAAGAATTGAAAGAGTCTACTATTGTTTAGATTTTTTTGACATCTCTATCTCCTAATTTTGATTCTAAAGTATATGCTATTGAAGATATGTAATATCTAGATAGGCTATAGATGGATGGACTTCATGGCACCTTAACAACCTATGAGATGGGGATAAGTTAAGTGTTGGGATAAATAACCGGAGGCACACAATTGATTACTAAGAAACTTAATATGCAAAAATAAACCAGAATACACAAGTAACTAGAATCCAGAAATAACACATGATATGAGAGACAATACACAACTTGTATTAAAACTCTTACAGAAAAGAATACAATAAAGAAGATGCCAATTCTTCTCCACCACCTCTTCAGAGGATTCCCACACCTCAAGTGAATAGTACTTCTCTCTTCAAAGCTCTCTCTCTTAGGTCCCAACACCCAACATAAACACTAAGTTGGTGTTCACCTTATCCCTGTGCTCCACACACACCACAAGTGCTCCACACACTCCACAAGTACTCCACGTACTCTAAGTAGATGTCCCCTGAACCTGCAACAACCTACACCTCAATAGACCTTACTTATGGAAGGAACTCCCTTGCCTTCCTCTCTTGCTCTATCTGAGTACACACCTATACTCCAAGTAGATCCTGCCTGATTCTGCTCCCTATTGTGTTGCTGTCCTATCTGATCTTGCACACCTGCAAATCAACCTGGTTCTGCACACCTGTGAACCTTGACCTTGCACACACATAAACCTACATAACAATGATCTTACTTACCATGTATATCTCCTATAGAAGCTATGCACACCAGCTGACTAAGATCATACACCCATGAAGAATCTTGCTGACTCTCCATAACCAACACCCACCTTGGTACTGTGGCACTAGGAGGAACACACCATTTCTCACTTCACACACAGAAGGAGCTTATAAAATTGCTCTCTTACTCTCTAGCACTAGTTTACAATACAACCATGAGTCTATTATATAGATCTCATCCAAACAATAATTAGACATCTAATTACAATAATTAGATCCATAGCTCTCAGTCTAAAATTAGCTCTCATCATGCAAACACTTGGTTTGTCAATTGACTGCTCGTAATATACCCACAGTCGAACCACACACGCGACTGACGTCGGTCCTTGTCCACCTGGGGGTCGCCGATGCCAATCGACTTCTGACCATCATCGGTTGCTTCCTATCTCCTACCTGCCATCATCAGTTGGCCTGACTGACGCCAGTGTCTGTGACACTCCGCAACTCTTCTGTAACCTCCTCCATGTCTACATCAGTGAAGCTTTTAGCTCCACAACTTAACAATCTCCCACTTGGAGATAAATAGTTGCACTGTACCTGTACCTGTACCCCATCTAATCTGTTTCCTGGCTTGTATCCCTCTTTAAGCTCAATCCTGAAGACAACCCACCACACAACCTGTGATGTACCTCCTGTCATCCGAGTACCCTACCGTATCTGCATCTACAAATCAATGTAGTGAAGTCCTGACCCTGAATAGCATGAATCCCTGCTACTAGTCCCTCTCAAGTACCTAAGAACCCACTTCTCAGAATTGGCTTCTAACTCTCTGACAACTCCCACTGCTTGGGAAAACTCAGGCCTATACCAGACCTCATGTGATTTCAAACACTTAACTGTCCAGCCCTTAGTGTGCTCCGATTCTACATCCTACGTAATGAACCTCGCCAACACCTAATTCACATCAGCTCCTACTGGAAACAAAATCAACTTGTGATCTCCATGTCTCCCATGCCAAAGAATTTCACTACTCCAAATTCTTCATAACAAACTACTAAACTAATCTTACCCTTAGCTTAGGAAAACCCTGTATGTACAAACCTGCTAGCAAACATACCATCCACATACAATAATAGAATGATGTTGCAATCATCATCCACCTAGTAAGACAAACCACAGTAGTTACCCTGACATTGACTGAAGCCATGCTTCCTCCTCCACCTGTCAAACCCTATACCACTGTCCTGCAGCTTCTTCAAGACCATATGCCTTGGTCTTCCATCTCACATGTCCATTCTCTCTATTCTTCAACTAATGTATCCATTCATCTCTATGCTTTCTTCCCATTGGCAACCCTACTAAATCTCTGCTTGGTGTCTGCAATCTCTCCATGCCATGCTCCCACTGTTTCCTAGATCCTTCCTGCTCTGCAGTAAGCAACAAGTGTAAAGAAGAGGAATAATGAATTTGAGGCTTAATTACATCTTCAATCCTCCATATGGGTGTTTGAGACTCCTTGACAACGTGTTGTCCACCCAAAATCTGTTACAGTGATCGACCTCAGCCACCCCACAATCTGCATCCAACTGATGTCGGTTCCTGCGCCTGTCCTGACTACCAACACTATCGACGTCGGTGTCCTCCTGCTGCCGACGTCGGTCCTCATGACCGACGTTGGTCCTACCTACTGTCGATGTTAGTTTTCATGTCGATGCTGGTACCTGTGTTTCCTGTGAGTGATGAATTTTTACCCATGAGCTCTTTTGAATCAATCCCCACGTCCAAACTACCCTACTCAGAAGTATCTAGCCCCATCCACTGGTCTCTGTCTGCCATCTCCTCCAAGAACACCAAGGCTTTCCAGTTCTTAATCCTGTCAAATATATCTATCTTCTACTTAAGAACATGCATCTCCTTCATGCTCATGTGACCAAGCCTACGAAGCCACGTCTCTACAACAAAAGAAGAATCAGTAATATAAACAAGTAAATAAAGAGTACCTATTTTCTTACCACCAGCTAATTCAAGTGCATCCACTGTGAGAGTTCTCGTGCATCTCTCATCACCCAACCTTTCTGAAGAAATTAGCCATATCTCCAAACCTGGGACCTGCATGACCTCCTTTAACACCCATGTGTTGGCCGCCTGCAATTTCAGCTTCACTTCCCCTTTGCCAATTCTTTGGCAAGGCTCACCAGCTCCTCTCCCTGGGGCTGCATGGAAAGAGGCAACCGAATCTATTATCCAAGATTCAACTTTATCCAAGAAACCTTCCAAAGCATCCTGTGCCACAAGACCTGCAACATCTACATCTTCAGTTCCTTCATGATGATCTGTTACCAACCAACAATATTCTTTTATGTGCTCTTTCTTTCCATATGACTGTTGGTGACCATCTGTGCTTTTCAACTCCTCCATTCTTAGCTTACTTTGATCTGCCATTACTGTACTCTCACTCGATCAGAAACCCCTGCGAGTGACCTATAACCAAACACAAAACCTGCTCCCTGCAACCTTAGCTCTGATACCACGTATTGGGATAAATAACCGAAAGCACACAATTGATTACTAAGAAACTTAATATGTGGAAATAAACCAGAATACACAAGTAACTAGAATCCAGAAATAACACATGATATGAGAGACAATACACAACTTGTATTAAAACTCTTGCACAAAAAAATATGATAAATAAGATGCCACTTCTTCTCCACCACCTCTTCAGAGGCTTCCCACACATCAAGTGAACAGTACTTATCTCCTCAAAGCTCTCTCTCTTAGGTCCCAACACCCAACTCAAAAACTGAGTTGGTGTTCACCTTATCCCTGTGCTCCACGCACACCACAAGTGCTCCACACACTCCACAAGTACTCCACGTACTCCAAGTAGATCTCCCCTAAACCTACAACAACCTACACCTCAATAGAATTTACTTATGGAAGGAACTCCCTTGCCTTTCTCTCTTGCTCTATCTGAGTACACACCTGTATTCCAAGTAGATCCTGCCTGATTCTGCTCTTTATTGTGTTGCTGTCCTATCTGATCTTGCACACCTGCAAATCAACCTGGTTATGCACACCTGTGAACCTTGACCTTGCACACACATACACCTGCATATCAATGATCTTAATTACCATGTAGATCTCCTATAGAAGCCATGCACACTAGCTGACTAAGATCATACACCCCTGAAGAATCCTGCTGACTCTCCAAAACCAGCACCCACCTTGGTACTATGGCACTAAGAGGAACACACCATTGCTCACCTCACACACATAAGGAGCTTATAATATTGCTCTCTTACTCTCTAGCACTAGTTTACAATACAACCATGAGTCTATTATATAGATCTCATCCAAACAATAATTAGACATCTAATTACAATAATTATATCTGTAGCTCTCAGTCTAAAATTAGCTCTCATCATGCAAACACTTGGTTCGTCAACTGACTGCCCATAATATACTCACAGTCGAACCACACAGGTGACTGACGTTGGTCCCTATCTGCCTGGGGGTCACCGACGCAGGCCGACTTATGACCGTCGTCAGTTGCTTCCTGTCTCCTACCTGCCATTGTCGGTTGGCCTAAATGACACTGGTGTCTGTGACACTCTGAAACTCTTCTGCAACCTCCTCCATGTCTGCATCAGTGAAGCTTTTAGCTCCACAACCTAACAATCTCCCACTTGGAGATAAATAGCTGCACTGTACCTATACCTATACCCTGTCTAATCTGTTTCCTAGCTTGTATCCCTCTTCAAGCTCAATCCTAAAGACAACCCACCACACAACTTGTGATGTACCTCCTGTCATCTGAGTACCCTACCGCATCCGCATCTACAAATCAATGTAGTGAAGTCCTGACCCTAAATAACATGAATCCCTGTTACTGGTCCCTCTCAAGTACCTGAGAACCCACTTCTCAGAATTGGCTCCTAACTCTCTGACAACTCCCATTGCTTGGGAAAACTCAGGCCTATACCAGACCTCATGTGATTTTAGACACTTAACTATCCAGCCCTTAGTGTGCTCTGATTCTACATCCTATGTAATGAACCTCGCCAACACCTAATTCACATGAGCTCCTAATAGAAACAAAATCAACCTGTGATCTCCATGTCTCCCATGCAAAAGAATTTCGCTGATCTAAATTCTTCATAGCAAACTACTGAACTAATCTTACCCTTAGCTCAGCAAAACCCTGTATGTACAAACTTGCTAGCAAACATACCATCCACATACAGCAATAGAATGATGTTGCAATCATCATCCACTTGGTAAGACAAACCACAGTAGTTACCCTGACATTGACTGAAGCCATGCTTCCTCCTCCACCTGTCAAACCCTGTACCACTGTCTTGCATCTTCTTCAAGACCATATGCCTTGGTCTTCCATCTCACATGTCCATTCTCTCTAATCTTCAACTAAGGTATCCATTCATCTCTGTGCTTTCTTCCCGCTGGCAACCCTACCAAATCTCTACTTGGTGTCTGTAATCTCTCCATGCCATGCTCCCACTGCTTCCTGGATCCTTCCTGCTCTGTAGTAAGCAACAAGTGTAAAGAAGAGGAACAATGAATTTGAGGCTTACTTACATCTTCAATCCTCCATATGGGTGTTTGAGACTCCTTGACAGTGTGTTGTCCACCCAAAATCCGTTACAGTGACCGACCTTGGCCACCCCACAGTCTGCATCCAACCGACGTCGGTTCCTATGCCTGTCCTGACTACCAACACTGCCGACGTCGGTGTCCTCCTGCTGCCGACGTCGGTCCTCATGACCGACGTCAGTCTTACCTACTGCTGACGTCAGTTTTCATGTCGATGCCGGTACCTATGTTTCCTATGACTAATGACTTTTTACCTTCGAGCTCTTTTGAATCAATCTGGACGTCCAAACTACCCTGCTCAAAAGTATCCAGCCCCATCCACTGGTCTCTACCCGCCATCTCCTCCAAGAAAACCAAGGCTTTCCAATTCTTAAGCCTATCAAATATATTTGACTTCCACTTAAAAACATGCATCTCCTTCCTGCTCATGTGACCAAGCCTACGAAGCCACGTCTCTGCAACAAAAGAAGAATCAGTAATATAAATAAGTAGATAAAGAGTACCTATTTTCTTACATCCAGCTAATTCAAGTGCATCCACTGTGAGAGTTCTTGTGCATCTCTCATCACCCAACCTTTCTGAAGAAATTAGCCATATCTCCAAACCTGTGACCTGCATGACCTCCTTCAACACCCATGTGTTGGTCGCCTACAATTTCAGCTTCACATCCCCCTTGCCAATTCTTTGGCAAGGCTCACCAGCTCCTCTCCCTAGGGCTACATGGAAAGAGGAAACCGAATCTATTATCCAAGATTCAAATTTATCCAAGAAACCTCCCAAAGCATCCAATGCCACAAGACCTGCAACATCTGAATCTTCAGTTCCTTCATGCTGATCTGCTATTAACCAATAATATTCTTTTACCTGCTCTTTCTTTCCATATGACTGTTGGTGACCATCTATGCTTTTCAACTCCTCCATTCTTAGCTTGCTTTGATCTGCCATTGCTCTACTCCCACTCGATCAGAAACCCCTATGAGTGACATGTAACCAAACACAAAACCTACTCCCTACAACCTTAGCTCTGATACCACGTGTTGGGATAAATAACTCGAAGCACACAATTGATTACTAAGCAACTTAATATGTGGAAATAAACTAGAATACACAAGTAACTAGAATCCAGAAATAACACATGATATGTTAGACAATACACAACTTGTATTAAAACTCTTACAAAAAAGAATACAATAAAGAAGATGCCACTTCTTCTCCACCACCTCTTCAGAGGCTTCCCACACCTCAAGTGAACAGTACTTCTCTCCTCAAATGTTCCACGCACACCACAAGTGCTCCACGCACTCCACAAGTACTCCACGTACTCCAAGTAGATCTCCCCTAAACCTGTAACAACCTGCACCTCAATAGACCTTACTTATGGAAGGAACTCCCTTGCCTTCCTCTTTGCTCTATCTGAGTACACACCTGTACTCCAAGTAGATCCTACCTGATTCTGCTCCCTGTTGTGTTGCTGTCCTATCTGATCTTGCACACCTACAAATCAACCTGGTTTTGCACACCTGTGAACCTTGACCTTGCACACACATACACCTACATATCAATGATCTTACTTACCATGTAGATCTCCTATAGAAGCCATGCACACCAGCTAACTAAGATCATACACCCCTGAAGAATCCTGCTGACTCTCCAAAACTAGCACCCACCTTGGTACTGTGGCACTAGGAGGAACACACCATAGCTCACCTCACACACATAAGGAGCTTATAATAATGCTCTCTTACTCTCTAGCACTAATTTACAATACAACCATGAGTCTATTATATAGATCTCATCTAAACAATAATTAGATCCGCAGCTCTCAGTCTAAAATTATCTCTCATCATGCAAACACTTGGTTCGTCAACCAACTTCCCATAATATACTCGCAGTCAAACCACACAGGTGACCGACATCGGTCCCTGTCCGCCTGAGAGTCATCGATGCTGACCGATCTCTGACCGACATCGATTGCTTCGTGTCTCCTACCTGTCATCATCGGTTGGCCTGACTGACACTGGTGTCTGTGACACTCCGTAATCCTTCTGCAACCTCCTCCATGTCTGCATCAGTGAAGCTTTTAGCTCCATAACCTAACAATCTCCCACTTGGAGATAAACAAATGCACTGTACCTATACCTGTACCCCGTCTAATCTATTTCCTAACTTGTATCCCTCTTCAAGATGAATCCTGAAGACAATCCACCACACAACCTGTGGTGTACCTCCTGTCATCTGAGTACCCTGCCGCATCCACATCTACAAATCCATGTAGTGAAGTCCTGACCCTAAATAGCATGAATCCCTGCTGTTGGTCTCTCTCAAATACCTGAGAACCCACTTCTCAAAATTGGCTCCTAACTCTCTGACAACTCCCACTGATTGGGAAAACTCAGGTCTATACTAGACCTCATGTGATTTCAGACACTTAACTATCCAGCCCTTAGTGTGCTTTGATTCTACATCCTACGTAATGAACCTCACCAACACCTGATTCACATCAGCTCCCACTGGAGACAAAATCAACCTGTGATCTCCCATGTCCCCCATGCCAAAGAATTTCATTGCTCCAAATTCTTCATAGCAAACCACTGAACTAATCTTACCCCTTAGCTCAGCAAAACCCTGTATGTACAAACCTGCTAGCAAACATACCATCCACATACAGCAACAGAATGATGTTGCAATCATCATCCACCTGGTAAGACAAACCACAGTAGTTACCCTGACATTGACAGAAGCCATGCTTCATCCTCCACCTGTCAAAACCTGTACCACTGTCCTTCAGCTCTTGAGGACCATATGCCTTGGTCTTCCGTCTCACGTGTCTGTTCTCTCTATTCTTCAACTAAGGTATCCATTCATCTCTGTGATTTCATCCGGCTGGCAACCCTACCAAATCTCCACTTGGTTCTGCACACTCTCCATGCCATGCTCCCACTGTTTCCTGGATCCTTCCTGCTCTACAGTAAGCAAAAAGTATAAAGAAGAGGAACAATGAATTTGAGGCTTACTTACCATCTTCAGTCCTACATATGGGCGTTTGAGACTCCTTGACAACGTGTTGTCCACCCAAAATCCATTATAGTAACTGACCTCGGTCACCACACAGTCTGCATTCAATCGATGTCGGTTCCATGCGCCTGTCCTGACTACCAACCCTACCGACGTCGGTGTCCCCTGCTGCCGACATCGGTCTCGTGACCGACGTCAGTCTTACCTACTACCGACGTCAGTTTTCCTGCTGATGTCGGTACCTGTGTTTCCTGTGAGTGATGACTTTTTACCCGTGAGCTCCTTTGAATCAATCCCCATGTCCAAACTGCCCTGCTCAGAAGTATCCAGCCCCATCCACTTGTCTCTGTCCGCCATCTCCTCCAAGAACACCAAGGCTTTCCAGTTCTTAATCTTGTCAAATATATTTGTCTTCCGCTTAAAAACATGCATCTCCTTCCTGCTCATGTGACCAAGCCTACGAAGCCACGTCTTCGCAACAAAAGAAGAATCAGTAATATAAACAAGTAGATAAAGAGTACCTATTTTCTTACCACCAGCTAATTCAAGTGCATCCACTGTGAGAGTTCTTGTGCATCTCTCATCACCCAACCTTTCTGAAGAAATTAGCCATATCTCCAAACCTGGGACCTGCATGACCTCCTTCAACACCCATGTGTTGGCCACCTGCGATTTTAGCATCACTTCCCCTTTGCCAATTCTTTGGCAAGGCTCACCAACTCCTCTCCCTGGGGCTGCATGGAAAGAGGCAACATAATCTATTATCCAAGATTCAACTTAATCCAAGAAACCTCCCAAAGCATCCTTTGCAACAACACCTGCAACATCTGCATCTTCAGTTCCTTCATGTTGATCTGCTACCAACCAACAATATTCTTTTACATGCTCTTTCTTTCCATATGACCGTTGGTGACCATCTGTGCTTTTCAACTCCTCCATTCTTAGCTTACTTTGATCTACCATTGCTCTACTCCCACTCGATCAGAAACCCCTGAGAGTGACCTGTAACCAAACACAAAACCTACTCCCTGCAACCTTAGCTATGATACCACGTGTTGGGATAAATAACCAGAAGCACACAATTGATTACTAAGCAACTTAATATGCATAAATTAACCAGAATACACAAGTAACTAGAATTCAAAAATAACACATGATATGAGAGACAATACACAACTTGTATTAAAACTCTTGCAGAAAAGAATACAATAAAGAAGATGCCACTTCTTCTCCACCACCTCTTCAGAGGCTTCCCACACCTCAAGTGAACAGTACTTCTCTCCTCAAAGCTCTCTCTCTTAGGTCCCAACACCCAAGTCAAACACTGAGTTGGTGTTCACCTTATACCTGTGTTCCACGCACACCACAAGTGCTCTACGCACTCCACAAGTACTCCACATACTCCAAGTAGATCTCCCCTGAACCTGAAACAACCTGCACCTCAATAGACCTTACTTATGGAAGGAACTCCCTTGCCTTCCTCTTTGCTCTATCTGAGTACACACCTGTACTCCAAGTAGATCCTACCTGATTCTGCTCCCTGTTGTGTTGCTGTCATATTTGATCTTCCACACCTGCAAATCAACCTGGTTCTGCACACCTGTGAACCTTGACCTTGCACACACATACACCTGCATATCAATGATCTTACTTACCATGTAGATCTCCTATAGAAGCCATGCACACCAGCTGACTAAGATCATACACCCCTGAAGAATCCTGCTGACTCTCCAAAACCAGCACCCACCTTGGTACTGTGGCACTAGGAGGAACACACCATAGCTCACCTCACACACAGAAGGAGCTTATAATAATGCTATCTTACTCTCTAGCACTAATTTACAATACAACCATGAGTCTATTATATAGATCTCATCCAAACAATAATTAGACATCTAATTACAATAATTAGATCCACATCTCTCAGTCTAAAATTAGCTCTCATCATGCAAACACTTGGTTCGGCAACCAACTGCCCATAATATACTCGCAGTCGAACCACACAGGCGATCGACGTTGGTCCCTGTCTACCTGAGAGTCACTGACGTCAGCCGATCTCTGACCGACGTCGGTTTCTTCCTATCTCCTACCTGTCGTTGTCGGTTGGCCTGGCCGACGCTGGTGTCTGTGACACTCTGCAACCTCCACAACCTAACAATCTCCCACTTGGAGATAAATAGCTACACTATACCTATACCTTTACCCCATCTAATTTGTTTCCTAGCTTGTATCTCTCTTCAAGCTCAATCCTGAAGACATACCACCACACAACCTGTGATGTACCTCCTGTCATCCGAGTACCCTACCACATCCACATCTATAAATCAATGTAGTGAAGTCCTAACCCTAAATAGCATGAATCCCTGTTGCTGGTCCCTCTCAAGTACCTGAGAACGCACTTCTTAGAATTGGCTCCTAACTCTCTAACAACTCCCACTACTTGGGAAAACTCAGGCCTATACCAGACCTCATGTGATTTTAGACACTTAACTGTCTAGCCCTTAGTGTGCTTTGATTCTACATCCTATGTAATGAACCTCGCCAACACCTAATTCACATTAGCTCCTACTGGAAACAAAATCAACCTGTGATATCCATGTCTTCCATGCCAAAGAATTTTGCTGCTCTAAATTCTTCATAGCAAACTACTGAACTAATCTTACCCTTAGCTCAGCAATACCCTGTATGTACAAACCTGCTAGCAAACATACCATCCACATACAGCAACAGAATGATGTTGCAATCATCATCCACCTTGTAAGACAAACCATAGTAGTTACTCTGACATTGACTAAAGCCATGCTTCGTCCTCCACCTATGAAACCCTGTACCACTGTCCTACAGCTTCTTCAAGACCATATGCCTTGGTCTTCCGTCTCACGTGTCCATTCTCTCTATTCTTCAACTAAGGTATCCATTCGTCTCTTTGCTTTCTTCTTACTGGAAACCCTACCAAATCTCTGCTTGGTGTCTGTAATCTCTCCATGCCATGCTCCCACTATTTTTTGGATCCTTCCTGCTCTTCAATAAGCAACAAGTGTAAAGAAGAGGAACAACGAATTTGAGGCTTACTTACGTCTTCAGTCCTCCATGTGGGTGTTTGAGACTCCTTGACAGCGTGCTATCCACCCAAAATCTATTACATTGACCAACCTCGGCCACCCCCTAGTCTGCATCTAATCGACGTCAGTTCCTGCGCCTGTCCTAACTACCAACACTGCTGATATCATTGTCCTCCTGCTGCCGACGTCGGTCCTCATGACCGATGTCGGTCTTAACTATTGTCGACGTTGGTTTTCATGCTGACGCCGGTACCTGTGTTTCCTGTGTGTGATGACTTTTTACCCATGAGCTCTTTTGAATCAATCCCCACATCCAAACTGCACTGCTCAGAAGTATCCAGCCCCATCCACTGGTCTCTATCCGCCATCTCCTCCAAGAACAACAAGGCTTTCCAGTTCTTAAGCCTATCAAATATATTTGTCTTTCGCTTAAGAACATGCATCTCCTTCCTTCTCATGTGACCAAGGTACAAAGCCACTGTAGACACTGAAATCGTGTCGACTCCCCTGGTCATCCCCTATTTTATTCTCCCTCACCTATTTAACCCCTATCGACCATTTTCCCACTAGCCTTGACCCTGGCAGCATGTCAAAATGAGCAGAAGGCTAAAGCTAGTCTCTGCCCCCATTCTGCATCTATCGACCATGATCACCACCCGACTGACGTCACCAACGTCGGTCACTTATCGGCCGACATCGGTGGTCCTGCCAACGTCAGTTCTCCTTAGCACTGCGTTCTCGATCTAAACGCAGGAACCGTTATTCCGTTACCCGTTATCCATTCAGTTGCCAATCCATTTTCGTGATCGGTTATCAAACTGTCCTTTGATCAATCAGCAAAACCATGAACCTCTGGCAATCAACGGATTGATTATTCAACCAACCAGTTCATTCATTCAATGAACTCTTGCGATCAATCAACTCTAGCGATCAACCATCTCTTGCATCCAACCAACCTACAATCGATCTTATGCATGTCTCTCTCTCTGGAACAGGAACTCTGCTTCGGTCATTTGGCAGCACAACGACAGCGTCAATCACGTCTCTGACTTCATCTTCAAGCATATAATAGGTAAGTATCTTGCTCTATGTTTTTGTTTCTCTCTGGTTATTGCTTGTTTATTATTGCTATCACCCCAAATCTTCAGACTGTAGACCCAAGACTTGACTTCCTCCTTTACACCTCTGCCTACTATCCCCTGACTACATAGTCTGTAACTCTGTTCAGACTTCCTGCACAAACCCCAAACAAAATAATAGACCTTCTGCAAAGCCCAAGAGACTCGACCAGACCCTGTCCTGACTCAACCAGACCCATCCAGACTCTATCCAGAGCTGTTGCCCTGACCAACGCCGGTCAGTACCCCCGACTGACGCTGGCACTTTAACCAACGTCGGCACCTTCCCCTGACCGACGCCGGCACAGAGACCGACACCCGGCGACTGTACAGGAGCAGTTTGCTACTCAGGTATGTATTATGCTTTTTGTCTCTTATTTTCTATCATTCTATCTTTCATTATTTCTACTTCAGTCAAATATTCTGTTTTAAACTAGTGGGTTGATATCCTTCTAGGAAGTCTTCATACTTCTGGGATCAGGCGTTTGCCTGACAGCCCACCATATCCTTGACTAAAGTTTTTCGTGTTTAGTCTCTTTTTCTTCGCAGGTGTCATTCCTCCATAGCCAAAGAGGAGTACCTTCCAACGTCTGATTTCGGTGCGCACGACCATATCCAGGTATCTTCTAGCCTTGACCATTTCTTTTAGTTTCTTAATTTCTTCTTTGAATGTAGAAAGCGATTTAGCATAGAAACATTCTGGCACGCCCGGTGGGACCCTAGGTTCTTCCGTGGGGTTCCTTTTTATTTTCGTTCATATAGGTGCATTAGGTTCCTTCCTTTTCGCCTCCTTTCATCTCTTCTTAAACGACCTCATAAGCAGGAATAAAAAGAACATTTCTTTCCTTTCTTGCACTTTTAGACTAGCTAAATTCATATTCTTCGCCTCTTTCTCCATTCATCTTCATACGAACAAAACATTTCAACTTGGACATTAAAAACACTCTGCATTGCATTTCTGTTTGCTTGCATTTCTTAGACCACACATAGTAATTAACAAACGCATATTGAATTAATTTAGATCACTTGATGTTACACGACCAAACCACTTGCACAAAACAAACATTTTAACTTACCTGAGACAAGGCCCGACTGGGATTTCATCTCCCAGCGGATACCTTACCCATCCCGGCAATCTTACTTAGATTTCATCACCAAGGAGAAAGCCCACTCCATTCTCTGGCGGAGCCTAATCTCTAGGGGAAGTATATTTTGGCTAAGCGGGCCCAGTTTATCACTAGACTCATGAAGTGAGGGGAGCTTGCTCCTTAGCACCAGGCCTGTACGGAACCTAACACAGACTTTTTGAGCGCCATAACTAACCTGAAACCATCCATAGACTACTTCTAGGACCTAACTCAAAAGCCAATCTTCCTCTACACACATTCTAAAGCATAAGCCACAATAATCCTAAAAAATTTACTCCTACGATTTTAGGATCTGTTTGTGTCTTCATCTTTTTAGTTCTTATCTACTTGTTTGAGCGTGTGAGGACGTTCTTTCTCGCTTTGAATGGTTCTGACTCGTAGTCAAGCCAAGGCTCTTCTTGACCACGCTAGCCGTCAACCGCTTTCGCCTACCCCGTCTATAACCAATCCTATAATGGAGTTCCACTCAAAGACTAAAAGAAATCCTACAGGACCGACCCTGACTCAAACTCCCATCATCCTTGAAGGGGACCAAGATTTTGTAAAATTATTAGACCTCAATGCCGCAGCCCTCCAAAACTATCTCGTGAGAAACCCAACGCGAGACCTCTCAGGTGAAGTGGCGACGACATCCACACCATTCACCACCCAGCCCTTTATGACTCAGCCTTTCACCTCAACCATTAACCCGACCATGGCCAATACACAAAGTTTGGCCTCCTCATCTATTTTTAGACCAACCTCCATCGGGGTTTCGTTATCCCCTCAACCACAAGCAATTCAACCAAGTTCTACATCATACTAGAACTTGATTGTCTCGACCCCTCACATTCTTGCGCCCACAAATGCAGGAGTGCCAACTATCCTTCTACTAGTGCCGCTATTCAACCACCTTTGGTGGTATCCAGTCAACCTATACCCTCGACCTTCATGACTCAATCACCTTTGGCCTCTGCTTCTATCTCTACGACTAGTCATCTGTATGTTGCACCCTTACTGGTACAACTGACTACGTTGTATACTTCTTCTAGCCTCTTTCAAGTGCCCTACAACCTAGGGGGCACTCCATCTGCCAATCCATCAGCAGACATCATCAAAATGCTGATGGATAAAATGTCTAGTCTCAAAACCTCTATCTCTGGTTCATGCAATGCTCTCTCGTATGAGCAAATTTGCAACGAGCCCATCCATCCTTCCGTCCCTATCCGACCATACCCCAACCATTGGGAGCTTCCTAAATTTACTCACTTTCAAAGCAAGGAAGACCCACAACATCACTTACAGGCATTCAGACATGCATGTTACCTTATTGCCCACGATGATGCGTTACTTCTACGCACGTTTCCTATGTCTCTTTTTGGCCCTGCCCTTGACTGGTATAACTCTCTTGCCAGACATTCTATCTTTTCATTCATTCAACTCGCCCAATTATTCATTGACCATTTCTCAATCAATATCACTAAACAAGTCTCAATCACAGACCTCTACTCTATTAGGCAATTTGATGACGAATCAATAGTTGATTTTGTCACCCATTAGAGAGGCTTGATTAACCTGCTCTCTTTCTCCTTGCCTCAATCTGAGCTCATTAAGCTCTTTTCTTGAGCATGTGTCAGCCACATCTCCTCCACCTTGCAGATTTAGACATTCTGCACTTTCGATGAAGCTTTCATCATGGCTCAAAAGCTTGAACTCCGCGCCATTGAAGAAGATAAGGTCAAATTGCGTAATACTAACGCAAAAACCAATGACCATTCTTCTTCCAGACCTTATTCTTCTACCAATTCCAAATCCAAAGGAGTGGCCAACACTGTGGTCGTCAGATCACCATCTTTGACAACAACTAATCAACCTCAACCTTCAACATCTCAAAGCATCACAAAACAATTTCAACAACGGTACATACAACCCTTCCTTAACCATCCTCCTAGCCACAACAACATTCAGACCATGACCAATGACTCTCATGACCATCATATACACACAGTCAACACGGTTTCACCTCTTGTCCCTGACCAACCTCCATCACAGGTAGAAGAGCCATCTTCTCTCATTCATCTTCCACAGGTAGAAGAATCTTCTTCTCCTATTAGTCCTCCATCAACCTCTCCCATATTAGAGGACGCTTTGGCCACATCAACACCAGTTGTCTCGCCTTCATCCTTATTATCATCCATAGATGATCATACCTTTTTGACTCCTCAACCACACGTAGAAGCCATGACTACTCTGGTGCTCTTTCCACTTAAAGAGCCCACATTTTTAATCCCTTCTCCATTGAGAGAAAAACCATCCACATCTAAGTCCAAACTCGCACAGGCGTCCATCATGCCCAAAGAGATTAAACCTCTTGGTGTTTGCCCCACATCTAATCTCACCTCGTACAAAGGTGGCCCTCAACCCAAAACAAAGAAGGATACTAAACCACACCGGAGGCCTCCTCCCCCACCTTCGTCATTACCTTCAATCTTGGGCCCACATCCGTCCACTTTACTCGGAGTGCTTCTCACTCCCATACTTCACAAAGGCACGCCACCTCCATTACTCCCTCAACCCATTAGACATATATCTCCTCCAAACCATCAACCTATGCCTCTTATGCCTCTCAAAACAAAATCACCAATCCTCACTGCAACAAAACATCCAGACCCATTAGCAGGTTCTTATGCCTTGTTGTTACGGCAATTGTTGCAGTCCTCTCGTATCTATCTCCCACCACTTAGACCATATCAATCTCTCAGACCAAAACCCCCTGGTTCGATGACACTCACATTTGTGCATATCATCACACACCTGGGCATGACACTGAGCATTATTGTGCCCTCAAGGTTGTCATTCGCCAATGTCTGGGGAATGACACCCTTCTTCTCGACCACATCATCAACAAACCTTCAACACCACCCCACTCATCAACTCTCAGATCAAAGCCATCTTGGTTCGACAACTCTAAATTCTGCCACTATCATCACACTCCGGGACATGACACCAAGCGTTGTTGCACTCTTAAAGCTGTCATTCGTCAACACCAGAAAAAGGATTCCTTTCTTATCAAGGATCCTCTTGACCACCCCTCTGACAAATCATCAACACCGACCCATGCCTCTCCAACCTCATTGCCTAAATCAGGATCTCCATGGCTGACTATGATCTCTTTGCCGCCTTTATCCCCCTTATTTGACATCAACACAGTCCATCTGACCACTAAACCTCAATCGACCTTAACCAATCCGTCAAACATTCTCCCTAGCCGCTGGGGGAATTCAACCTTCATCCAAACCTCAACCAATTTTTCAACCCAGTCTCAATCAAATATCAATCGCTTCTTTAATCCTAAACCTTGACCAAGTGTCCATCAACCCTACCTTCGATCAAACATTTGACTAGTCTCGACCAATCAACAATCAAATATCAATCAACCAAACATTCAACCCAAACATTCAACCAACCTTTTTATCAAAACTGTAGACACCAAAATCGTGTTGACTCCCCTGGTCATCCCCTGTTTTCTTCCTCTTCGCCTATTTAACCTTTTGCTAATCATTTCTTCCACTAGCCTCGACCCTGGCAGCATGTAAAAATGAGCACAGAGCTAAAGCTAGACTCTATCCCCATTGTGCATCTGCCGACGACGGTCTTTACCCGGTCGATGTCACCGATGTCGGTCACTTATCGGCCGATGTCGGCAATCCTGCTGATGTCAGTCACCTTACCATTATTCATTTTTAGTTTTCATTCGGTTCCCAATCGGTTTCCCGAACGGTTATCGAACCGTCTCTTGAACCGTCCCTTGCCTTCATCAGCGTCTGCCAACCATTTGAAAGGCTAATCAATCAACCGATCAATCAATCAATCGACCTCCAAACTCTGACATTCACAGACCCTTGTAATCAACACTCTCACGATCAACCAACTCCGGCATCAACTAATCTGCATTCGCTTCAATCCAGCACTGCACAGACAACTTCAACAACGTCAATCATGTCTTCGCACTGTGACAGGTAAGTATCCTCATCTGTTTATTTTTATTTTTGGTTATTGCTTTCTTGTTATTTCCATACTCCATATTCTGTTTAGACTCGACCTTCTGCAAATCCCCAGAGCCTGTTTAAACTCAGACCTTACCCTGACTAGACCCTGTCTCAACTCAACCAGAACCTGTCCAAAAACCCTGCCCAGAACCTATCCAAACTTGACCTTACTTTGACTAGACCCTGTCCAGACTCTGTCCCGATCCTGATCAAGACCCTATCTCGACTCTACCAGACCTTCTGCAACTCATCCAGACTCTGTCCAGAACCTGCCCTGACCGACGCCGGCACCTTCTCTGACCGACGTCGGCACCACAGAGACCGACGCTGGTGACTGTGCAGAATAGTGCTGCATATCAGGTATGCACTTTATTTTCTGTCATTTATTTCTGTCATTTTATCTTTTATTATCTACTTTCGTCCAATATTCTTTTTTTTTATCAGTGGGTTGATATCCTTCTAGGAAGTCTTCGTACTTTCAGGATCATGCATTCGCCTAACAGCCCACCATATCTTTGACTAACATTTTTCTGTGTTTCAGCCTTTTCTTCTTTGCAGGTGTCATTCCTCCACAGCCAAAGAGGAGAATCTTCTAACGTCTGATTTCGGTGCGGACGACTTTATCAGGTATCTTCTAGCCTTGACCATTTCTTTTAGTTTCTTATTTCTTCTTTGAATGTAGAAAGCAATTTTGCATAGAAACATTCTGGCACGCCCGGTGGGACCCTAGGGCCTTCCTTGGGTTCTTTCTTTCTTTCATTCATATAGGTGTATTAGGTTTCTTCCTTTTCGCCTCCTTTCATCTCTTCTTAAATGACATCATAAGCAGGACTAAAACGAACATTTCTTTCTTTCTTGCACTTCTAGACTAGCTAAAACTCATATTCTTCGACTCTTTCTCCATTCATCTTCATACAAACAAAAAATTTCGACTTGGGCATTAAAACACTTTGCATTCATTTATGTTTGCCTGCATCTCTTAGATCACACATAGTAATTAAACCGCATATTGAATTAATCTAGATCACTTGATGTTACACGACCAAACCACTCGCACAAAACAAACATTTTAACTCACCTGAGACAAGGCCCGACTAGGATTTCATCCCCCAACGGATACCTTACCCGTCCCGGTGATCTCACTTGGATTTCATCACCAAGGGGAAAGCCCACTCTGTTCTCTGACAGAGTCTAAACTCTAGGCGAGGTATATTTTGGCTAAGCGAAACCAGCTAACCACTGGAATCGTGAAGTGAGGGGAGCTTGCTCCTTAGCACCAGGCCGCGTACCGAACCTAACACAGACTTCTTGAGCACCATAACATAACCTGAAACTATCCATAGACTGCTTCTTCTAAGACCCGACTCACAAAACCAACCTTCCTCTACACACATTCTAAGGCATAAGCCACTATAATCCTAATATTTTACTCCTAGGGTTTTAGGATCTGCTTGTGTCTTCATCTTTTTCATTCTTATCTGCTTGTTTGAGCTTGTGAGGACATTCTTCCTTGCCTTGAATGGTTTTTGACACGTAGTCAAACCAAGGCTCTTCTTGACCACGCTAGCCATCAATCGCTTTCGCCTACCCCATCTATAAATAATCTTATAATGGAGTTCTACTCGGAGACCGAAAGAATTCCTACTAGACCATCTCCAACCCAGATGCCTATCATCCCAGAAGGGGACCAAGATTTTACAAGATTCTTGGACCTCAATACCGCAACCCTCCAAAACTATCTCGTGAGAAACCCAATGCGGGACCTTTCGGGCGACGTGGCGACGACATCAACACCGTTCGCCACCCAACCTTTTACGACTCAGCCTTTCGCCTCAACCATTAACCCGACCATGGCCTATATGCAAAGTTCGGCCTCCTCGTCTATTTTTAGACCAACCTCCACTGGGGTTTCGTTACCCCCTCAACCACCTGCAATTCAACCAAGTTCTACATCATATCAGAACTTGATTGTCTCGACCCCACACACTCTTGCACCTATATATGCAGGAATGCTTACCTCCTCTTTTGCCCAAGCCGCCACACAACCTCCTTTGGCGATATCTAGTCAGCGTATGCCTTCTACCTTCATAACCCAACCACCCTTAGCCTCTACTTCTGCCCCTGCGACTAGTCATCTGTACGTTGCACCCTTACTTATACAACCGACTACGTCGTATGCCTCTTCTAGCATCTTTCAAGCGCCTTACAACCTAGGGGGCACTCCGTCCACCAATCCGTCAGCAGACGTCATCAAGATGCTGATGGATAAAATGTCCAGTCTCAAAGCTTCTATCTCCAGTTCAAGCAATGTCTCTTCATATGACCAGATTTACAACGAGCCCATCCATCTTTTTGTCCCTATCCGACCATACCCCAACCATTGGGAGCTTCCTAAATTTACTCACTTTCAGAGTAAGGAAGACCGACAACAACACTTACGGGCATTCAGACATGCCTGTTACCTTATCGCCCACGACGATGCGTTACTTCTACGCACATTTTCTATGTCTTTTTCTGGCCCTGCCCTTGACTGGTATAGCTCTCTTGCCAGACATTCTATCTTTTCATTCATTCAACTTGCCCAACTATTCATTGACCATTTTTCTATCAATATCACTAAACAAGTCTCGATCACAGACCTTTACTCCATTAGACAATTTGACGACGAATCAATAGTCAATTTTGTCGCCCGTTAGAGAGGCTTGATTAACCAGCTCTCCTTCTCCTTACCTCAACCCGAGCTCATTGAGCTCTTTTCTCGAGCATGTGCCAGTCACATCTCGTCCACCTTGCGGGTTCAAACATTCCACACTTTCGATGAGGCCTTCACCATGGCCCGAAAGCCTGAACTCCGTGCCCTTGAAGAAGATAAGGTCAAATTGTGTAACACCAATGCAAGAACCAATGACCATTCTTCTTCCAGACCTTCTTCTGCCCACTCTCAATCCAAGGGGTCGGCAAACATTATCATCTTTAAACCACCATCTTAAACAATAACCAACCGACCATCATCTTCAACATTAGACTACATCAATAAACATTTTCAACGTCAATCCATACAGCGTCAATTCACTCCAATTGGAGAGTCATATACTGTTGTGTTGGATAAACTCGTCAAGCAGGAGGTCCTCAATCTCCCTTCAATCTGACCACATCAATTCGACCCCTCAACACCTATCCCTGCATGGTACAGGGAAAACCACTTTTGCAACTATCACCGTGTCAAAGGCCATGACACGGATCACTGTCAAACTTTTAAAAACATCGTACAGGACATGCTCGACAAGGGGGATCTTATTTTAGATAACCCGAACGCACCGCCCA
Source organism: Torreya grandis (assembly GCA_037957365.1). Taxonomy (NCBI): domain Eukaryota; kingdom Viridiplantae; phylum Streptophyta; class Pinopsida; order Cupressales; family Taxaceae; genus Torreya; species Torreya grandis. Next base: position 2,439,198 of record JARHVA010002274.1, read on the forward strand.
ACCAAAACCTTGACATCTTCAAGCAACCCTTTTCTAATCACCCGCCTACCCAAGACAACATCCAAACCATGATCAATGACCCTCAAGACCATGATATACACACGGTCGACACTATCTTTTCTCTTATCCCTGACCAATCTCTTTCACAAGTGGAAGACCCTTCTTCCCCTATACCTCCTCCACATGGTGAAGAAATTCCTTCTCCTAATTGTCCTCCATCGACTTCTCCCATATTGGAGGATGCTTTGACCACATCAACACCAGCTGCCTCACCTTCATCCTTCTTATCATCCATAGATGATCATACCTTTTTGACTCCTCAACCACACACAGAAGCCATGACTACTCCAGAGCTCTTTCCACTTAAAGAGCCCACTTTTTTAATCCCTTCTCCATTGAGAGAAGAACCGTCCACATCTAAGCCCAAACCAGTGCAGGCGTCCATCATGCCCAAAGCGATTAAACCTCTTGGTGCTCGCCCCACATCTAACCTCACCTCGCATAAAGGTGGCCCTCAACCCAAATCAAAGAAGGCTACTAAACCACACCGGAGGCCTCCTCCCCTATCTTCGTCATTACCTTCAATCTTGGGCCCACATCCGTCTACTTTACTCGGAGTGCTTCCCACTCCCATACTTCACAGAGGCACATCGCCTCCATTACTCCTTCAACCCGTTAGACTTATACCTCCTCCAAACCATCGATCAATGCATCTTACACCTCTCAAACCAAAATCACCAACCCTCACTACAACAAGACACTCAGACCCGTTAGCAGGTTCTTATGCCTTGCTGTTACGGCAATTGTTGCAGTCCTCTCATATCTATCTCCCGCCGCTTAGACTATATCAAACTCCCAGACCAAAACCACCCTGTTTTGATGACACTCGCATTTGTGCGTACCATCGCACGCCTGGACACGACACCGAGCAGTGTTGTGCCCTCAAGGTCGCCATTCGCCAATGTCTTGGGAATGACACCCTTCTTCTCAACCACATCATCAATAAACCTTCAACACCACCCCACTCATCAACTCTCGGATCAAGGCCATCTTGGTTCGACAACTCTACATTCTGTCATTATCATCACACTTCGGGACATGACACTGAGCGTTGTTGCGCTCTTAAAGCTGTCATTCGTCAACAACAGAGAAAGGATTCCCTTCTCATCAAGGATCCTCTTGACCACCCCTCCGACAAATCATCAACACCAACCCATGCCTCTCTAACCTCGTCACCTAAATCGGGATCTCCACACCAGACTAGGGTCCCTTCACCGCCTTTAACCCCCTTATTCGACATCAACACAATCCATCTTACCACTAAACCTCAATTGACCTTAACCAATCCATCAAACATTCTCCCTAGCCGCTGGGGGAATTCAACCTTCATCCAAACCTCGACCAATTTTTCAACACAATCTCGACCACATATCAATCACTCTTTCAACTTAACCTCAATCAGACTAGCAACCAAACATTTAACCCAACCTCAACCAAACATTCGACCCAACCAAAGACCAAATACCAACCAGTTAACCCTTGACCAACCATTGACCAACTATCAAATGACCAAATCTCAACCAAACATTCAACCAACCTTTTTATCAAAACATTCAACCTGTCTCGACCAATCAGCAACCATATCAACCAACTTCACATCCACTCATCAATCAACACCTGACCAATCTGGAAAGAGGCAAATGGGGCAAGTTTTCTCCTAATTGACTCAGACCTTATCACACACAAGCATACACCAGAGACTTATCAGACCCTGAACCTCTTAATGCGTTGCATCTGCGACCGTTTTACTGCTAGTCGAGTATTCATCCACTTGACCCTTAACTTGAGCTCGTCCCTTGAGCAATCCCCGCCCTCTTAATCCTACTTCCTTTCAACCCTATTCCTCTTAACAATTCCTATAACCCTTTTATGCTGTATAGATGCTTTGTCATAATAAAAGGGAGCCCTCGAGATGTCACAATATCCATGGTCACTATATCAATATCAAAATCAAAAAGCAGACTGCTCCCTCGAAGGACAGCTGTACTATCATTGCTGTAATTAATAGACTGCTCCCTCGAAGGACAGCTATTCAAAAGCCTTTATATTAAACAAAGATCTAGACCACTCCCTTGAAGGATGGCTATGACTAAATTTGGCAATAAATAGCACTATTTTAGAAGCTTCCCACATTGATCAGCTTCACAACTGACCACCAAGCAAATGACATCTTTATGCAGGCTTCCCGCATTGATCAGTCTGTGCCAAAAAAATAAAAATAAAAAAATAAAAAATAAAAAATTGAACGAGTCATGGACTTGACTTATAGTTGTCTCAGGGTCTCCTATAAAAAGGGGCATAGTTATCTCTGCTCTTAAAACGGGTTACCCTCTTTCCTCCTCCTATTACCTGCTCAAGGGACTTCGAGCTCACTTTAATGTCAAAGTGATTCGATTACAGCTCTAACATAACTATGGTCAACGATGTCACGCATGAACGGGGCTCTTTGTTCTCATAACCCCTATCTATGCTATCTTTTTGGTCCTTGTCAATGAAAGAGCAATATGCTTTTCACTTCTTCTGCACTTTGGTCACATTCACCTTCATCACTTGTCAATCAACTCAACTCTCTTTTCAGACCACTCCCATAGCCTATTCCCCCTAGTTTCTATGGACACCAATACACATGGAAACTATCAACCCGCTACAATTTATGTTAAGCATAAACCAATACTTGCTGAAGCGTAAATAGACATCAATTCATTTTTAGCATACATCCATCACGAATATGGAATATTGCTAGGAATGAAAGACCTCTCAACCAATGTTGCAGAATACACCATTTAGAAAAGGCTGCAACATCTCTTCCCCTCATCATTTCATCATAACCAAGACCAATCTATCAACCATTTTTGACACCACCGTCTTCTGCGGCTAGCTCGACCATTCTCGTTTGTTCATCTCTCTAATGGACAAACCTTCTTTCCTCCTTTTGACTATGACCTTGCCCTCGACCAAGACTAATTCCATCCCTTTGACCCTTCCTCCCTTCTAAGGAGAACTACATTGGCCTGAGGCCCTATGACCAGGGCTATGTAGGCAGCACTCAGTTGACATGGGGTCTTCTGGGATTAGCTCGGCCACATCCTTTCGTCCATTCATCCATCCATCAACCACCAACCATTGGAGATCATGCCTATCTCCTCCAACCTCGACCATTTCCAAGACACTGTTGCCTTGGTTGTTTTTGCATGTATGCTACCTCATGACTGGTTAGCAGAATTATGCGCAGATCTTTTTGGACCCTCACAAGTATAGGATCGCAAGCCGATTGATCCACACTACTTGTGACATTTTCGTGTTTTTAGGAGCACTTCCTGAGCCCAGGATACCTAGAACGCGACGACCCATTTGGAGCTTCAGCTTAGATTGAATAACCTGATCAGCAGACGACTAACTGCTGGGGCCCAGTAATTTCAATTTTGGCACTCCTCAACCCTTGACCTGTGACATTTTTGACCTGACCATCTCGTGCAGTGGTATGCGTGCAATCACACCTTTTGCAGCGTTCACCCTCACCCCTTTTCCATCCCCTCTTTGTCAAATCAGCACCCGATTCCTGGTTCCCTTCCCTCGACTCCTACTTTGAGGGGGAATACCTTATCCATAATCGGGGCAATCCGCTACCTATTTTTGTCTTGCAGTTCATTCGAACAACCAACAAGACGAAATCAATCTTATCCCTCACCTGGGGCAATCACTCCTATTTTTGTCTTGCAGTTCATCCAGAATAACCAATAAGATAAAAAGGGGCAAATGTAGACACCGAAATCGTGTTGACTCCCCTGGTCATCCCCCTTTTTCTTCCTCTTCGCCTATTTAACCTTTTGCCGATCATTTCTTCCACTAGCCTCGACCCTGGCAGCATGTAAAAATGAGCACAGAGCTAAAGCTAGACTCTATCCCCATTGTGCATCTGCCGACGACGGTCTTTACCCGGCCGATGTCACCGACGTCGGTCACTTATCGGCCGATGTCGGCAATCCTGTCGATGTCAGTCACCTTATCATTATTCATTTTTAGTTATCATTCGGTTCCCAATCGGTTTCCCGAACGGTTATCAAACCGTCTCTTGAACCGTCCCTTGCCTTCATTCACAGACCCTTGCAATCAACACTCTCGCGATCAACCAACTCCGGCATCAACTAATCTGCATTCGCTTCAATCCAGCACTGCACAGACAACTTCAACAACGTTAATCATGTCTTCGCACTGTGACATGTAAGTATCCTCATCTGTTTATTTTTATTTTTGGTTATTGCTTTCTTTTTATTTCCATACTCCATATTTTGTTTAGACTCGACCTTCTACAAATCCCCAAAGCCTGTTTAAACTCAGACCTTACCCTGACTAGACCCTGTCTCAACTCAACCAGAACCTGTCCAAAAACCCTGCCCAAAACCTGTCCAAACTTGACCTTACTTTGACTAGACCCTGTCCAGACTCTGTCCTAATCCTGATCAAGACCCTATCTCGACTCTACCAGACCTTCTGCAACTCATCCAGACTCTGTCCAGAACTTGCCCCGACCGACGCCGGTCAATACCCCAACCGACGCTGGCAGTTTGACTGACGCCGGCACCTTCTCTGACCGACGCCGGCACCACAGAGACCGACGCCGGTGACTGTGCAGAATAGTGCTGCATATCAGGTATGAACTTTATTTTCTGTCATTTATTTCTGTCATTTTATCTTTTATTATCTACTTTCATCCAATATTCTTTTTTTTTATCAGTGGGTTGATATCCTTCTAGGAAGTCTTCGTACTTCCGGGATTGGGCATTCGCCTGACAGCCCACCATATCTTTGACTAACGTTTTTCTGTGTTTCAGCCTTTTCTTCTTTGCAGGTGTCATTCCTCCACAGCCAAAGAGGAGAATCTTCTAACGTCTGATTTCGGTGCGCACGACTTTATCAGGTATCTTCTAGCCTTGACCATTTCTTTTAGTTTCTTATTTCTTCTTTGAATGTAGAAAGCAATTTTGCATAGAAACATTCTGGCACGCCCGGTGGGACCCTAGGGCCTTCCTTGGGTTCTTTCTTTCTTTCATTCATATAGGTGTATTAGGTTTCTTCCTTTTCACCTCCTTTCATCTCTTCTTAAATGACATCATAAGCAGGACTAAAACGAACATTTCTTTCTTTCTTGCACTTCTAGACTAGCTAAAACTCATATTCTTCGACTCTTTCTCCATTCATCTTCATACAAACAAAACATTTCGACTTGGGCATTAAAACACTTTGCATTCATTTCTGTTTGCCTGCATCTCTTAGATCACACATAGTAATTAAACCGCATATTGAATTAATCTAGATCACTTGATGTTACACGACCAAACCACTCGCACAAAACAAACATTTTAACTCACCTGAGACAAGGCCCGACTAGGATTTCATCCCCCAGCGGATACCTTACCCGTCCCGGTGATCTCACTTGGATTTCATCACCAAGGGGAAAGCCCACTCTGTTCTCTGGCAGAGTCTAAACTCTAGGCGAGGTATATTTTGGCTAAGCGAAACCAGCTAACCACTGGAATCGTGAAGTGAGGGGAGATTGCTCCTTAGCACCAAGCCACGTACCGAACCTTACACAGACTTCTTGAGCACCATAACATAACCTGAAACTATCCATAGACTGCTTCTTCTAAGACCCGACTCACAAAACCAACCTTCCTCTACACACATTCTAAGGCATAAGCCACTATAATCCTAATATTTTACTCCTAGGGTTTTAGGATCTGCTTGTGTCTTCATCTTTTTCATTCTTATCTGCTTTTTTGAGCTTGTGAGGACATTCTTCCTTGCCTTGAATGGTTTTTGACACGTAGTCAAACCAAGGCTCTTCTTGACCACGCTAGCCATCAATCGCTTTCACCTACCCCATGTATAAATAATCTTATAATGGAGTTCTACTCGGAGACCGAAAGAATTCCTACTAGACCATCTCCAACCCAGACGCCTATCATCCCAGAAGGGGACCAAGATTTTACAAGATTCTTGGACCTCAATACCGCAGCCCTCCAAAACTATCTCGTGAGAAACCCAATGCGAGACCTTTCGGGCGACGTGGCGACGACATCAACACCGTTCGCCACCCAACCTTTTACGACTCAGCCTTTTGCCTCAACCATTAACCCAACCATGGCCTATATGCAAAGTTTGGCCTCCTCGTCTATTTTTAGACCAACCTCCACTGGGGTTTCGTTACCCCCTCAACCACCTGAAATTCAACCAAGTTCTACATCATATCAGAACTTGATTGTCTCAACCCCACACACTCTTGCACCTATATATGCAGGAGTGCTTACCTCCTCTTTTGCCCAAGCCGCCACACAACCTCCTTTGGCAATATCTAGTCAGTGTATGCCTTCTACCTTCATAACCCAACCACCCTTAGCCTCTACTTTTGCCCCTGCGACTAGTCATCTGTACGTTGCGCCCTTACTTGTACAACCGACTACGTCGTATGCCTCTTCTAGCATCTTTCAAGTGCCTTACAACTTAGGGGGCACTCCGTCCACCAATCCGTCAGCAGACGTCATCAAGATGCTGATGGATAAAATGTCCAGTCTCAAAGCTTCTATCTCCAGTTCAAGCAATGTCTCTTCATATGACCAGATTTACAACGAGCCCATCCATCTTTTTGTGCCTATTCGACCATACCCCAACCATTGGGATCTTCCTAAATTTACTCACTTTCAGAGTAAGGAAGACCCACAACAACACTTACGGGCATTCAGACATGCCTGTTACCTTATTGCCCACGATGATGCGTTACTTTTACGCACATTTCCTATGTCTCTTTCTGGCCTTGCCCTTGACTGGTATAGCTCTCTTGCCAGACATTCTATCTTTTCATTCATTCAACTTGCCCAACTATTCGTTGACCATTTTTCTATCAATATCACTAAACAAGTCACGATCACAGACCTTTACTCCATTAGACAATTTGACGACGAATCAATAGTCAATTTTGTCGCCCGTTAGAGAGGCTGGATTAACCAGCTCTCCTTTTCCTTGCCTCAACCCGAGCTCATTGAGCTCTTTTCTCGAGCATGTGCCAGTCACATCTCGTCCACCTTGCGGGTTCAAACATTCCACACTTTCGATGAGGCCTTCACCATGGCCCGAAAGCCTGAACTCCGTGCCATTGAAGAAGATAAGGTCAAATTGTGTAACACCAATGCAAGAACCAATGACCATTCTTCTTCCAGACCTTCTTCTGCCCACTCTCAATCCAAGGGGTCGGCAAACACTGTCATCTTTAGACCACCATCTTCAAGAATAACCAACCGACCATCATCTTCAACATTAGACTACATCAATAAACATTTTCAACGTCAATCCATACAGCGTCAATTCATTCCAATTGGAGAGTCATATACTACTGTGTTGGATAAACTCATCAAGTAGGAGGTCCTCAATCTCCCTTCAATCTGACCACATCAATTCGACCCCTCAACACCTATCCCTGCATGGTACAGGGAAAACCACTTTTGCAACTATCACCGTGTCAAAGGCCATGACACGGATCACTGTCAAACTTTCAAAAACATCGTACAGGACATGCTCGACAAGGGGGATCTTATTTTAGATAACCCGAACGCACCGGCCAACCAAAACCTTGACATCTTCAAGCAACCCTTTTCTAATCACCCGCCTACCCAAGACAACGTCCAAACCATGATCAATGACTCTCAAGACCATGATATACACACGGTCGAGACTATCTTTTCTCTTATCCCTGACCAATCTCTTTCACAAGTGGAAGACCCTTCTTCCCCTATACCTCCTCCACATGGTGAAGAAATTCCTTCTCCTACTTGTCCTCCATCGACTTCTCCCATATTGGAGGACGCTTTGACCACATCAACACCAGCTGCCTCACCTTCATCCTTCTTATCATCCATAGATGATCATACCTTTTTGACTCCTCAACCACACACAGAAGCCATGACTACTCCAGAGCTCTTTCCACTTAAAGAGCCCACTTTTTTAATCCCTTCTCCATTGAGAGAAGAACCATCCACATCTAAGCCCAAACCAGCGCAGGTGTCCATCATGCCCAAAGCGATTAAACCTCTTGGTGCTCACCCCACATCTGACCTCACCTCGCACAAAGGTGGCCCTCAACCCAAATCAAAGAAGGCTACTAAACCACACCGGAGGCCTCCTCCCCTATCTTCGTCATTACCTTCAATCTTGGGCCCACATCCATCTACTTTACTCGGAGTGCTTCCCACTCCCATACTTCACAGAGGCACATCGCCTCCATTACTCCTTCAACCCGTTAGACTTATACCTCCTCCAAACCATCGATCAATGCATCTTATGCCTCTCAAACCAAAATCACCAACCCTCACTACAACAATACACTCAGACCCGTTAGCAGGTTCTTATGCCTTGCTGTTACGGCAATTGTTGTAGTCCTCTCGTATCTATCTCCCACCGCTTAGACTATATCAAACTCCCAAACCAAAACCACCCTGGTTCGATGACACTCGCATTTGTGCATACCATCGCACGCCTGGGCATGACACCGAGCAGTGTTGTGCCCTCAAGGTCGCCATTTGCCAATGTCTTGGGAATGACACCCTTCTTCTCAACCACATCATCAATAAACCTTCAACACCACCCCACTCATCAACTCTCGGATCAAGGCCATCTTGGTTCGACAACTCTACATTCTGTCATTATCATCACACTCCGGGACATGACACTGAGCGTTGTTGCACTCTTAAAGCTGTCATTCGTCAACAACGGAGAAAGGATTCCCTTCTCATCAAGGATCCTCTTGACCACCACTCCGACAAATCATCAACACCAACCCATGCCTCTCTAACCTCGTCACCTAAATCGGGATCTCCACACCAGACTAGGGTCCCTTCACCGCCTTTAACCCCCTTATTCGACATCAACACAATCCATCTTACCACTAAACCTCAATTGACCTTAACCAATCCATCAAGCATTCTCCCTAGCCGCTGGGGGAATTCAACCTTCATCCAAACCTCGACCAATTTTTCAACACAATCTCGACCACATATCAATCACTCTTTCAACTTAACCTCAATCAGACTAGCAATCAAACATTTAACCCAACCTCAACCAAACATTCGACCCAACCAAAGACCAAATACCAACCAGTTAACCCTTGACCAACCATTGACCAACTATCAAATGACCAAATCTCAACCAAACATTCAACCAACCTTTTTATCAAAACATTCAACCTGTCTCGACCAATCAGCAACCATATCAACCAACTTCACATCCACTCATCAATCAACACCTGACGAATCTGGAAAGAGGCAAATGGGGCAAGTTTGCTCCTAATTGACTCGGACCTTATCACACACAAGCATACACCAGAGACTTATCAGACCCTGAGCCTCTTAATGTGTTGCATCTGCGACCGTTTTACTGCTAGTCGAGTATTCATCCACTTGACCCTTAACTTGAGCTCGTCCCTTGAGCAATCCCCGTCCTCTTAATCCTACTTCCTTTCAACCTTATTCCTCTTAACAATTCCTATAACCCTTTTATGCTGTATAGATGCTTTGTCATAATAAAAGGGAGCCCTCGAGATGTCACAATATCCATGGTCACTATATCAATATCAAAATCAAAAAGCAGACTGCTCCCTCGAAGGACAGCTGTACTATCATTGTTGTAATTAATAGACTACTCCCTCGAAGGACAGCTATTCAAAAGCCTTTATATTAAACAAAGATCTAGACCACTCCCTTGAAGGATGGCTATGACTAAATCTGGAAATAAATAGCACTATTTTAGAAGCTTCCCACATTGATCAGCTTCACAACTGACCACCAAGCAAATGACATCTTTATGCAGGCTTCCCGCATTGATCAGTCTGCGCCAAAAAAATAAAAATAAAAAAATAAAAAATAAAAAAATTGAACGAGTCATGGACTTGACTTATAGTTGTCTCAGGGTCTCCTATAAAAAGGGGCATAGTTATCTCTGCTCTTAAAATGGGTTACCCTCTTTCCTCCTCCTATTACCTGCTCAAGGGACTTCGAGCTCACTTTAATGTCAAAGTGATTCGATTACAGCTCTAACATAACTATGGTCAATGACGTCACGCATGAACGGGGCTCTTGGTTCTCATAACCCCTATCTATGCTATCTTTTTGGTCCTTGTCAATGAAAGAGCAATATGCTTTTCACTTCTTCTGCACTTTGGTCACATTCACCTTCATCACTTGTCAATCAACTCAACTCTCTTTTCAGACCACTCCCATAGCCTATTCCCCCTAGTTTCTATGGACACCAATACACATGGAAACTATCGACCCGCTGCAATTTATGTTAAGCATAAACCAATACTTGCTGAAGTGTAAATAGACATCAATTCATTTTTAGCATACATCCATCACGAATATGGAATATTGCTAGGAATGAAAGACCTCTCAACCAATGTTGCAGAATACACCATTTGGAAAAGGCTGCAACATCTCTTCCCCTCATCATTTCATCATAACCAAGACCAATCTATCAACCATTTTTGACACCACCATCTTCTGCGGCTAGCTCGACCATTCTCGTTTGTTCGTCTCTCTAATGGACAAACCTTCTTTCCTCTTTTTGACTATGACCTTGCCCTCGACCAAGACTAATTCCATCCCTTTGACCCTTCCTCCCTTCTAGGGAGAACTACATTGGCCTGAGGCCCTATGACCAGGGCTATGTAGGCAGCACTCAGTTGACATGGGGTCTTCTAGGATTAGCTCAGCCACATCCTTTCATCCATTCATCCATCCATCAACCACCAACCATTGGAGATCATGCCTATCTCCTCCAACCTCGACCATTTCCAAGACACTGTTGCCTTGGTTGTTTTTGCATGTATGCTACCTCATGACTGGTTAGCAGAATTGTGCGCAGATCTTTTTGGACCCTCACAAGTATAGGATCGCAAGCCGGTTGATCCACACTACTTGTGACTTTTTCATGTTTTTAGGAGCACTTCTTGAGCCCAGGATACCTAGAACGCGATGACCCATTTGGAGCTTCAGCTTAGATTGAATAACCCGATCAGTAGACGACTAACTGCTGGGGCCCAGTTATTTCAATTTTGGCACTCCTTGACCCTTGACCTGCGACACTTTTGACCTGACCATCTCGTGCAGTGGTATGCGCGCAATCACACCTTTTGCAGCATTCACCCTCACCCCTTTTCCATCCCCTCTTTGTCAAATCAGCACCCGATTCCCGATTCCCGGTTCCCTTCCCTCGACTCCTACTTTGAGGGAGAATACCTTATCCATAATCGGGGCAATCCGCTACCTATTTTTGTCTTGCAGTTCATTCGAACAACCAACAAGATGAAATCAACCTTATCCCTCACCTGGGGCAATCACTCCTATTTTTGTCTTGCAGTTCGTCCAGAACAACCAACAAGATAAAAAGGGGCAAATGTAGACACCGAAATCGTGTCGACTCCCCTGGTCATCCCCCATTTTCTTCCTCTTCGCCTATTTAACCTTTTGCCGATCATTTCTTCCACTAGCCTCGACCCTGGCAGCATGTAAAAATGAGCACAGAGCTAAAGCTAGACTTTATCCCCATTGTGCATCTGCCGACGACGGTCTTTACCCGACCGATGTCACCGACGTCGGTCACTTATCGGCCGACGTCGGCAATCCTGCCGACGTCGGTCACCTTACCGTTATTCATTTTTAGTTATCATTCGGTTCCCAATCAGTTTCTTGAATGGTTATCGAACCGTCTCTTGAACCGCCCCTTGCCTTCATCAGCGTCTGCCAACCATTCGAAAGGCTAATCAATCAACTGATCAATTAATCAATCGACCTCTGAACTCTGACATTCACAGACCCTTGCAATCAACACTCTCGCGATCAACCAACTCCGGCATCAACTAATCTGTATTCGCTTTAATCCGGCACTGCACAGACAACTTCAACAACATCAATCATGTCTTCGCACTGTGACAGGTAAGTATCCTCATCTGATTATTTTTATTTTTGGTTATTGCTTTCTTGTTATTTCCATACTCCATATTCTGTTTAGACTCGACCTTCTGTAAATCCCCAGAGCCTGTTTAAACTCAGACCTTACCCTGACTAGACCCTGTCTCAACTCAACCAGAACCTGTCCAAAAACCCTGCCCAGAACCTGTCCAAACTTGACGTTACTTTGACTAGACCCTGTCCAGACCCTGTCCCGATCCTGATCAAGACCCTATCTCGACTCTACCAGACCTTCTGCAACTCATCTAGACTCTATCTAGAACCTGCCCCGACCGACACTGGCACCTTCCCTGACCGATGCCGGCACCACAGAGACCAACATCAGCGACTGTGCAGAACATTGCTGTATATCAGGTACGCACTTTATTTTCTGTCATTTATTTCTATCATTTTATCTTTTATTATCTACTTTCGTCCAATATTCTTTTTTTTTATCAGAGGGTTGATATCCTTCTAGGAAGTCTTCGTACTTCTGGGATCGGGCATTCGCCTGACAACCCACCATATCTTTGACTAACGTTTTTCTGTGTTTCAGCCTTTTCTTCTTTTTAGGTGTCATTCCTCCACAGCCAAAGAGGAGAATCTTCCAACGTATGATTTCGGTGTGCACGACTTTATCAGGTATCTTCTAGCCTTGACCATTTCTTTTAGTTTCTTATTTCTTCTTTGAATGTAGAAAGCAATTTTGCATAGAAACAAAAACATTCAACCAGTCTTGACCAATCAGTGACCATATCAACCAACTTCACATCCACTCATCAATCAACACCTGACCAATCTGGAAAGAGACAAATGGGGCAAATTTGCTCCTAATTGGCTCAGACCTTTTATTATCACGCACAAGCATGGACGAGGGACTTATCAAAACCTGAATCTTTTTATGCGTTGCATCTACGACCATTCTACTACTAGTCGAGTACTCATCCAATTGACACTTAACTTGAGCTCATCTCTTGAGCAATCCCCATCCTTTTAGTCCTCATTCCTTTTATCCCTATTCCTCTTAATAATTCCTCTATAACCCTTTTATGATATATGGATGCTTTGTCCTAATAAAAGGGAGCCCTTGACCTTCTATAATCTTGTCCATGACTCACATTTCTGTAAAAACAAATCAAGATGTCAAAATATCCACGGTCACTATATCAATATCAAAATCAAAAGGCAAACTGCTCCCTCGAAGGATAGCTATACTATCATTGCTGTAATTAATAGACTGCTCCCTCGAAGGATAGCTATTCAAAATCCCTTATATTAAACAAAAATCTAGACCACTCCCTTAAAGGATGGCTATGACTAATCTGGCAATAAACAACACTATCTTAGAAGCTTCCCACATTGATCAGCTTCACAACTGACCACCAATCACATGACATCTCTATGCAGACTTCCCACATTGATCAGTCTACGCAAAAAAAAAAAAAAAATGAGTCATGGACTTGACTTATAGTTGTCTCAGGGTCTCTTATAAAAAGGGGCAAAGTTATCTCTGCTCTTAAAACGGGTTACCCTTTTTCCTCCTCCTATCACCTGCTCAAGGGACTTCGAGCTCACTTTAATGTCAAAGTGATTTGATTACCATTCTAACACAACATCTGGTCAATGACATCATGCATGAATGGGGCTCTTGGTTCTAATAACCCCTATCTGTGCTATCATTTTGGTCCTTGTCAATGAAAGAGCAATATGCCTTTCACTTCATCTATACTTTGGTCACTTTCAACTTCATCACTTGTCACACCTAATCAACTCAACTCAACTCTCTTTTTAGACCACTCCCATAGCCTAGTCACCCTAGTTTCTATGGACACCAATACACATGGAAACTATCGACCGGACGCATTTTATGTTAAGCATAAACCAATACTTGCTGAAGCATACATAGACCTCAATTCATTTTTAGCATACATCCATCATGACTATGGAAAATTGCTAGGGATGAAAGACCTCTTGACCAATGTTGTAGGATACACCATTAAACAATATGGAAAAGGCTGCAACATCATCTATTCTCCTCATTATTTCATCATGACCAAGACCAATCTATCGACCATTTTGACCACCTATCTACCACTCGGACCCTTTGTCTGAACTACATTAGTCTGAGACCCTATGATCGGGGCTATGTAGGCAGCACTCAAATGACACGACTGTCTTCTGGAGTTAGCTCAACCACCCTCATTTGTTCATCTCTTTGATGGACAAACCTTCTTTCCTCCTTTTAACCATAACCTTTCCCTCGACCACGACCAATGCCATCCCTTTGACCCTTCCTCCCTTCTAGGGAGAACTACATTGGCCTGAGGCCCTTTCCACCGGGGCTATGTAGGCAGCACTCAGTTGACATGGGGTCATCTGAGGTTAGCTCGGCCACATCCTTTCATCCATTCCTCCCCTCGACCAACAACCATTGGAGATCATGCCTATCTCCTCTGACCTTGACCACTTCCAAGACAATGTTGCCTTGATTGTTTTTGCATGTATGCTACCTCATGACTGGTTAGCAGACTTGTGCGCAGACTTTTTTGACACTCACAAGTATAGGATTGCAAGCCAGTTGATCTGCACTACTTGTGACTTTTTCATGTTTTTAGGAGCACTTCCTGAGCTTAGAATACCTGGAACACGATGACCCATTGGAGCTTCAGCTTAGATTGAATAACCCAATCAGCAAATGACTAAATGCTGGGGCTCGATTATTTCAATTTTGGCACTCCTTGACCCTTGTCCTGTGACACTTTGACCTGACCATCTCATGAAGTGGTATGCATGCAATCATGACATTTACAGCGTTCACCCTCACCCCTTTTTCATCCACTCTTTATCAAATCAGCATCCGATTCCCGGTTCCCTTCCCTTGACTTCTGCTTTGAGGGGAAATACCTCATCCATAATTGGGGCAATCTACTTTCTATTTTTGTCTTGCAGTTCATTTGAACAACCAACAAGATGAAATCAACCTTATCCCTCACCTAGGGCAATCACTCCTATTTTTATCTTGCAGTTCATCTAGAACAACCAAGAAGACAAAAAGGGGCAAATGTAGACACCAAAATCGTGTCGACTCCCCTGGTCATCCCCCGATTTATTCTCCCTCACCTATTTAACCCCTATCGACCATTTTTCCACTAGCCTTGACCCTGGTAGCATGTCAAAATGAGCAAAAGGCTAAAGTTAGTCTCTGCCCCCATTCTGCATCTACCGACCATGGACACCACCCAACCGACGTCACCGACATCGGTCACTTATCAGCCGATGTCGACGGTCCTGCCGACATCAGTTCTCCTTAGCACTGCATTCTTGATCCAAACGTAGGAACCGTTATTCCGTTACCTGTTATCCATTCGGTTGCCAATCCATTTTTGCAATTGGTTATCGAACTGTCCTTCGATCAATCAGCAAAACCATGAACCTCTGGCAATCAACGAATTGATTATTCAACCAACCAGTTTATTCATTCAATGAACTCTTGCGATCAATCAACTCTGGTGATCAACCATCTCTTGCATCCAACCAACCTGTAATCAATCTTCTACATGTCTCTCTCTCTATAATAGGAACTCTGCTTCAGTCATTTGGCAGCACAGCGACAATGTCAATCACGTCTCCAATTTCATCTTCAAGCGTATAACAGGTAAGTATCTTACTCTGTGTTTTTGTTTCTCTTTGGTTATTGCTTGTTTATTATTGCTATCACCCCAAATCTTCAGACTGTAGACCCGAGACTTGACTTCCTCCTTTACACCTCTGCCTACTATCCCCTAACTACATAGTCTGTAACTCTGTTCAGACTTCATGCACAAACCCCAAACAAAACAACAGACCTTCTGCAAATCCCAAGAGACTCGACCAGACCCTGTCCCAACTCAACCAGACCCATCCAGACTCTTTCCAGAGCTGTTGCCCTGATCGACGCCGGTTAGTACCCTGACCGACGCCGGCACTTTAATCGACGTTGGCACCTTCCCCTGACCGATGTCGGCATAGAGACCGACACCGGTGACTGTGCAGGAGCAGTTTGCTACTCAGGTATGTAATCTAGTTTTTGTCTCTTATTTTCTGTCATTCTGTCTTTCATTATTTCTACTTCAGTCAAATATTCTATTTTAAACTAGTGGGTTGATATCCTTCTAGGAAGTCTTCGTACTTCTGGGATCAGGCGTTTGCCTAATAGCCCACCATATCCTTGACTAACATTTTTTGTGTTTAGTCTCTTTTTCTTCGTAGGTGTCATTCCTCCACAGCCAAAGAGGAGTACCTTCCAACATCTGATTTTGGTGCGCACGACCATATCCAGGTATCTTCTAGCCTTGACCATTTCTTTTAGTTTCTTAATTTCTTCTTTGAATGTAGAAAGCGATTTAGCATAGAAACAGCCACGTCTCCGCAATAAAAGAAGAATCAGTAATATAAACAAGTAGATAAAGAGTACCTATTTTCTTACCACCAGCTAATTCAAGTGCATCCACTGTGAGAGTTCTCATGCATCTCTCATCACCCAACCTTTCTGAAGAAATTAACCATATCTCCAAACCTGGGACTTGCATGACCTCCTTCAACACCCATGTGTTGGCCGCCTGCAATTTCAGCTTCACTTCCCCTTTGCCAATTCTTTGGCAAGGCTCACCAGCTCCTCTCCCTGGGGCTGCATGGAAAGAGGTAACCGAATCTATTATCCAAGATTCAACTTTATCCAAGAAACCTCCCAAAGCATCCTGTGCCACAAGACCTACAACATCTGCATCTTCAGTTCCTTCATGCTGATCTGCTACCAACCAACAATATTCTTTTACCTGCTCTTTCTTTCCATATGACCGTTGGTGACCATCTGTGCTTTTCAACTCCTCCATTCTTAGCTTACTTTGATCTGCCATTGCTCTAATCCCACTCGATCAGAAACCCCTGCGAGTGACCTGTAACCAAACACAAAACCTGCTCCCTGCAACCTTAGCTCTAATACCACGTGTTGGGATAAATAACAGGAAGCACACAATTGATTACTAAGCAACTTAATATGCGTAAATAAACTAGAATACACAAGTAACTAGAATCTAGAAATAACACATGATATGAGAGACAATACACAACTTGTATTAAAACTCTTACAGAAAAGAATACAATAAAGAAGATGCCACTTCTTCTCCACCACCTCTTTAGAGGCTTCCCACACCTCAAGTGAACAGTACTTCTCTCCTCAAAGCTCTCTCTCTTAGGTCCCAACACCCAACTCAAACACTGAGTTGGTGTTCACCTTATCCCTGTGCTCCACGCACACCACAAGTGCTCCACACACTCCACAAATACTCCACATACTCCAATTAAATCTCCCCTGAACCTTCAACAACCTACACCTCAATAGACCTTACTTATGGAAGGAACTCCCTTGCCTTCCTCTCTTGCTCTATTTGAGTACACACCTATACTCCAAGTAGATCCTACCTGATTCTGCTCCGTGTTGTATTGCTATCCTATCTGATCTTGCACACCTACAAATCAACCTGGTTCTGCACACCTGTGAACCTTGACCTTGCACACACATACACCTGCATATCAATGATCTTACTTATCATCTAGATCTCCTATAGAAGCCATGCACACCAGCTGACTAAGATCATACACCTTTGAAAAATCCTGCTGACTCTCCAAAACCAGCACCCACCTTGGTACTATGGCACTAGGAGGAACACACCATTGCTCACCTCACACACAAAAGGAGGTTATAATATTGCTCTCTTACTCTCTAGCACTAGTTGACAATACAACCATGAGTCTATTATATAGATCTCATCCAAACAATAATTAGACATCTAATTACAATAATTAGATCTACATCTCTCAGTCTAAAATTAGCTCTCATCATGCAAACACTTGGTTCATCAACTGACTGCCTGTAATATACTCGCAGTCGAACCACACAAGCGACCGACGTCGGTCCCTATCCGCCTGGGGGTCTCTGATGCCGGCTGACTTCTGACCATCATCAGTTGCTTCCTATCTCCTACCTACCATCGTTGGTTGGCCTTACCGATGCCGGTGTTTGTGACACTCCACAACTCTTCTGCAACCTCCTCCATGTCTGCATCAGTGAAGCTTTTAGCTCCACAACCTAACAATCTCTCACTTGGAGATAAACAGCTGCACTGTACCTATACCTGTACCCCATCTAATCTATTTCCTATCTTGTATCCCTCTTCAAGCTCAATCTTGAAGACAACCCACAACACAACTTGTGATGTACCTCCTATCATTCGAGTACCCTGCCGCTGTAGACACTGAAATCATGTCGACTCCCCTGGTCATCCCCCATTTTATTTTTTTTCGCCTATTTAACCCTTGTCGATCACTTTTTCCACTAGCCTTGACCCTGGCAGCATGTAAAAATGAGCACAGAGCTAAAACTAGACTCTATCCCCATTGTGCATCTATCGACGACAGTCGTTACTTGGCCGACGTCGGTCACTTATCGGCCGACGTCAGCAATCCTACAGACGTCGATCACCTTACCGTTATCTGTTATCAGTTATCATTCGGTTTCCTGATCGGTTATCGAACTGTCTCTCGAACCGTCCCTCGCCTTCATCAGTGTCCACCGATCACTCCCAAAGGCTAATCAACTAATCAATCAATCAATCAACCCCGAACTCGGACATTCACAGACTCTTGCGACTAATCAGCTCTGGCGATCTACCAACTCCATCATTCAACCAATCTGCATTCGCTCTGATCAACTTACAGCAATGCTTCGACAACTTCAACCATGGCTTTTATCATGTCCTCTGACAGGTAAGTATTTATTCTATTTGTTTTATTTCTTTCTGGTTACTATTTGTTTGTTATTCCTATTTCTATCACCCCGGATCTTCAGACCGTAGACCTGAACCTTGAGTCCCTTCTTTACATCTCTGCCCACTATCCAAATCTATAACTCTGTCCAGACTCGACCAAAACCCCCAGACCCTGTCCAAACTTAACCTACTTTGACTAGACCCTGTCCAAACCCTGCTTCGACCCTGACCAAGACCCTATCCCGACTATACCAGAGCTTCTGCAACTCGCCCAGACTCTATCCAGAACTTGCCCCGATCGATGCCGGTACTTTAACCGACGTCGGCACCTTCCATAACCGACACCGGCACTACAAAGACTGACATCGGTGACTTCACAGAACATTTACTTCATTATCAGGTACGCATTTTATTTTTTGTCCTTTATTTCTGTCATTTTATCTTTCATTATATCTACTTCAGTCCAATATCCTGCTTTTTTATCAGTGGGTTGATATCTTTCTAGGAAGTCTTCATACTTTCGGGATCGGGCATTTGCCTGACAGCCTACCATATCTTTGACTAACATTTTTTCGTGTTTCAGTCTCTTTTCTTCGCAGGTGTCATTCCTCCATAGCCAAAGAGGAGAATCTTCCAATGTTTGATTTCGGTGCGCACGACTTTATCAGGTATCTTCTAGCCTTGACTATTTCTTTTAGTTTCTTATTTCTTCTTTGAATGTAGAAAGCAATTTTGCATAGAAACATTCTGGCACGCCCGGTGGGACCCTAGGGCCTTCCTTGGGTTCTTTCTTTCTTTCATTCATATAGGTGCATTAGGTTCCTTCCTTTTCGCCTCCTTTCGTCTCTTCTTAAAACAACATCATAAGCAGGACTAAAAAGAACATTTCTTTCTTTCTTGCACTTCTAGACTAGCTAAAACTCATATTCTTTGACTCTTTCTCCATTCATCTTCATACGAACAAACATTTCAACTTGGGCATTAAAACACTTTGCATTCATTTCTATTTGCCTGCATCGTTTAGACCACACATAGTAATTAAACCACATATTGAATTAATCTAGCTCACTTGATGTTACACGACCGAACCACTTGCACAAAACAAACATTTTAACTTACCTAAGACAAGGCCCGACTGGGATTTCATCCCCCAGCGGATACCTTACCCGTCCCGGCGATCTTACTTGGATTTCATCACCAAGGGGAAAGCCAACTCTGTTCTCTGGCAGAGTCTAAACTATAGTGGAAGTATATTTTGGCTAAGCGAAACCAACTAACCACTGGAATCGTGAAGTGAGGGGAGCTTTCTCCTTAGCACCAGGCCTGTACAGAAGCTAACACAGACTTCTTGAGCACCATAACAAAACCCAAAACCATCCATAGACTGCTTCTTCTAGGACTTGACTCAAAAACCAACCTTTCTCTACACACATTCTAAGGCATAAGCCACTATAATCCTAATAATCTACTCCTAGAGTTTTAGGATCTGCTTGTGTTCTTCATCTTTTTAGTTCTTATCTGCTTGTTTGAGCTTGTGAGGACGTTCTTTCCTGCCTGGAATGGTTTTGACATGCAGTCAAACCAAGGCTCTTCTTGACCACGCTAGACATCAACCACTTTCGCCTACCCCGTCTATAACCAATCCTATCATGGAATTCTACTCAGAGACTGAAAGAATTCCTATTAGATCATCTCCAACCCAGACACCTATCATCTCAGAAGGGGACCAAGATTTTGCACGATTCTTGGACCTCAATACCGCAGCCCTCCATAACTATCTCGCGAGAAACCCAACGCGAGACCTTTCGGGTGACGTGGCGACGACATCGACACCATTCGCCACCCAACCTTTTACGAATCAGCCTTTCACCTCAACCATTAACCTGACCATAGCCAATACGAAAAGTTTGGCCTCCACATCTATTTTAGACTGACCTCCATCGGGGTTCCATTACCTCCTCAACCACACGCAATTCAACCAAGTTCTACATCATATCAGAACTTAATTCTCTCGACCTCACACACTCTTGCACCTATATATGCAGGAGTGCCTACCTCGCCTTTTTTCAATGCCGTCACACAACCTCCTTTGGCGATATCTAGTCAGCCTATGCCTTCTACCTTCATCACTCAACCACCTTTGGCTTCCACTTCTGTCCCTGCGACTAGTCATCCGTACGTTGCCCCCTTACTAGTACAACTGACTACATCGTATATCTCCTCTAGCCTCTTTCAAGCACCCTAAAACCTAGGGGGTGCTCCATCTGCCAATTCGTCAGTAGACGTCATTAAAATGTTGATGGATAAAATGTCCAGTCTCGAAGCTTCTATCTCTAGTTCAAGTAATGTCTCTTCATATGACCAGATTTGCAACGAGCCCATCCACCCTTTTGTCCCTATCCGACCATACCCCAACCATTGGGAGCCTCCTAAATTCACTCGCTTTCAGAGTAAGGAGGACCCGCAACAACATCTACGGGCATTTAGACATGCCTGTTACCTTATCGCCCACAACGATGCGTTACTTCTACGCACGTTTCCTATGTCTCTTTCTGGCCCTGCCCTTGACTGGTATAACTCTCTTGCCAGCCATTCTATCTTTTCATTCATTCAACTCGCCCAATTATTTGTTGACCATTTCTCAATCAATATCACTAAACAAGTCTCGATCATAGACCTTTACTCTATTAGGCAATTTGATGACGAATCAATAGTCAATTTTGTCGCCCGTTGGAGAGGCCTGATTAACCAGCTCTCTTTCTCCTTGCCTCAACCTGAGCTCATTGAGATCTTTTCCCGAGCATGTTCCAGTCACATCTCGTCCACCTTGCGGGTTCAAACATTCCACACTTTCGACGAGGCCTTCACCATGGCCCGAAAACTTGAACTCCGCGCCATTGAAGAAGATAAGGTCAAATTGCATAACACTAATGCAAGAATCAATGACCACTCTTCTTCAAGACCTTCTTCTGCCCACTCTCAATCCAAGGGGTCAGCAAACACTGTCATCTTTAGACCATCATCCTCAACAATAACCAACCGACCATCATCTTCAACATTAGACTACATCAATAAACATTTTCAATGTCAATCCATACAGCATCAATTCACTCTAATTGGGGAGTCATATGCCTCTGTCTTGGATAAACTCGTCAAGTAGGGGATCCTCAATCTCCCTTCAATCCGACCACATCAATTTGACCCCTCAACACCTATCCATGCATGGTACAGGGAGAATCACTTTTGCAACTATCACCGTGTCAAAGGCCATGACACGGATCACTGTCAAACTTTCAAAAACATCGTCCAGAACATGCTAGACAAGGGGGATCTTATCCTGGACAACTCGAACGGACCGCCCAACCAAAACCTCGACATCCTCAAGCAACCCTTTCCTAATCACCCGCCTACTCAAGACAACATCCAAACCATGATCAATGACCCTTAAGACCATGATATACACATAGTCGACACTATCTTTTCTCTTATCCCTGACCAATCTCTTTCACAGGTGGAAGACCTTTCTTCCCCTATACCTCCTCCACATGGTGAAGAACTTTCTTCTCCTACATGTCTTCCATCAACTTCTCCTATATTGGAGGACGCTTTGACCACATCAACACCAGCTGCCTCGCCTTCATCCTTCTTATCATCCATAGATAATCACACCTTTTTGACTCCCCAACCACACACAGAAGCCATGACTACTCCGGCGCTCTTTCCACTTAAAGAGCCCACATCTTCAATCTCTTCTCCATCGAGAGAAGAATCGTCCACATCTAAGTCCAAACCCGTGCAGGCGTCCATCATGCCCAAAGAGATTAAACCTCTTGGTGTTCGCCCCACATCTAATCTCGCCTCGCACAATGGTGGCCCTCAACTCAAACCAAAGAAGGCTACTAAACCACACTGGAGGCCTCCTCCCCCACCTTCGTCATTACCTTCAATTTTGGGCCCACATCTGTCTACTTTACTCAGAGTGCTTCCCACTCCCATACTTCACAGAGGCAACTCACCTCCATTACTCCTTCAACCCATTAGACTTATACCTCCTCAAAACCATTGACCAACGTCTCTTATGTCCCTCAAAACCAAAGTCATCAACCCTTACTGCAACAAGACACTCAGACCCATTAGCAGGTTCTTATGCCTTGCTGTTACGACACTTGTTGCAGTCCTCTCGTATCTATCTCCCGCCTCTTAAACCATATCAATCTCTCAGACCAAAACCACCCTGGTTCGACGACACTCGCATTTGTGCGTATCATCGCATGCCTGGGCACGACACCGAACATTATTGTGCCCTCAAGGTTGCTATTCACCAATTTCTTGGGAATGACACCCTTCTTCTCGACCACATCATCAATCAACCTTCAACACCACCCCACTCATCAACTCTTGGATCAAATCCATCTTGGTTCGACAGCTCTAAATTCTATCACTATCATCACACTCCGGGACATGACACTGAGCATTATTGCGCTCTCAAAGCTGTCAATCGTCAAGAACGGAGAAAGGATACCCTTCTCATCAAGGATCATCTTGACCCCCCCTCTAACAAATCATCAACACCAACCCATGTTTCTCAAATCTCGTCACCTAAATCAGGATCTCCACGCCAGACTAGGGTCCCTTCGCCACCTTTAACCCCCTTATTCGACATCAACACAATCCATCTTACCACTAAGCCTCAATCGACCTTAACCAATCCGTCAAACATTCTCCCTAGCCGCTTGGGGAATTCAACCTTCATCCACGCCTCGACCAACCTTCCAACCCAGTCTCGACCACATATCAATCACTCTTTCAACTTAGCCTCAACCAGACTAGCAACTAAACATTTAACCCGACCTCAACCAAACATTCGACCCAACCAAAGACCAAATACCAACCAATCAACCCTTGACCAACCATTGACCAACTATCAAATGACCAAATCTCAACCAAACATTGACCAACTTTTTTATCAAAACATTCAACAAGTCTCGATCAATTAACAACCATATCAACCAACTTCACATCCACTCATCAATCAACACCTGACCAATCTGGAAAGAGGCACAAGGGGCAAGTTTGCTCCTAATTGACTCGGACCTTATCACACACAAGCATACACCAGGGACTTATCAGACCCTGAGCCCTTTTATGCCTTTCATCTGCGACCATTTTACTGCTAGTCGAGTACTCGTCTACTTGACACTTAACTTGAGCTCATCCCTTGAGCAATCCCCGTCCTCTTAATCCTAATTCCTTTCAACCCTATTCCTCTTAACAATTCCTATAACCCTTTTATGCTGTATGGATGCTTTGTCCTAATAAAAGGGAGCCCTCGCCCTTCTATAATCTTGTCCATGACTCACATTTCTATAAAAACAAATCAAGATGTCACAATATCCATGGTCACTATATCAATATCAAAATCAAAAAGCAGACTGCTCCCTCGAAGGATAGCTGTACTATCATTGCTGTAATTAATAGACTGCTCCGTCGAAGGATAGCTATTCAAAAGCCCTTATATTAAACAAAAATCTAGACCACTCCCTCGAAGGATGGCTATGACTAATCTGGCAATAAACAACACTATTTTTGAAGCTTCTCGCATTGATCAGCTTCACAACTGACCACCAAGCAAATGACATCTCTATGCAGGCTTCCCGCATTGATCAGTCTGCAACTCAAAAAAAAATAAAAAATAAAAATAAAAATGATGAGTCATGGACTTGACTTATAGTTGTCTCAGGGTCTCCTATAAAAAGGGGCATAGTTATCTCTGCTCTTAAAATGGGTTACCCTCTTTCCTCCTCCTATCACCTGCTCAAGGGACTTCGAGCTCACTTTAATGTCAAAGTGATTCGATTACCGCTCTAACATAACTATGGTCGATGACGTCACGCATGAATGGGGCTCTTGGTTCTCATAACCCCTATCTATGCTATCTTTTTGGTCTTTGTCAATGAAAGAGCAATATGCTTTTCACTTCTTCTGCACTTTGGTCACATTCACCTTCATCACTTGTCAATCAACTCAACTCAACTCTCTTTTTCCAACCACTCCCATAGCCTATTCCCCCTAGTTTCTATGGACACCAATACACATGGAAACTATCGACCCGCCACAATTTATGTTCAGCATAAACCAATACTTGCTGAAGCATAAATAGACCTCAATTCATTCTTAGCATACATCCATCACGAATATGGAATATTGCTAGGGATGAAAAACCCCTCAACTTTTTGTTGCAGAATACACCATCTGGAAAATGTTGCAACATCTCTTCTCCTCATCATTTCATCATAACCAAGACCAATCTATCGACCACTTTGACCACCTGTCTTCTACTCGGACCCTTTGTCTGAACTACATTGGTCTGAGGCACTTCCACAAGGGTTATGTAGGCAGCACTCAAATGACACAACTGTCTTCTGGGGTTAGCTTGACCACCCTCGTTTGTTTGTCTCTCTGATGGACAAACCTTCTTTCCTTCTTTTAACCATAACCTTGCCCTTAACCACGACCAATTTCGTCTCTTTGTCCCTCCCTTCTTGGGAGAACTACATTGGCCTGAGGCCCTATCACCAGGGCTATGTAGGTAGCACTCAGTTGACATGGGGTCTTCTGGGGTTAGCTCGGCCACATCTTTTCGCCCATTCCTCCCCTCGACCACCAACCATTGGAGATCATGCCTATCTCCTCTGACCTTGACCACTTCCAAGACATTGTTGCCTTGGTTGTTTTTGCATGAATGCTACCTCATGACTGGTTAGCAGAATTGTGCACAGACCTTTTGGACCCTCACAAGTATAATATCGCAAGCTGGTTGATCCGCACTACTTGTGACTTTTTCATGATTCTAGGAGCACTTCCTGAGCCTGGGATACCTAGACCACGATGACCCATTGGAGCTTCAGCTTAGATTGCATAACCCGATCAACAGACGACTAAATGCTGGGGCCTGGTTATTTCAATTTTGGCACTCCTCGACCCTTGACCTGCGACACTTTGACCTAACCATCTCGTGCAGTGGTATGCGTGCACTCCTGACTTTTGCAGCGTTCACCCTCACCCCTTTTTCATCCACTCTTTTTCAAATCAGCACCCGATTCCTGATTCCCTTCCCTCGACTCCTGCTTTGAGGGGGAATACCTCATCCATAATCGGGGCAATCCGCTTCCTATTTTTGTCTTGCAGTTCATTTGAACAACCAACAAGATGAAATCAACCTTATCCCTCACCTGGGGCAATAACTCCTATTTTTGTCTTGCAGTTCGTCTAGAACAACCAACAAGACAAAAAGGGGCAAATGTAGACATTGAAATCATGTCAACTCCCTTGGTCATCCCCCGTTTTATTCTTCTTCACCTATTTAACCCTTGTCGATCACTTTTTCCACTAGCCTCGACCCTGGCAGCATGTAAAAATGAGCACAGAGCTAAAACTAGACTCTATCCCCATTGTGCATCTGCCGATGACAGTCGTTACCCAGTCGACATCACCGACGTCGGTAACTTATCATCCGATGTCGGCAATCCTGCTGACATCGGTCACCTTACCATTATCTGTTATCAGTTATCATTCGGTTTCTCGATTGGTTATCAAACTGTCTCTCAAACCGTCTCTCGAACCGTCCCTCACCTTCATCAGTGTCCGCCGATCACTCCCAAAGGCTAATCAACTAATCAATCAATCAATCGACCCCGAACTCAGACATTCACAGACTCTTATGACCAATTAGCTCTGGCGATCTACCAACTCCAGCATTCAACCAATCTGCATTCGCTCCGATCAACTTACAGCAATGCTTCGACAACTTCAACCATGGCTTTTATCATGTCCTCTGACAGGTAAGTATTTCTTCTATTTGTTTTATTTCTTTCTGGTTATTATTTGTTTGTTATTCCTATTTCTATCACCCTGGATCTTTAGATCGTAGACCTGAACCCTGAGTCCCTTCTTTACATCTCTGCCCACTATCCAAATCTATAACTCTGTCTAGACTCGACCAAAACCCCCAGACCCTGTCCAAACTTAACCTACTTTGACTAGACCCTGTCCAAACCCTGCTCTGACCTTGACCAAGACCCTATCTCGACTATACCAGAGCTTCTACAACTCGCCCAGACTCTATCCAGAACTTGCCCCCACCGACGCCGGTCACTACCCAGATCGACGCCGGTACTTTAACCGATGTCAGCACCTTCCATAACCGACGCTGGCACTACAGAGACCGACATCAGCGACTTCACAGAACATTTTACTTCATTATCAGGTATGCGTTTTATTTTTTGTCCTTTATTTCTGTCATTTTATCTTTCATTATATCTACTTCAGTCCAATATCCTACTTTTTTATCAGTGGGTTGATATCCTTCTAGGAAGTCTTCATACTTCTGGGATCAGGCGTTTGCCTGACAGCCCACCATATCTTTGACTAACATTTTTTCGTGTTTCAGTCTCTTTTCTTTGCAAGTGTCATTCCTCCATAGCCAAAGAGGAGAATCTTCCAACGTTTGATTTTGGTGCGCACGACTTTATCAGGTATCTTCTAGCCTTGACCATTTCTTTTAGTTTCTTATTTCTTCTTTGAATGTAGAAAGCAATTTTGCATAGAAATAGCCGCATCTGCATCTACAAATCAATGTAGTGAAGTCTTGACCCTGAATATCATGAATCCCTGCTGCTGGTCCCTCTCAAGTACCTGAGAACCCACTTCTCAGAATTGGCTCCTAACTCCCTGACAACTCCCACTGCTTGGGAAAACTCAGGCCTATACCAGACCTCATGTGATTTTGGACACTTAACTGTACAGCCCTTAGTGTGCTCCGATTCTACATCTTGCGTAATGAACCTCACCAACACCTAATTGACATCAGCTCCTACTGGAAACAAAATCAACTTGTGATCTCCATGTCTCTCATGCCAAAGAATTTCGCTGCTCAAAATTCTTTATAGCAAACTACTGAACTAATATTACCCTTATCTCAGCAAAACCCTGTATGTACAAACCTACTAGCAAACATACCATCCATATACAGCAACAGAATGATGTTGTAATCATCATCCACCTAGTAAGAAAAACCACAGTAGTTACCCTGGCATTGACTGAAGCCATGCTTCGTCCTCCACCTGTCAAACCCTGTACCACTGTCCTGCAGCTTCTTCAAGACCATATGCCTTAGTCTTCTATCTCACGTGTCCATTCTCTCTATTCTTCAACTAAGGTATCCATTTGTCGCTTTGCTTTCTTCCTGCTAGCAACCCTATCAAATCTCTGCTTGGTGTCTGCAATCTCTCCATGCCATGCTCCCACTATTTCTTAGATCCTTCCTGCTCTACAGTAAGCAACAAGTGTAAAGAAGAGAAACAAAAAATTTGAGGCTTACTTACATCTTCAGTCCTCCATATGGGTGTTTGAGACTCCTTGACAGCATGCTGTCCACCCAAAATCTATTACAGTGACCGACCTCGGCCACCCCATAGTTTGCATCTAACTGATGTCAGTTCCTGCACCTGTCCTGACTACCAACACTACCGACGTCGGTGTCCTCCTACTACCGATGTCAGTCGTCATGACCGACGTCAATTTTCATGCCGATGCCGGTACCTGTGCTTCCTATGAGTGATGACTTTTTACCCGCGAGCTCTTTTGAATCAATCCCGACATCCAAACTGCCCTACTCAGAAGTATCTAGCCCCATCCACTGGTCTCTATCCACCATCTCCTCCAAGAACACCAAGGCTTTCTAGTTATAAATCCTATCAAATATATCTATCTTCCACTTAAGAACATGCATCTCCTTCCTGCTCATGTGACCAAGCCTACGAAGCCACGTCTCCGCAACAAAAGAAGAATCAGTAATAAAAACAAGTAGATAAAGAGTACCTGTTTTCTTACCACCAGCTAATTCAAGTGCATCCACTGTGAGAGTTCTCGTGCATCTCTCATCACCCAACCTTTTTTAAGAAATTAGCCATATCTCCAAACCTGGGACCTGCATGACCTCCTTCAACACTCATGTGTTGGCTGCCTGTAATTTCAGCTTCACTTCTCCTTTGCCAATTCTTTGGCAAGGCTCACCAGATCCTCTCCCTGGGGCTGCACGAAAAGAGGCAACCGAATATGTTATCCAATATTCAACTTTATCCAAGAAACCTCCCAAAGCATCCTGTGCCACAAGACCTGCAACATCTGCATCTTCAGTTCCTTCATGGTGATATGCTACCAACCAACAATAATCTTTTACCTGCTCTTTCTTTCCATATGACCGTTGGTGACCATCTATGCTTTTCAACTCATCCATTCTTAGCTTACTTTGATCTTCCATTACTCTACTCCCACTCGATCAGAAACCACTGGAAGTGACCTGTAACCAAACACAAAACCTACTCCCTGCAACCTTAGCTCTGA
Source organism: Torreya grandis (assembly GCA_037957365.1). Classification (NCBI taxonomy): domain Eukaryota; kingdom Viridiplantae; phylum Streptophyta; class Pinopsida; order Cupressales; family Taxaceae; genus Torreya; species Torreya grandis. Next base: position 2,468,461 of record JARHVA010002274.1, read on the forward strand.
TACCACGTGTTGGGATAAATAACCAAAAGCACACATTTGATTACTAAGCAACTTAATATGAGGAAATAAACCAGAATACACAAGTAACTATAATTCAGAAATAACACATGATATGAGAGACAATACACAACTTGTATTAAAAATCTTGCAGAAAAGAATACAATAAATAAGATGCCACTTCTTCTCCACCACCTCTTCAGAGGCTTTCCACACCTCAAGTGAATAGTACTTTTTTCCTCAAAGCTCTCTCTCTTAGGTCCCAACACTCAACTCAAACACTGAGTTGGTGTTCACCTTATCCCTGTGCTCTATGCACATCACAAGTGCTCCACACACTCCATAAGTACTCAACTTACTCCAAGTAGATCCTCCCTAAACCTGCAACAACCTGCACCTCAATAGACCTTACCAATGGAAGGAACTTCCTTGCCTTCCTCTCTTGCTCTATCTAAGTACACACCTGTACTCTAAGTAGATCCTGCTTGATTCTACTCCCTATTATGTTGTTGTCCTATCTGATCTTGCACACCTACAAATCAACTTAGTTCTGCACACCTGTGAACCTTTACCTTGCACATGCATACACCTGCATATCAATGATCTTACTTACCATGTAGATCTCCTAGAGATGCAATGCACACCAGCTGACTAAGATCATACACCCCTGAAGAATCCTACTGACTGTCCAAAACCAGCACCAACCTTGGTACTGTGGCACTGGGAGGAACACACCATTGCTCACCTCACACACAGAAGGAGCTTATAATATTGCTCTCTTACTCTCTAGCACTAGTTTACAATACAACCATGAGTCTATTATATAGATCTCATCCAAATAATAATTAGACATCTAATTACAATAATTAGATCCGCAACTCTCAGTCTAAAATTAGCTCTCATCATGCAAACACTTGGTTCGTCAACTGACTGCCCATAATATACTCACAGTCGAACCACACAGGTGACTGACGTTGGTCCCTGTCCACCTGGGGGTCACCGACGCCGGCTGACTTCTGACCGTCGTCAGTTGCTTCTTGTATCCTACCTGCCATCATCGGTTGGCCTGACTGACGCTGGTGTTTGTGACACTCTGTAACTCTTTTGCAACCTCCTCCATGTCTGCATCAGTGAAGCTTTTAGCTCCACAACCTAACAATCTCCCACTTGGAGATAAACAACTACACTGTACCTGTACCTGTACCTCATCTAATCTATTTCCTAGCTTGTATCCTTCTTCAAGCTCAATCTTGAAGACAACCCACCACACAACCTGTGATGTACCTCCTATCATCCGAGTACCCTACCGCATCCACATCTACAAATCAATGTAGTGAAGTCCTGACCCTGAATAGCATGAATCCCTGCAGCTGGTCCCTCTCAAGTATCTAAGAACCCACTTCTCAGAATTGGCTCCTAACTCTCTGACAACTCCCACTACTTGGGAAAACTCAGGCCTATACCATACCTCATGTGATTTCAGACACTTAACTATACAGCCCTTAGTGTGCTCCGATTCTACATCCTATGTAATGAACCTCGCCAACACCTAATTCACATCAGCTCCTACTAGAAACAAAATCAACCTGTGATCTCCATGTCTCTCATGCCAAAGAATTTCGCTACTCCAAATTCTTCATAGCAAACTACTGAACTAATCTTAGCCTTAGCTAAGTAAAACCCTGTATGTACAAACTTGCTAGCAAACATACCATCCACATACAGTAACAGAATGATGTTGCAATCATCATCCACCTGGTAAGATAAACCACAGTATTTACCCTGACATTGACTGAATCCATGCTTTGTCCTCCACCTATCAAACCCTAAACCACTGTCTTGTAGCTTCTTCAAGACCATATGCCTTGGTCTTCCATCTCATGTGTCCGTTCTCTCTATTCTTAAACTAAGGTATCCATTCGTCTCTATGCTTTCTTCCCACTGGCAACCCTACCAAATCTCTGCTTGGTGTCTGCAATCTCTCCATGCCATGCTCCCACTGTTTCCTGGATCCTTCCTGCTCTGCAGTAAGCAACAAGTGTAAAGAAGAGGAACAATGAATTTGAGGCTTACTTACGTCTTCAGTCCTCCATATAGGTGTTTGAGACTCCTTGACAGCGTGCTATCCACCCAAAATCTGTTACAGTGACCGACCTCGGCCACCCCATAGTCTGAATCCAACCGACGTCGGTTCCTGCACCTGTCCTGACTACCAACACTACTGACATCGGTGTCTTGTTGCTGCCGACATCGGTCCTCATGATCGATGTCGGTCTTACCTACTACTGATGTCAGTTTTCATGCCGACGTCGGCACCTGTGTTTCATATGAGTGATGACTTTTTACCCATGAGCTCTTTTGAATCAATCCCCACATCTAAATTACCCTGCTCAAAAGTATACAGCCCCATCCACTGGTCTCTATCTGCCATCTCCTCGAAGAAAGCCAAGGCTTTCCAGTTCTTAAGCTTGTCAAATATATATGTCTTCCACTTAAGAACATGCATCTCCTTCCTACTCATGTGAATCAAGCCTATGAAGCAAAGTCTCTACAACAAAAGAAGAATCAGTAATATAAACAAGTAGATAAAGAGGACCTGTTTTCTTACCACCAGCTAATTCAAGTGCATCCACTGTGAGAGTTCTCGTGCATCTCTCATCACCCAACCTTTTTGAAGAAATTAGCCATATCTTAAAATTTGGGACCTGCATGACCTCCTTCAACACCCATGTGTTGGCCGCCTACAATTTCAGCTTCACTTTTTCTTTGCCAATTCTTTGGCAAGGCTCACCAGCTCCTCTCCCTAGGGCTACATGGAAAGACGCAACCGAATCTATTATCCAAGATTCAACTTTATCCAAGAAACCTCCCAAAGCATCCTGTGCCACAAGACTGTAACATCTGCATCTTCAGTTCCTTCATGCTGATCTGCTACCAACCAACAATATTCTTTTACCTGCTCTTTCTTTCCATATGATCGTTGGTAACCATCTGTGCTTTTCAAATCCTCCATTCTTAGTTTACTTTGATCTGCCATTGCTCTACTCCCACTCGATCAGAAACCCCTGCGAGTGACCTGTAACCAAACACAAAACCTGCTCCCTACAACCTTAGCTCTGATACCACGTGTTGGGATAAATAACCGAAAGCATACAATTGATTACTAAGCAACTTAATATGCAAAAATAAATTAGAATACACAAATAACTAGAATCCAGAAATAACACATGATATGAGAGACAATACACAACTTGTATTAAAACTCTTGTAGAAAAGAATACAATAAAGAAGATGCCACTTCTTCTCCACCACCTCTTCAGAGGCTTCACATAGCTCAAGTGAACAATACTTCTCTCCTCAAAGCTCTCTCTCTTAGGTCCCAACACCCAACTCAAACACTGAGTTGGTGTTCACCTTATCTCTGTGCTCCACGCACACCACAAGTGCTCCACACACTCCACAAGTACTCCACGTACTCCATGTAGATCTCCCCTGAACTTGTAACAATCTAAACCTCAATAGACCTTACTTATGGAAGGAACTCCTTTGCCTTCCTCTCTTGCTCTATCTGAGTACACACCTGTACTCCAAGTAGATCCTACTTGATTCTGCTCCCTTTTGTGTTTCTATCCTATCTAATCTTGCACACCTGCAAATCAACCTGGTTCTGTACACCTGTGAACCTTGACCTTGCACACACATACACCTGAATATCAATGATCTTACTTACCATGTAGATCTCCTATAAAAGCCATGCATACTAGCTGACTAAGATCATACACCCCTGAAGAATCCTGTTGACTCTCTAAAACCATCACCCACCTTGATCCTGTGGCACTAAGAGGAACACACCATTGCTCACCTCACATATAGAAGGAGCTTATAATATTTCTCTCTGTAGACACCAGAATTGTGTCTAACCCTTGTCATCCTCCCCTTAACCCCTGTCGACCATTTTCCCATAAGCCTTACCCCTGGTAGCATGTAAGAATGAGTAGAAGGCTAAAATTAGACTTTGTCCCCATTCTGCATCTGCCGACACCGGTCACTACTCGATCGACGTCACTGACGTCGGTCACCTTTTTAGCCGACATTGGCATTCCTGCCGGTGTCGATCAGCCTTAAACTGCGTCCGTTAATTCATTTCTCAATTCGTTATTCATTATTCGATTGCTAATCAGTTTGGAAACCGGTTATCGAACCTGCGGCATCAAAACATTTTTTTGATCCAAACCCCACAGCAACCAAACTATCAGCCAACCCCGCAGCAATGATCAACCAATTTTCTTGCATCCAACCGAATGATCACCATTTTTTCTTGCATCTAATCAATCTATGATTAATCTCTCGTGTCTCTCTTTCCAGTACAGAAATTCTGCTTCAATCATCTGGCAGCACAATGACAACTTCAATCATGTCTCTTATCATGTCTTCAGTGTGTAACAGGTAAGTATCTTGCTCTGTGTTTTTGTTATATTCTCTGGTTATTGTTTTTTATTTACTGTCATCAACTCCTATTTAGACTTAGACTACAGCCCCGAGACCTTATTTCTTACCGTATCAACTCTGTCTACCATTCCAAAATATATAGTCACTCTACCCAGATCCCTGTAAAAACCTCCAAACAATCCTTCTGACTCCTAAACTGACTCCTTAACCCTTAGACACCATTCTACAACCATAAAACCTATCCAAAACCTGACTAGACCTAATTGGACCCGACCAGACTCGACTAGACTTGTCTAAGAACTGTTGCCCCGACTGACGCTGGTCATTACCCCGACCGATACCAGCACTTTAACCGATGTCGGCACCCTTTCTTGACCGACAATGACACAGAGACTGACACCGGTGACTGTGCAGAGCATTTTGCTACATATCAGGTACACATTTTATTTTTCATCTTTTATTTGCTTTCATTCTATCTCTCATTTCTACCAGTCAAATATTCTATTTTTAATCAGTGGGTTGATATCCCTTAAGGAAGTCTTTGTACTTCAGGGATCAAGCATTTGCTTGACAGCCCACCGTCTCTTCGTCTAACATTTTTTCGTGTTTAGTCTATTTTTCTTTGTAGGTGTCATTTCTCCATAGCCAAAGAGGAGTACCTTCCAACATTTAATTTCAATGCACACGACTATATCCAGGTATCTTCTAACCTTGACCATTTCTTTTAGTTTCTCATTTTCTTCTTTTGAATGTAGAAAGCGAATTAGCGTAGAAACACTCTCTTACTCTCTAGCACTAGTTTACAATACAATCATGAGTCTATTATATAGATCTCATCCAAACAATAATTAGACATCTAATTACAATAATTAGATCCGCAGCTCTCAGTATAAAATTAGCTCTCATCATGCAAACACTTGGTTCGTCAACTGACTGCCCGTAATATACTCACAGTCAAACCACACAGGTGATCGACATCGGTCCCTGTCCACCTAGGGGTCACCGACGCCAGCTAACTTCTGACCGTCATCGGTTGCTTCCTATTTCCTACCTACCATCGTCAGTTGACCTGACCGATGCCGGTGTCTGTGACACTCTGCAACCCTTCTGCAACCTCTTCCATGTCTGCATCAGTGAAGCTTTTAGCTCCACAACCTAACAATCTCTCACTTGGAGATAAACAGCTGCATTGTACCTATACCTGTACCCCATCTAATCTGTTTCCTAGCTTGTATCCCTCTTCAAGCTCAATCCTGAAGACAACCCACCACACAACCTATGATGTACCTCCTGAAATCTGAGTACCCTACCACATCCACATCTACAAATCAATGTAGTGAAGTCCTGACCCTAAATAGCATGAATCCCTGCTGATGGTCCCTCTCAAGTACCTGAGAACCCACTTCTCAGAATTGGCTCCTAACTCTCTAATAACTCCCACTGCTTGGGAAAACTCAGGCCTATACCAGACCTCATGTGATTTCAAACACTTAACTGTCCAGCCCTTAGTGTGCTCCGATTCTACATCCTGCGTAATGAACCTTGCCAACACCTAATTCACATCACCTCCTACTGGAAACAAAATCAACCTATGATCTCCATGTCTCCCATGCCAAAGAATTTTACTGCTCCAAATTCTTCATAGCAAACTACTGAACTAATCTTACCCTTAGCTCAGCAAAACCCTATATGTACAAACCTGCTAGCAAACATACCATCCACATATAGCAACAAAATGATGTTGCAATCATCATCCACCTGGTAAGACAAACAACAGTAGTTACCCTGACATTGACTAAAGCCATGCTTCGTCCTCCACCTGTCAAACCCTGTACCACTGTCCTGCAGCTTCTTCAAGACTATATGCCTTGGTCTTTCATCTCACGTGTCCGTTCTCTCTATTCTTCAACTAAGGTATCCATTCGTCTCTATGCTTTCTTCCCACTGGCAATCCTACCAAATCTCTACTTGGTGTCTGCAATCTCTCCATGCCATGCTCCCACTGTTTCCTAGATCCTTCCTGCTCTGTAGTAAGCAACAAGAGTAAAGAAGAGGAACAATGAATTTGAGGCTTACTTACATCTTCAGTCCTCCATATGGGTGTTTGAGACTCCTTGACATCGTGCTGTCCACCCAAAATTCATTACAGTGACCGACCTCGGCCACCCCACAGTCAGCATCCAACCGACGTCGGTTCCTGCACCTGTCCTAACTACCAACACTGCCGACGTCGGTATCCTCCTACTACCGATGTCAATCCTCATGACCGACGTTGGTCTTACCTACTGCCGATGCTGATACCTGTGTTTCGTGTGAGTGATGACTTTTTACCTGCGAGCTCTTTTGAATCAATCCCTACGTCCAAAATGCCCTGCTCAGAAGTATCCAGCCCCATCCACTGGTCTCTGTCTGCCATCTCCTCCAAGAACACCAAGGCTTTCCAGTTCTTAAGCCTGTCAAATATATTTGTCTTCCACTTAAGAACATGCATCTCCTTTCTGCTCATGTGACCAAGCCTACGAAGCCATGTCTCCAAAAAAAAGAAGAATCAGTAATATAAACAAGTAGATAAAGAGTACATATTTTCTTACCACCAGCTAATTCAAGTGCATCCACTGTGAGAGTTCTCGTGCATCTCTCATCACCCAACCTTTTTGAAGAAATTAGCCATATCTCCAAACCTGGGACCTGCATGACCTCCTTCAACACCCATGTGTTGGCCGCCTACAATTTCAGCTTCACTTTCCCTTTGCCAATTCTTTGGTAAGGCTCATCAGCTCCTCTCCCTGGGGCTGCATGGAAAGAGGCAATTGAATCTGTTATCCAAGATTCAACTTTATCTAAGAAACCTCCCAAAGCATCCTGTGCCACAAGACCTGTAACATTTGCATCTTCAGTTCCTTCATGCTGATCTGCTACCAACCAACAATATTCTTTTACTTGCTCTTTCTTTCTATATGACTGTTGGTGACCATCTGTGCTTTTCAACTCCTCCATTCTTAGCTTACTGTTTCTATGCTAAATCACTTTCTACATTCAATGAATAAAATGAGAAAATAATAAAAATGGTCAAGGTTAGAAGATACCTGGATATGGTCGTGTGCACCGAAATCAGACGTTGGAAGGTACTCTTCTTTGGCTGTAGAGGAATGACACCTGCAAAGAAGAAGAGACTGAAACACAAAAAATGTTAGACGAGTAAATGGTGGGTTGACAAGCAAAAGCTTGATCCCTGAAGTACAAAGACTTCCTTAAGAAATATCAACCCACTGATTAAAATAGAATATTTGCCAAAAATGGAAATAATAAAAGACAGAATGAAATAAAAGACAAAAAGTAGAAATGCATACCTGATATGCAGCAAAATGTTCTGCACAGTCGCCGGTGTCGGTCTCTGTGCCGGCATCGGTCAGGGAAGGGTGCCGACGTCAGTTAAAGTGCCAGCATCGGTCGGGGCAACAGTTTTTAGACAGGTCTGGTCGAGTCTAGCTGGGTCCGATCGGGTCTGGTCAGGGTCTGGACAGGTTTTATGGTTGGAGAATGGTGTCTGAGAGTTAAGGAGTTAGTTTAGGAGTCAGAAGGATTATTCAAGGGTTTTTACAGGGATTTGGGTAGAGTGACTGTATATTTTAGAATGATAGACAGAGTTGATACGGGAAGAAATAAGGTCTCGAGGCTGTAGTCTAAGTCTAAATAAGAGTTGATGACAGTAAATAAAAAACAATAACCAGAGAATAAAATAAAAACACAGAGCAAGATACTTACCTATTACACACTGAAGACATGATAAGAGACATGATTGAAGTTGTCGCTGTGCTGCCAGATGACCGAAGTAGAATTCTTGTACTGGAGAGAGAGACACGAGAGATTAATCACAGATTGATTGGATGCAAGAAAAATAGTTGATCATTCAGTTGGATGCAAGAAGACTGGTTGATCAATGCTTCAGGGTTGGCTGATCATTTTGTTTGCTTGCTGTGTTTGATCAAAAAATGTGTTTTGATGCCATAGGTCCAATAATCGATTGCCAAACTGATTGGCAACTGAATAAAAGATAACGAATTGAGAAATGAATTAATGGACGCAGTTTAAAGCTGACCGATGCCGGTAGGAATGCCGACGTCAGCTGAAAAGGTGACCGATGTCGGTGATGTCGATCGAGTAGTGACCTGTGTCGACAAATGCAGAATGGGGACAGAGGCTAATTTTAGCTTTCTATTCATTTTGACATGCTGCCAGGGTCAAGGCTTGTGGGAAAATGGTCAACAGGGGTTAAAAGGAGGACAACAAGGGTTAGACACAATTCTAGTGTCTACATTTGCCCCTTTTTGTCTTGTTGGTTGTTCTAGACAAACTGTAAGACAAAAATAGGAGGTGGTTACCCCAGTTGTGGGATAAGGTTGATTCTGTCTTGTTGGTTGTTTGAATGAATTGTAAGACAAAAACAAGAGGATTGGATTGCCCGGATTATGGATGAGGTATTCCCCCTCAAAGTAGGAGTCGAGGGAAGGGAACCAGAAATCGGGTGCTGATTTGATAGAGTGGATGAAAAAAGGGTGAGGGTGAACGCTGTAAAAGTCATAATTGCGTGGATACCACTACACGAGATGGTCGGGTCAAAGTGTCACAGGTTAAGGGTTGAGGAGTGCCAAAATTGAGGTAACCGGGCCCAAGCATTTAGTTGTCTACTGATCGGATTATTCAATCTAAGCTGAAGCTCCAAATGGTCATCGTGTTCTAGGTATCTCGGGCTCAGGAAGTGCTCCTTGAAACACGAAAAAGTCACAAATAGTGTGGATCAACTGGCTTGTGATCCTATACTTGTGAGGGTCCCAAAATAGGCTGTGCACAATTTTGCTAACCAGTCATCAGGTGGCATACATGCAAAAACAACCAAGCCAACATTGTCTTAGAAGTGGTCGAAGGCGGAGGAGATAGGCATGATCTCTAATGGTCATTGGTCGAGGGGGAAGAATGGACAAAAGGATGTGTCCGAGCTAACCTCAAAAGACCCCATGTCAACTGAGTGCTGCCTACATAGCCCCTATTAGAAGGGCTTCAGGCCAATGTAGTTCTCTGTAGAAGGGAGGAAGGGTCAAAGGGATGGAATTGGTCATGGTCGAGGGTAAGGTCATGGTTAAAAGGAGGAAAGAAGGTCTGTCCATTAGAGAGACAAACAAACAAGGGTGGTCGAGCTAACCCCAGATGATGTCGTATCATATGAGTGATGCCTACATAGCCTAGATTGGAAGGGGCCTCAGACCAATGTAGTTCAGACAAAGAGAAGATTGTCGATGATTGGTGTGGTCAAAGTGGTCGATAGATTGGTCTTGGTCAAAGTGGTCGATAGATTGGTCTTGGTCATGATGAATGATGAGGGTAAAATGATGTTACAGCCTTTTCTAAATGGTGTATTCTGCAACATTGGTTGAGGGGTCTTTCCTCCCTAGCAATGTTCCATATTCGTGATGGATGTATGCTAAAGATGAATTGAGGTCTATTTATGCATCAACAAGTATTGGTTTATGCTTAACATAAATTGCGTCTGGTCGATAGTTTCCATGTGTATTGGTGTCCATAGAAACTAGTGTGAATAGGCTATGGGAGTGGGCTAAAAAGAGAGTTGAGGTGAGTTGATTGACAAGTGATGAAGGTGAATGTGACCAAAGTGTAGAAGAAGTGAAAAGCATATTGCTCTTTCATTGACAAGGACCAGAATGATAGCATAGATAGGAGTTATTAGAACCAAGAGCCCCATTCATGCATGACGTCGTTGACCAGATGTTGTGTTAGAATGGTAATCAAATCACTTTGACATTAAAGTGAGCTCGAAGTCCCTTGAGTAGGTGATAGGAGGAGGAAAAAGGGTAACCCATTTTAAGAGCAAAGATAACTTTGCCCCTTTTTATAGGAGACCCTGAGACAACTATAAGTCAAGTCCATGACTCTTTTTTTTTTGGTGTAGACTGATCAATGCGGGAAGTCTGCATAGAGATGTCATTTGCTTGGTGGTCAGTTTTGAAGCTGATCGATGCGAGAAGCTTCTAAGATAATGTTGTTTATTGCCAGAGTAGTCATAGCCATCCTTTGAGGGAGTGGTCTAGAATTTTGTTTAATATAAGGGATTTTGAATATCTGTCCTTCGAGGGAGCAGTCTATTAGTTACAGCAATGATAATAGAACTGTCCTTCGAGGGAGCAGTCTGCCTTTTTATTTTGATATTGATATGGTGACCATGGATATTTTGACATCTTGCTTTGTTTTGATAGAAATGTGAGTCATGGACAAGATTATAGAAGGTCAAGGGCTCCCTTTTATTACGACAAAGCATCCATACATCATAAAAGGGTTATAGAGGAATTTTTAAGAAGAATAGGGATGAAATGAATTAGGACTAAGAGGACGAGGATTGCTCAAGGGACGAGCTCAAGTTAAGTGTCAAGTGGATGAGTACTCGACTAGCAGTAGAACGGTCGCAGATGCAACGCATTAAGAGGCTCAGGTTCTGGTCGTCCATCAAGAGAGGATAGACGATAAGTCCCTGATCCATACTTGTGTGTGATAATGAAAGGTCCGAGCCAATTAGGAACAAACTTGCCTCGTTTACTTCACTCCATATTGGTCACGTGCTGATTCTCTTTGAGGATGAGGTCTCTGATGTTGAAATCTCATTCTCACATATTTTTGTCATAGGCGCGCTTGATGCAATGTTGATAGACATGGAGATGATTAAGGGCAGGAAGACGACGCTCGTCAAGTAACTCAAGTTAAGCTAAGCGATCTTGATGAAAGTCATCGTTGGAAAGGATATCATGTAGAGAAATGCAGAGAGACAAGATCTGTACTTCGAGAGGTAGGACAGCCTATGTTCCGTACACGAGAGAGAAAGGGGTAGCACCTATAGAGGTTCGGATGCTAGTGCGGTAGGCCCACAAAGCAAAGGGGATGTGAATGTGCCAGTCCCTACCTATGTCGCTGACCACCTTCATGAGAATTTTGGTGAGAATTTTGTTGGAAGCCTCAGCCTGCCCATTTACTTATGGGTAGTAAGGCGAAGAGAAACTGAGCTTGATGTCGAATGAGTCGCATAGCTTTTGGACAGTCTTGTTTTTGAAGGACTTGCCATTGTCAGTGATGATCTTATGAGGGACACCAAAATGACAGATGATATGGGTGCTGATAAAGTCGACGATCTTGTCAGCTTTTGTGGAGACGAGAGGAATGGCTTCCACCCACTTGGTGAAATATTCAGTGGCTGTGATGATGGATTGATGATGAAGAGACGAATGAGGGTTAATCTCACTGATGAGATCCAAACCCCACTGAGAAAAAGGCCAAAAACCCTGAGCTATTTGTAAGACATGGCTTGGGAGATGAAGCAAGTTAGAGTGCTGCTGAAACTTGATGTAATGTCGAACATAATCGCTACAGTCTTGATGAAGGGTAGGCCAATAATAGCCCAGACGAAGGATGCGCTTGGCAACTGAATTCCCACTGAAATGTCTGCCACAAATCCCATCGTGGACTTGCTTAATGGCCTGAGATGCTTCAGTGGAGGTGAGACAGTGAAGAAGAAGGCCGTCGAAGCCTCGCTTATAGAGAAGACCCCCTAGCATGATATAGCGAGCGGTACGCTTGATAAAAGCTCATCGTGCATTGTTAGAGAGGTTGGGAGGAATGACAGAAAAAGATAAGAAGTCCACAAGTTGCTTATACCAAGCATCTCGTGGGCGAGGGTCTATAGTGTTAACATGATTAATGTGAGGAGAGATATAGGAAGCCAATGGCACACGGTGCACCGTGACAAAAAGCCTGGATACAAATGAGGAAGATGGGATATGCGAAACGAGACAAGCTATGGTGTCAGCAAACTTATTTGTGGATCGAGGAACAGTCTGCAGGAGGTAATGATCAAAAGATGCAAGGAGAATGTTAGCACAGTTTTTGTACCTTTGCAAAATTTCATTTTTATAGAGGTATGAATCATTGACCTGATTGACGATGAGTTGCGAGTCACCGAAGATGTTGATGGACTTGATGCTGAGAGAGAGGGTTGTCTAAAGTCCCAAATTTAAGGCCTCGTACTCAGCCATATTATTGGTACAATCAAAGTCAAGTTTAAAAGATAGAGGCATGGGCTCCCCTTCGAGTGGGATGAGGATGACCCCTACACCCCCACCTAGTTGACATTTGGAGCCGTCAAAGAACATAGTCATCTAATAGATGGTGTCATTGGTGGAAAGCGCAGTGATAGATTCGTCAGGAAACTCACACTGTGAAGGTTGATTGTCAGGAAGAGGGGCATCTGCTAGTTGGTCAGTGATGGTTTGCCCCTTGATAGATTTTTGCTAGATGAATTTGAGGTCGAACTCAGCAAGCATCATGAGCCACCGATCCATACGTTGATTCTGATATGGCTTGGAGTGCATATACTTGAGAGGGTCGGTGTGGGTGATGATAAAGGTTTTGTGATTAAGAAGATAGTGGCGGAGCTTGGTAGTGGCAAAGACTAATGCCAAATAGAATTTCTCGGTATGGGTGTACTGAGTTTCATAGTCGACCAGTGTTTGGCTGATATAATAGACCACTTGCTCATGGTGATGCTCGTCTCGGTGCGTGATCATGGCACCTAACGAATGATTAGTGGCTGAGATATAAAGGTAGAAGGGTTGGTCATATTTAGGTGGAATGAGGACTGGTGGAGAGACCAAATAGCATTTAAGGGCTTCAAAGGCCTCTTGGTAGTCCTTATCCCATGTAAAGGAGACATCCTTCTTAAGGAGATGATGAAAAGGTTGGCAGTGGTTAGAAAGTTGCAAGATGAAATGGTGAATGGACTGGAGCTTCCCTTACAAATTGTGAAGCTGCTTGAGATTGGTCGGGGGTGGCATTTCGAGGATAGCGTGAATCTTGGTGGGATCTATTTCGATGCCACAAAAAGAAACGATGAAGCTGAAAAGCTTACCAGAGAGGACCCCAAAGACACATTTCTTGGGATTAAGATGAACATTGTACTGAAGAAGACGAGAGAAGATGATCTTGAGAATGGTCAGATGGTCACGACAAAGCTTGGACTTGCCGAGCAGGTCATCGACATAGTCCTCCATGATTTTGTGGAGGAGATTGTGGAAAATGTAGGTCATGGCATGTTGATAAGTGGTGCCTGCATTCTTCAAGCCGAAAGGCATGACTCGATAGCAGAAAGTCCCCCATGGGATAATGAAAGTGGTCTTGTGCTAATCTTTCGAAGCGATCAGGATTTGATTGTATCTTGAAAACCCATCCATGAGAGATAACATCTCATGGCCGGCCATAAGATCAATAAGCTGGTCAATGTTAGGAAGAGGAAAGTCATCTTTAGGACAAGCTAGGTTAAGGTCGCGATAGTCCGTGTAGATCTGGATCCCCCCAGTTGCCTTGGTGACTGGGATGATGTTAGAGACCCACTACGGATAATCGATGGGCTGGATGAAGGAGATAGAAAGGAGACGTTGAAGCTCTTCTTTGACAAGGAGAGCAATGTGAGGATGCATCTTTCAAAGCTTTTGCCTAACAGGCTTAGCCTCTGGTTTGGTGACAATGTTATGGGTAGCAATGTTGGGGTCGATGCCAGGCATGTCACTGTAAGTCCAGGCAAAGGCCTTGCTATGGTCAGAGAGGAACTGGATATAGTCAAGCTGCTCCTGAGCGTCTAAAGATTGGCCAATCTTTAAGACATAAGGAACATCAGCAGAAGGAAGGTTGATGTCAATGGTTGATTCATTTAACATAACCTGGGTCTCAGAAGGGAGGGAGCACTGGATGAAAGAATCATCAGCGCCCAAGTAAGAAAGAATGGCATCGTCGTCAATGCAATGGATAGTGTGAATGGTTGCCAACTCATCTTCGATCATGCTAGGAAAAATGAGAGGGAGAGACTTAGGCACCCCATTGAGCTGATAAGTCAGGGGTTCCAGGCGGATGGTGTTTATGCAAAAAAAACTAGGAGGAATGGAAACCACTGACTCCGTAGGTGAAGGGGGCGGAATAGGCGAGTGTGGAGGAGATTGGTCAATGGTTGGTTCGGGACAAAGGTCTACAGGGTCTTGAGTGGGGTCGTGATATCCCAGGCCATACCATTTCTTGGCATCGTCATTGTTGAGCGATTATATGGGCTGATGGGAGCCCTGCTCATAGCGTCTGAAACCAAAACCCTTCCATGCACACTTGTAAAGGTAAGTGTGTGCAAAGACGACGTTGCCAAAAAATGAGAAGTCTGATGTGAAAGGTTGAGGTGAAGAAAGAGGATTACCGTCAGTAGGAGCTTGATTGAGCCCCCCATAGATGAGGTTGGTTTGGAGGTGAGGAGGACCATAAGGTATGATCATCCCGATCCGATGGTCATAACTGGGGCTGTGATGAAGGCGTCCATACTCTTGTGGAGTTTGGAACATGTCTAAGGTTAGCAAGCGATGCTCCCCCAATGAGAGTCTTTGGAAGATGTCTTCCATGGGGTCTGTGGTCATCACTTGAAGGGGAGGTGTGAGGGCGACCGCCTGTTGCGAACTGGTCAAAGCTTCTGCGGATGGAGGCGGTGTCGGGATTGATGGCTTGATAGGAATAAGGACGTCATTTGGATGATAGGTGGTGTTGCAAGTTTTGAAGGGTGAAGGGTCAGCGGGAATGGTGTGGACTTGTCAATCCTGCTCAAATTTCACACAACGGTGCAGGGTGGAGGGGACACAGGCCATGGCACGGATCTAGGGTCGGCCCAGCAACATGTTGTATTGAAACTCTCCTTCAATGATGTAGAAGAGCTCTGGGGCTATACATGGACCAACGCGAATGTGAAGGATGACTGTGCCAATGGTCGTGGCAGTGGTGTCATTAAAGGAGTGCAAGATTGTGTCAGTTTTGAAGATGCAATTCTTAGGAAGAACCAACTGATCAAAGGCATGGGTGGAGATAATGTTGATGCTGGTGCCTCCATCGATCATAATGCATTTAATGCATGTCTGATTGACATAGATAGTGATGAAGAGGGCAGCGTCTTAATCTTCTGTGTTGGATGTGGGAATCTCAAAATCGCTAAATGTGATGGAGGCAATAGGGGCTAAAGAGTGGACAAGGGCAGCAAGTGGCTAGGGGTCCTTGGGTTGGACCTTCACTGCCTGTAGGGCTTGGATGAGGGCTTGACGATGTTGAGGTGAGGTTTGGATGAGGTCATAGAGGGACATCTTCACGGGCGTCTGGTGAAGTTGTTTCAACATGGATTCATGGATTGGTCCAAAATTAGAAGAAGAAGAGGAGGGTTGAGGTGCGCCAAGGATAGAAATCTTAGGCTTGGGTGGTTGAGGTGGATTGACGAAAGGTTAGGTCTAAGGAATGGTGGCTTTTTCTTTCACCTTGTCCTTTTATGACCTAGTGGTGATGTGAATGGCATTGATTTCAAAGATAGGAGGTGAAGGAGATAAAAGGGTTGTAACCTGTTGATGAGATGTTGATGGGTTTGAAGAGGTTGAAGGGTTATGATGAGTCAGGGGGTTGTCAAGAGTGTCCTCAAAGAGAAGAGTTTCTTTCTCCAGATAGCGGCAAATGATAGCCTTGAGGGCACATCAAGTCTCGGTATCGTGTCCTAGCGTACGATGGTATAAGCAAATCTTCGTGTCGTTGAACCAGGAGGGCTTAGATCTGAGGGGTTGGAAAGGCCTGATGGGTGGAAGAGTTAGGCTGGAAGTCTGCAAAAGTCGGTGCAAGATCAAAGAGTATGAGCCCACTAAAGGGTCTATGCTCGTCGATGTATGCGATGCCGGTTACTTTTGCTTAGGCGAAGTTGGAGGAGGTTTTCGTACCACCTTCTAAGTTGATTATGCGGTGATAGGTAGAGACGGTACATTCTTCATGAGAGATACCACCATTTTGGGAGAGGGTAGGCTAGAAGTAGGCAAAGGAAGAAAAGGAGGCAATCAGTTTTGATTAGAGGTCGAAGTGGGAAGGACTCTAGTTAGGGTTGAAGGATGAGGGCCCAAAATGGAGGGCAATGGTGATGGGAGAGGAGGCATTCGCCTCTGTGGTTTGGCAGTCTTCTGTGATTTGGGTTGAAGACTACTTTGGTCGAAGTCTAGTTTAACTCCACCTTCACTTGCGGATGAGTGAGGTTGGAGACAGGGTGAACGCCAAGTGACTTGATAGGTTTAGATGGGGTAGATGCGGGTTTTGGTTTTGATGAGGTCATTTGAGATATAGACGGTCTAGCAGTGGAAGTCTAGTTTTTTTTGATAGTCTTGGGAGGTTCTACCATGGGAGGATTAGCAGCATGAGATGAGAGGGCACGGGCATGTTGAAGAGCTGTGAGACGCTCCCACAATCCTTGATGCTCCACTTTCCTTGAAGGGAGAAGTTTGAGTTTCTCCACTAGTCGAGAAAATGGCTGAGAAGATGTGGGATGAGGTTTGGGTTCTTGAGAAGATGTGGATGGTTGTGGGACTAAAGGTGAGATGGGCGTAGTAGCCTCGGACCCATGGCATGGTGGAGTCGTGATGGGTTCGTCCTTGGTTGGAGATAAAGGAGAGGCAGGTTCTTCCCTGGGTGGAGAAGAAACTGGAGAATGAAGCTCCTCAAGAAGGTAAAGGGCAGGGATGATGGTGCCCTCCACTTACGGTCAAGGAGTAGGAAAGGTCGGGTCCTCCATGGGCAACAAGAAGGAAGATGGTGAAATCGGCGGTGATGGTAAGGTCGAGGCATCTTCCAAGATGAGAGAGGTTGACGGAGAACTAACTGGAGAAAGAGGTTCGTCCACATGTGATGGACTGATGGATGGACTCACCTCTTGAGGTTGGTTGGAAATGAAAGGTGAGACCGTATTGACTGTTCGAATGTTGTGTTCATGAGTGTTGTCAATCAAGGTCTGGACATTGTTTTGAGTTGGTGGATGATTGGAGAATGGATGTTTGAAGATGTTGATACCCTGATTAGGGGGTGCATTGGGATTGTCTAAGATGAGGTCACCCTTTTCAAGCATGTCTTGGATTATGTTTTTAAGGGTTTTACAGTTGCCCATGTCATGACCCTTAACACGGTGGTAGTTATAGAAGTCATTTTCCCTATACCATGTAGGGATAGTGCATGAGGGATCAAATTGTGGAGGTGGTCAGATCTAGGGGAGATTGAGGGCCCCTTGTTTGATGAGTTTTTCTAGCACAAATGCGTATGATTCTTCGAGTGGAGTAAACTGTCGCTGTATGTATCTCTGCTGAAATTGACGGGTGGCACTGTGAGATGTGGATGGCTCAGGCTGATTAGTTGAAGGTGAAGAGGAGGAAGATCTAATGACCACAGTGTTTGCTGAAGCTTTAGATTTAGGATTGGATGAGGAAGGCTTAGAAGAGGGGTCATTGGTCTTGGAGTTGGGATTCTTTCTCCGCAACTTGACTTTGTTCTCCTCGACGGCACGTAACTCAAGTTTATGGGCCATCGTGAAGGGTTCATCAAAAGTGTGAAAGGTTTGAACCCTCAAGGTGGAAGAAATATGTTTGGCATAGGCTTGGGAGAAAAGTTCAATAAGTTTGGGCTGGGGTAAGGAAAAGGAGAGTTGATTGATGAGGCCCCTCCAGCGAGCAACGAAATTAGCAATGGATTCATCCTCGAATTGGTGGATATAATAGAGGTTTGTGATTGAGACCTTCTTGGTGATGTTGATAGAGAAATGATCAAGGAAGAGCTGGGCCAGCTGAGTGAACGTGAAGAGGGAATGGCTGGTAAGGGAGATGTACCAATCAAGCGCAGCACCTGAGAGAAACATAGGAAACGTGCATAAAAGCAATGCATCATCGTGGGCAATAAGGTAACAGGCATGTCTGAATGCCCGTAAGTGCTGTAGTGGGTCTTCCTTGCTTTGAAAATGAGAAAACTTAGGAAGTTCCCACTGGTTAGGATATGGCCTGATTGAGACAGAAGGATGAATGGGCTCATTGCAAATTTGTTCGTATGAGAGAGTATTGCATGAGCTAGAAACGGATGTCTCTAGGTTGGACATCTTGTCCATCAGCATTTTGATGATATCTACTGACGGATTGGCGGGTGGAACACCCCCTAGATTGTAAGGCGCTTGAAGGAGGCTAGAAGAGGTATACGACGTAGTCAATTGTACCGGTAAGGGCATAACGTACGAATGACTAGTCATAGGGATAGAGGAGGAGACTAAGGATGGTTGGGTAGAAGGCATGGCTAAGTTTGATGTTGTCACGAGAGGTTGGTTAGAGGTAACATGGGCCAATGGATAGGTAGCCACCCTAGTGTTGATAGGAGCAAGGGTAGGTGGAATAGAGACGACCAGATTCTGAAAGGGGGTAGAAAGTGGTTGAGTGGGCTGAGGTTGATAGGGGGCCAAAACCCCGGTGGAAGTGGGCCCAACGATGGAGGGAGAGGCCACACTTGGATGGTTGGTTAAACGCTGGTCATTGGTCAAAGCAATAGCCTAGGTGTCTAAGGGTTGAACTACGGACGCTGTTGATACGATCGCAGTTTTGAGAAAAGAGGTCAGCATTTCGTAAATTGGATTGCCTAAGGAGTCTTGTATTTGGCTATTCACGAGATAGTGCTATAAGGCTTTGACGTTGAGTTCCAAGAATCGTGTGAAATCTTGGTCCCCTTCTGGGACAATATGGGTTTGGGTCGGGGATGGTCTAGAAGGAGTTCTTTCATTTTTTAAGTGGAACTCCATTTTAGGGCTGGTTATGGATGGGGTAGATGGAAGCGGGTGATGCCTCGCATGATCGACTAGAGCCTTAGCTTGGCTACGAGTCAGAACCATTCAAGGCAAGGAAGAACGTCCTCACAAGCTCAAACAAGTAGATAAGAATAAAAAAGATGAAGAACACAAGCAGATCCTAAAACCCTAGGAGTAAATTATTAGGATTATAGTGGCTTATGCCTTAGAATGTGTGTAGAGGAAGATTGGCTTTTGAGTCGGGTCCTAGAAGAAGCAGTCTATGGATGGTTTTGGGTTAGTTACGATGCTCAAGAAGTTTGTGTTAGGTTTCGTACAAGGCCTGGTGCTAAGGAGCAAGCTCCCCTCACTTCACGAGTCCAGTGATAAACTGGGCCCGCTTAGCCAAAATATACTTCTCCTAGAGATTAGACTCTGCTAGAGAACAGAGTGGGCTTTCCCCTTGGTGATGAAATCCAAGTAAGATCACTGGGATGGGTAAGGTATCTGTTGGGGGATGAAATCCCAATCAGGCCTTGTCTCAGGTAAGTTATGATGTTTGTTTTGTGCAAGTGGTTTGGTCGTGTAACATCAAGTGGACTAGATTAATTCAATATGCGTTTATTAATTACTATGTGTGGTCTAAGAAATGCAAGCAAACAGAAATGAAAGTGCAAAGTGTTTTAATGCCCCAAGTCGAAATGTTTGTTTGTATGAAGATGAATGGAGAAAGAGTCAAAGAATATGAGTTTTGACTAGTCTAGAAGTGCAAGAAAGAAAAGAAAAGTTCTTTTTTTTTTTGCTTATGATGTTGTTTAGAAGAGACGAAAGAGGTGAAAAAGGAAGGAACCTAATGCACCTATATGAACGAAAGAAAGAAAGAACCCAAGGAAGGCCCTAAGGTCCCACCGGGTGTGCCAAAATGTTTTTACGCTAAATCGCTTTCTACATTCGAAGAAGAAAATGAGAAACTAAAAGAAATGGTCAAGGTTAGAAGATACCTGGATATGGTCGTGCACACCAAAATTAGACGTTGGAAGGGACTCCTCTTTGGCTGTGGAGGAATGACACCTGCAAAGAAGAAGAGACTAAAACACGAAAAATGTTAGATGAGGAAATGATCGGTTGACAAGCAAAAGCTTGATCCCTGAAGTACAAAGACTTCCTTAAGGGATATCAACCCATTGATTAAAACAGAATATTTGCCAAAAATGGAAATAATAAAAGACAGAATGAAATAAAAGACAAATAGAAAAAATGCATACCTGATATGTAGCAAAATGTTTTGCACAGTCACTGGTGTCGGTCTTTGTGCCAGCATCGGTCAGGGAAGGGTGCCGACGTCTGTTAAAGTGCCAACGTCGATCGGGGTAATGACTGGCGTCGGTCAGGGCAACAGTTCTTGGACACGTTTGGTAGAGTCTGGTCAGGTCCGATCGGGTTTGGTCAGTGTCTGGACAGGTTTTAGGGTTGTAGAATGGTGTCTGAAGGTTAAGGAGTCAGTTTAGGAGTCAGAAGGATTGTTCGGTGGTTTTTACAAGGATCTAGGTAGAGTGACTGTATATTTTGGAATGATAGACAAAGTTGATACAGGAAGAAATAAGGTCTCGGGGTTGTAGTCTAAGTCTAAATAGGAGTTGATGACAGTAAATAAAAAACAATAACCAGAGAATAAAACAAAAACACAGGGCAAGATACTTACCTGTTACACACTGAAGACATGATAAGAGACATGATTGAAGTTGTCACTGTGCTACCAGATGACTAAAGCAGAATTCCTATAATGGAGAGAGAGACACGAGAGATTAATCACAGATTGATTGGATGCAATAAAAATGGTTGATTGTTCGGTTGGATGCAAGAAGACTGGTTGATCGATGCTTCGGGGTTGGCTGATCGTTTTGTTTGCTTGTTGTGTTTGATCAAAAAATGTGTTTTGATGCCGCAGGTCCAATAACCGATTGCCAAACCGATTGGCAACCAAATAACGGATAATGGATTGAGAAACGAATTAACGGACGTAGTTTAAGGCTGACCAATGCCAACAAGAATGCCGATGTCGGCCAAAAAGGTGACCGACGTCGGCGGCGTCGATCGAGTAGTGACCGGTGTCGGCAGATGCAGAATGGGGACATAGGCTAATTCTAGCTTTTTGTTCATTTTGACATGCTGCCAGGGTCAAGGCTTGTGGGAAAATGGTTGACAGGGGTTAAAGGGAGGACGACAAGGGTTAGACATAATTCTGGTGTCTACATTTGCCCCTTTTTGTCTTGTTGGTTATTCTGGATGAACTGCAAGACAAAAATAGGAGGTGGTTGCCCCAGGTGTGGGATAAGGTTGATTCCATCTTGTTGGTTGTTCGAATGAACTGCAAGACAAAAATAGGAGGATTGGATTTACCTGATTATGGCTGAGGTATTCCCCCTCAAAGAAGGAGTCGAGGGAAGAGAACCAAGAATTGGGTGCTGATTTGATAAAGAGTGGATGAAAAAAGGGTGAGGGTGAACGCTGCAAAAGTCATGATTGCACGAATACCACTACACAAGATGGTCGGGTCAAAGTGTCGCAGGTTAAGGGTCGAGGAGTGCCAAAATTGAAGTAACTGGACCCCAGCATTTAGTCATCTGTTGATTGGGTTATTCAATCTAAGCTGAAGCTCCAAATGGTCATCGTGTTCCAGGTATTCCAGGCTCAGGAAATGCTCCTTGAAACATGAAAAAGTCACAAATAGTGCAGATCAACTGGCTTGCGATCCTATACTTGTGAGGGTCCAAAAATAGGCTACACACAATTCTGCTAACCAGTCATGAGGTAGCATACATGCAAAATCAACCAAGGCAACATTGTCTTGGAAGTGGTCGAAGGCGGAGGAGTTACGCATGATATCCAATGGTCATTGGTCGAGGGGGAAGAATGGACAAAAGGATGTGGCTGAGCTAACCTCAGAAGACCCCATGTCAACTGAGTGCTACCTACATAGCCCCTATTGGAAGGGACTCAGGCCAATGTAGTTCTCCCTAGAAGGGAGGAAGGGTCAAAGGGATGGAATTGGTCGTGGTCGAGGGTAAGGTCATGGTTAAAAGGAGGAAAAAAGGTTTGTTCATCAGAGAGACGAACAAATGAGGGTGGTCGAGCTAACCCTAGATGATGTCGTATCATCTAAGTGCTACCTACATAGCCCAGATTGGAAGGGGCCTCAGACCAATGTAGTTTAGACAAAGAGAAGATTGGTCGATGATTGGCGTGGTCAAAGTGGTTGATAGATTGGTCTTGGTCAAAGTGGTCGAGAGATTGGTCTTAGTCATGATGAATGATGAGGGTAAAACGATGTTATAGCCTTTTCCAAATGGTGTATTCTACAACATTGGTTGAGGGGTCTTTCATCCCTAGCAATGTTCCATATTCTTGATGGATGTATGCTAAAGATGAATTGAGGTCTATTTATGTGTCAGCAAGTATTGGTTTATGCTTAACATAAATTGCATCTGGTCGATAGTTTCCATGTGTATTGGTTTCCATAGAAACTAGTGTGAATAGGCTATGGGAGTGGGTTGAAAAGAGAGTTGAGGTGAGTTGATTGACAAGTGATGAAGGTGAATGTGACCAAAGTGTAGAAGAAGTGAAAAGCATATTGCTCTTTCATTGACAAGGACCAGAATGACAGCATAGATAGGGGTTATTAGAACCAAGAGCCCCATTCATGCATGACGTCGTTGACCAGATTTTGTGTTATAACAATAATCGAATCACTTTGACATTAAAGTGAGCTCAAAGTCCCTTGAGCAGGTGATAGGAGGAGGAAAAAGGGTAACCCATTTTAAGAGCAAAGATAACTTTGCCCCTTTTTATAGGAGACCCTGAGACAACTATAAGTCAAGTCCATGACTCGTTTTGTTTTTTTTGGTGCAGACTGATCAATGCAGGAAGTCTGCATAGAGATGTCATTTGCTTGGTGGTCAGTTGTGAAGCTGATCGATGCGAGAAGCTTCTAAGATAATGCTATTTATTGCCAGAGTAGTCATAGCCATCCTTCGAGGGAGTGGTCTAGAATTTTGTTTAATATAAGGGCTTTTGAATAGCTGTCCTTTGAGGGATCAGTCTATTAGTTATAGCAATGATAGTATAGCTATCCTTCAAGGGAGTAATCTGCCTTTTTATTTTGATATTGATATGGTGACCGTAGATATTTTTACATCTTGATTTGTTTTGACAGAAATGTGAGTCATGGACAAGATTATAGAAGGTCAAGGGCTCCCTTTTATTACGACAAAGCATCCATACATCATAAAAGGGTTATAGAGGAATTTGTAAGAGGAATAGGGATGAAAGGAATTAGGACTAAGAGGACGAGGATTGCTCAAGGGACGAGCTCAAGTTAAGTGTCAAGTGGATGAGTACTCGACTAGTAGTAGAATGGTCGCAGATGCAACGCATTAAGAGGCTCAGGTTCTGGTTGTCCATCAAGAGAGGACAGAAGATAAGTCCCTGATCCATACTTGTGTGTGATAATGGAAGGTCCGAGCCAATTAGGAGAAAACTTGCCTCATTTACTTTGCTCCATATTGGTCACGTGCTGATTCTCTTTGAGGATGAGGTCTCCGATGTTGAAATCTTGTTCTCACAGATTTTTGTCATAGGCGCGCTTGATGTGATGTTGATAGACATGGAGATGATTAAGGGAAGCAAGATGGCACTCGTCAAGTAACTCAAGTTGAGCTAAGCAATCTTGACGAAAGTCATCGTTGGAAAGGATATCATGTAGAGAAATGCAGAGAGACGGGATCTGTACTTCGAGAGGTAGGATAGCCTTTATTCCGTACACGAGAGAGAAAGGGGTAGCACCTGTAGATGTTCATATTCTAGTGCGGTAGGCCCACAAAGCAAAGGGGATTTGAATGTGCTAGTCCCTGCCTGTGTCGCTGACCACCTTCATGAGAATTTTGGTGAGAATTTTGTTGGAAGCCTCAGCCTGCCCATTTGCTTGTGGGTAGTAAGGTGAAGAGAAACTGAGCTTGATGCCGAATGAGTCGCATAGCTTTTGGACAGTCTTGTTTTTGAAGGACTTACCGTTGTCGGTGATGATGTTATGAGGGACACCGAAACGATAGATGATATGGGTGCTGATGAGGTCGATGATCTTGTCGGCTTTTGTGGAGATGAGAGGAATTGCTTCCACCCACTTGGTGAAATATTCAGTGGCTGTGATGATGGATTGATGACGAAGAGACGAATGAGAGTTAATCTCACTGATGAGATCCAAACCCCACTGAGAAAAAGGCCAGAAACTCTGAGCAATTTGTAAGGCATGGCTGGGGAGATGAAGTAATTTAGAGTGCTGTTGACACTTGACGCAATGCCGAACATAGTCGCTACAGTCTTGATGAAGGGTAGGCCAATAATAGCCCAGATGAAGGATGTGCTTGGCAACTAAATTCCCACTAAAATGTCCACCACAAATCCCGTCGTGGACTTGATTAATGGCCTGAGATGCTTTAGTGGAGTGAGACAGTGAAAAAGAAGGCCATTGAAGCCTCGCTTATAGAGAAGACCCCCTAGCATGATATAGCAAGTGGTGCGCTTGATAAAAGCTCGTCGTGCATTGTTAGAGAGGTTGGGAGGAATGACAGAAAAAGATAAGAAGTCCACAAGTTGCTTATACCAAGCATCTCATGGGCTAGGGTCTATAGTGTTAACATGATTAATGTGAGGAGAGATATAGGAAGGTAATGGCACACGGTGCACCGTGACAAAACATCTGGGTGCAGATGAGGAAGATGGGATATGCGAAGCGAGAAAAGCCATGGTGTCAGCAAACTTATTTGTGGATCGAGGAACAGTCTGCAGGAGGTAATGATCAAAAGATGCAAGGAGAATGTCAGCACAATTTTTATACCTTTGCAAAATTTCATTTTTACAGAGGTATGAACCATTGACCTGATTGACAACAAGCTGCGAGTCACCGAAGATGTTGATGGACTTCATGCTGAGAGATAGGGCTGTCTGAAGTCCCAAAATTAAAGCCTCGTACTCGGCCATATTATTGGTACAATCAAAGTTGAGTTTAAAAGATAGAGGCATGGGCTCCCCTTCGAGTGGGATGAGGATGACCCCCGCACCCCCACCTAGTTGACATTTGGAGCCGTCAAAGAACATAGTCATCTGATAGATGGTGTCATCTGTGGAAAGCGCAGTGATAGATTCATTAGGAAACTCACAATGTGAAGGTTGATTGTCAGGAAGAGGGGCATCTGCTAGTTGGTCAGTGATGGTTTGCCCCTTGATAGATTTCTTCTTGATGAATTTGAGGTCAAACTTAGCAAGCAGCATGAGCCACCAAGCCATACGTTGATTCTGATATGGCTTGGAGTGCATATACTTGAGAGGGTCGGTGTGGGTGATGACAAAGGTCTTGTGATTAAGAAGATAGTGGCAAAGCTTGGTAGTGGCAAAGACTAACACTAAATAGAGTTTCTCGATATGGGTGTATCGAGTTTCATAGTCGACAAGTGTTCGGCTGATATAATAGATCACTTGCTCACGGTGATGCTCGTCTTGGTGCGCGATCACGGCACCTAACGAATGATTAGTGGCTGAGATATAAAGGTAGAAGGGTTGGTCATCTTTAGGTGGAATGAGGACTGGTGGAGAGACCAAATAGCATTTAAGGGATTCAAAAGCCTCTTGGCAGTCCTTATCCCATGTAAAGGAGACGTCCTTCTTAAGGAGATGATGAAAAGGTTGGCAGCGATCAGAAAGCTACGAGATGAAATGATTGAATGGAATGGAGCTTCCCTTGCAAACTGTGAAGCTGCTTGAGATTGGTCGGGGGCAACATTTTGAGGATAGCGCGAATCTTGGTGGGATCTATCTCAATGCCACGAAAATAAATGATGAAGCTGAGAAGCTTGCCAAAGAGGACCCTAAAGACACATTTCTTGAGATTAAGATGAACATTGTACTGAAGAAGATGAGAGAAGATGATCTTGAGAATGGTCAGATGGTCACGACCAAGCTTGGACTTACTGAGCAGGTCATCCACATAGTCCTCCATGATTTTGTGGAGGAGATCATAGAAAATGTAGGTCATGGCACGCTGATAAGTGGCACCTGTATTCTTCAAGCCGAAAGGCATGACTCGTTAGCAGAAAGTCCCCCATGGGGTAATGAAAGTGGTCTTGTGCTGATCTTCTGGAGTGATCAGGATTTGATTGTATCCTGAAAACCCGTCCATGAAAGATAGCATCTCATGGCCGGCTATAAGATCAACGAGTTGGTCAATGTTAGGAAGAGGAAAGTCATCTTTAGGATAAGCTAAGTTAAGGTCACGATAGTCTGTGCAGATCCGGATCCCCCCAGTTGCCTTGGTGACTGGGACGATGTTAGAGACCCACTGTGGATAATCAATGGGCTGGATGAAGGAGACAGAAAGGAGACGCTGAAGCTCTTCTTTGACAAGGAGAGTAACACGAGGATGCATTTTTCGAAGCTTTTGCTTGAAAGGCTTAGCCTCTAGTTTGGTGACAATGTTATGGGTAGCGATGGTGGGGTCGATGCCAGGCATGTCACTATAAGTCCAGGCAAAGGCCTTGCTATGGTTGGAGAGGAATTGGATATAGTCAAGCTGCTCCTGAGCATCTAAAGATTGGCCAATATTTAAGACATAAGGAACATCGGTAGAAGGAAGGTTGATGTCAATGGTTGATTCATTTAACATAACCTGGGTCTCAGAAGGGAGGGAGCGCTGGATGAAAGAATCGTCAGTGCCCAAGTAAGAAAGAATGGCATCGTCGTCAATGCAATGGACAGTGTGAATGGTTGCTGACTCATCTTCGATCATGCTGGGAAAAATGAGAGGGAGAGACTTAGGCACCCCATTGATCTGATAAGTCAGGGGTTCCAGGAGAATGGTGTTTATGCAAAAAAAAAACTAGGAGGAATGGAAACCACTGACTCCATAGGTGAAGGGGGCAGAATAGGCGAGTGTGGAGGAGATTGGTCAATGGTTGGTTTGGGACAAAGGTCTACAGGGTCTTGAGTGGGGTCCTAATATCCCAGGCCATACCGTTTCTTGGCATCGTCATCGTTGAGTGATTCTATGGGCTAATGGGAGCCCTACTCATAGCGTCCGAAACCAAAACCCTTCCATGCACACATATAAAGGTAAGTGTGTGCAAAGATGGGGTTGCCAAGAAATGAGAAGTCTGATGTGAAAGGTTGAGGTGAAGAAAGAGGATTACTGTCAGTAGGAGCTTGATTGAGCCCCCCATAGACGAGGTTGGTTCGGAGGTGAGGAGGACCATAAGGTACGATCATCCTGATCCGATGGTCGTAACTGGAGCTGTGATGAAGGCATCCATACTCTTGTGGAGTTTGGAACATGTCTAAGGTCAGCAAGCGATACTCCCCCAATAAAAGTCTTTGGGAGATGTCTTTCATGGGGTCTATGGTCATTGCTTGAAGGGGAGGTGTGAGGACGACTGCCTGTTGTGAACTGGTCGAAGCTTCTGTAGATGGAGGCAGTGTCAAGATTGATGGCTTGATAGGAATAAAGATGTCATTTGGATGGTAGGTGGTGTTGCAAGTTTTGAAGGGTGGAGGGTCAGCGGGAATGGTGTGGACTTGTCCGTTGTGCTTAAATTTCACACAACGGTGCAGGGTGGAGGAGACATAAGCCATGGCACGGATCTAAGGTCGGCCCAGCAACATGTTGTATTGAAACTCTCCTTTGATGATGTAGAAGAGCTCCGAGACTGTGCATGGACCAACGTGAATGTGAAGGATGACTGTACCAATGGTCGTGGCAGTGGTGTCATTAAAGGAGCGCAAGATTGCATCAGTTTTGGAGACGCAATTCTTGGGAAGAGCCAGCTGATCAAAGGCATGGGTGGAGATAATGTTGATGCTGGCGCCTCCATCGATCATAACACATTTAATGTGTGTTCGATCGACATAGGCAGTGATGAAGAGGGCGGCGTCCTGATCTTCCGTGTTGGATGTGGGAATCTCAGAATCACTGAATGTGATGGAGGCAATAGGGGATAAAGAGTGGACAAGGGCAGTAAGTGGCTGGGGGTCCTCAGGTTGGACCTCCACTGCTTGCAGGGCTTGGATGAGGGCCTGATTATGTTGAGGTGAGGTTTGGATGAGGTCATAGAGGGACATCTTCACGGGCGTCTGGTGAAGCTATTTCAACATGGAGTCATGGATTGGTCCGAAAGAAGAAGAAGAGGAGGGTTGAGGTGCGCCAAGGATAGAAATCTTAGGCTTGGGTGGTTGAGGTGGATTGACGAAAGGGTAGGTCCAAGGAATGGCGGCTTTTTCTTTCGCCTTGTCCTTTTGTGACCTAGTGGTGATGTGAATGCATTGATTTCAAAGATAGGAGGTGAAGGAGATAAAGGGGTTGTAACCTGTTGATGAGATGTTAATGGGTTTGAAGAGGTTAAAGGGTTATGATGAGTCAGGGGGTGGTCAAGAGTGTCCTCAAAGAGAAGAGTGTCTTTCTCCAGATAGCGGTGAATGACAGCCTTGAGGGCACAACAAGTCTCGGTCATGTCATGGCATATGATGGTATAAGCAAATCTTCGTGTTGTCAGACCAGGAGGGCTTAGATCTGAGGGGTTGGAAAGGCCTGATGGGTGGAAGAGTTATGCTGGAAGTCTGCAAAAGTCGATGTAAGATCAAAGAGTATGAGCCCATTAAAGGGTCTGTGCTCGTCGACGTATGCGATGCCGGTGACTTTTGCTTGGGTGAAGTTGGAGGAGGTTTTCATACCACCTTCTGAGTTGATGGTGCGGTGATAGGTGGAGATGGTACATTCTTCATGAGAGATACCACCCTTTTGGGAGAGGGTAGGCTAGCAGTAGGCAAAGGAAGCAAAGGAGGCAATCGGTTTTGATTAGAGGTCGAAGTGGAAAGGACTCTGGTTAGGGTTGAAGGATGAGGGCCCAAAATGGAGGGCAATAGTGATGGGAGAGGAGGCATTCCCCTCTATGGTTTGGCAGCCTTCGGTGATTTGGGTTGAAGACTACTATTGGTCAAAGTCTGGTTTAAGTCCACCTTCACTTGCGGATGAGTGAGGTTGGAGACAGGGCAAACACCAAGTGACTTGATAGGTTTCGATGGGGTAGATGCAGGTTTTGGTTTTGATGAGGTCGGTTGAGATATAGACGGTCTAGCAGTGGAAGTCTAGTTTTTTTTTATAGTCTTGGGAGGTTCTGCCATGGGAGGATTAGCAGCATGAGATGAGAGGGCATGGGCATGTTGAAGAGCTGTGAGACGCTCCCACAATCCCTGATGCTCCACTTTCCTTGAAGGGAGAAGTTTGAGTTTCTCCACTAGTCAGGAAAATGGCTGAGAAGATGTGGGATGAGGTTTGGGTTCTTGAGAAGATGTGGACGGTTTTGGGACCGAAGGTGAGACGGGCATAGTAGCCTCAGACCCATGGCATGGTGGAATCGTAACGGGTTTGTCCTTGGTTGGAGATGAAGGAGAGGTAGGTTCTTCCCTGGGTGGAGAAGAAACCAGAGAATGAAGCTCCTCAAGCGGGTAAAGGGTAGGGATGATGGTGCCCTCCACTTAAGGTCGAGGAGTAGGAAAGGTCGGGTCCTCCATGGGCAGCAAGAAGGAAGATGGCGAAACTGGCAGTGATGGTAAGGTTGAGGCATCCTCCAAGATGAGAGAGGTTGACGAAGAACTAACCAAAGAAAGAGGTTCATCCACATGTGATGGACTGATGGATGGACTCACCTCTTGAGGTTGGTTGGAAATGAAGGGCGAGACCGTATTGACTGTTCGAATGTTGTGTTCATGAGTATTGTCAATCAAGGTCTGGACATTGTTTTGAGTTGGTGGATTATTGGGGAATGGTTGTTTGAAGATGTTGATACCATGATTAGGGGTGCATTGGGATTGTCTAAGATGAGGTCACCCTTTTCAAGCATGTCTTGGATTATGTTTTTAAAGGTTTTACAGTTGCCTGTGTCATGACCCTTAACACGGTGGTAGTTACAGAAGTCCTTTTCCCTATACCACGCAGGGATGGCACGTGAGGGATCAAATTATGGAGGTGGTTGGATCTGGGGGAGATTGAGGGCCCCTTGTTTGACAAGATTTTCCAGCACATACGCGTATGATTCTTTGAGTGGAGTAAATTTCTCGCTGTATGTATCTCTGTTGAAATTGGCGGGTGGCACTCTGAGCTATGGATGGCTCAGGCTGATTAGTTGAAGGCGAAGAGGAGGAATATATAATGACCACAACATTTTTTGAAGCTTTAGATCTAGGATTGGATGAGGAAGGCTTAGAAGAGGGGTCATTGGTCTTAGAGTTGGGATTCTTGCTCTGCAACTTGACTTTATTCTCCTCGACGGCACGTAACTCAAGTTTATGGGCCATCGTGAAGGCTTCATCAAAAGTGCGGAAGGTCTGAATCCTCAAGGTGGAAGAAATATGTTTGGCACAGGCTTGGGAGAAAATTTCAATAAGTTTGGGCTGGGGTAAGGAAAAGGAGAGTTGATTGATGAGGCTCCTCCAGCGGACAACAAAATTAGCAATGGACTCGTCCTCGAATTGGCAGATAGAATAGAGGTCTGTGATTGAAACCTTCTTGGTGATGTTGATAGAGAAATGATCAAGGAAGAGCTGGTCCAGCTGAGTGAATGTGAAGAGGGAATGGCTGGCAAGGGAGCTGTACTAGTCAAGCGCAGCACCCAAGAGAGACATAGGAAATGTGTGTAAAAGCAACGCATCGTCGTGGGTGATAAGGTAACAGGCATGTCTGAATGCCCGTAAGTGTTGTTGTGGGTCTTCCTTGCTTTGAAAATGAGAAAACTTAAGAAGTTCCCACTAGCTGGGATATCGCCTGATCGGGACAGAAGGATGAATGGGCTCATTGCAAATTTGTTCGTATGAGAGAGTATTGCATGAGCCAGAAACAGAGGTCTCTAGGTTGGACATCTTGTCCATCAGCATTTTGATGATATCTACTGACGGATTGGTGGGTGGAGTGCCCCCCAGATCGTAAGGCACTTGAAGGAGGATAGAAGAGGTATACGACGTAGTCGGTTGTACCGGTAAGGGCGCAACGTACGGATGACTAGTCATAGGGATAGAGGAGGAGACTAAGGATGGTTGGGTAGAAGGCATGGCTAAGTTTGATGTTGTCACAAGAGGTTGGTTAGAGGTAACATGGGCCAATGGATAGGTAGCCACCCTAGTGTTGATAGGAGCAAGTGTAGGTGGAATAGAGACGACCAGATTCTAAAAGGGGGTAGAAAGTGGTTGAGTGGGCTGAGGTTGATAGGGGGCCGAAACCCCGATGGAAGTGGGCCCAATGATGGAGGGAGAGGCCACACTTGGATGGTTGGTCAAAGGCTGGTCATTGGTTGAAGCAATACCCTGGGTGTCTAAGGGTTGAACTACAGATGTTGTTGATATGGCCGCAGTTTCGAGAAAAGAGGTCAACATTCCATAAATTGGATTGCCTAAGGAGTCTCGCGTTCAGCTATTCACGAGATAGTGCTGCAAGGATTTGACGTTGAGGTCCAAGAATCATGCAAAATCTTGGTCCCCTTCTGGGATAATAGGCATTTGGGTCGGGGATGGTCTAGTAGGAGTTCTTTCAGTTTCCGAGTGGAACTCCATTTTAGGGCTGGTTATGGACGGGGTAGACGGAAGCGGGTGATGCCTCGCATGATCTACTAGAGCCTTGTCTTGGCTACAATTCATAACCATTCAAGGCAAGGAAGAACATCCTCACAAGCTCAAACAAGCAGATAAGAATAGAAAAGATGAAGAACACAAGCAGATCCTAAAAACCTAGGAGTAAATTATTAGGATTATAGTGGCTTATGCCTTAGAATGTGTGTAGAGGAAGATTGGCTTTTGAGTCGGGTCCTTGAAAAAGCAGTCTATGGATGGTTTCGTGTTAGTTATGGTGCTCAAGAAGTCTGTGTTAGGTTTCGTACAAGGCCTGGTGCTAAGGAGCAAGCTCCCCTCACTTCACGAGTCTGGTGATAAATTGGGCTCGCTTAGCCAAAATATACTTCCCCTAGAGATTAGACTCTGCAAGAGAATGGAGTGGGCTTTCCCCTTGGTGATGAAATCCAAGTAAGATTTCCGGGACGGGTAAGGTATCCGCTGGGGGATGAAATCCCAGTCGGGCCTTGTCTCAGGTAAGTTATGATGTTTGTTTTGTGCAAGTGGTTTGGTCGTGTAACATCAAGTGGACTATATTAATTCAATATGTGTTTATTAATTACTATGTGTGGTCTAAGAAATGCAAACAAATAGAAATGAAAGTGCAAAGTGTTTTAATGCCCCAAGTCAAAATGTTTGTTCGTATGAAGACAAATGGAGAAAGAGTCGAAGAATATGAGTTTTGACTAGTCTAAAAGTGTAAGAAAGAAAAGAAAAGTTCTTTTTTTTTTTGCTTATGATGTTTTTTAGAAGAGACGAAAGAGGAGAAAAAGGAAGGAACCTAATGCACCTATATGAACGAAAGAAAGAAAGAACCCAAGGAAGGCCCTAAGGTCCCACTGGGCATGCCAGAATGTTTCTAAGCTAAATCGCTTTCTATATTCAAAGAAGAAAATGAGAAACTAAAAGAAATGGTCAAGGTTAGAAGATACTTGGATATGGTCGTGTGGACCAAAATCAGACGTTGGAAGGTACTCGTCTTTGGCTGTGGAGGAATGACACCTGCAAAGAAGAAGAGACTGAAACACGAAAAATGTTAGACGAGGAAATGGTGGGTTGACAAGCAAAAGCTTGATCCCTGAAGTACAAAGACTTCCTTAAGGGATATCAACCCACTGATTAAAATAGAATATTTGCTAGAAATGGAAATAATAAAAGATAGAATGAAATAAAAGACAAAAAGTAGAAATGTGTACTTGATATGTAGCAAAATGTTTTGCATAGTCACCGATGTCAATCTCTGTGTCGCTATCGGTCAGGGAAGGGTGTCGATGTCAGTTAAAGTGTTGGCGTTAGTCAGGGTAATGACCGGCGTCGGTCAGGGTAATAGTTCTTGGATAGGTCTAGTCGAGTCTGGTCAGGTCTGGTCGGGTCTGGTCAGGGTCTGGACAGGTTTTAGGGTTGAAGAATGGTGTCTGAGGGTTAAGGAGTCAGTTTAGGAGTCAGAAGGATTGTTCGGGGGTTTTTACAGGGATCTAGGTAGAGTGACTGTATATTTTGGAATGATAGATAGAGTTGATAGGGAAGAAATAAGGTCTCAGGGCTGTAGTCTAAGTCTAAATAAGAGTTGATGATAGTAAATAAAAAATAATAACCAGAGAATAAAACAAAAACACAGAGCAAGATACTTACCTGTTACACCCTGAAGACATGATAAGAGACATGATTGAAGTTGTCACTGTTCTGCCAGATGACCGAAGCAGAATTCTTGTACTGGAGAGAGAGACACGAGAGATTAATCACAGATTAATTAGATACAAGAAAAATGGTTGATCATTTGGTTGGATGCAAGAAGACTGATTAATCGATGCTTCGAGGTTGGTTGATCGTTTTGTTTGCTTGCTGTGTTTGATCAAAAAATGTGTTTTGATGCCGCAGGTCCGATAACCAGTTGCCAAACGGATTGGCAACCGAATAATGGATAACGGATTGAGAAACGAATTAACGGATGCAGTTTAAGGCTGACCGACGCTGGTAGGAATGCCGACGTCAGCCGAAAAGGTGACCGACGTTGGCGACGTCGATTGAGTAGTGAACGGTGTTGGTAGATGCAGAATGGGGACAGAGGCTAATTCTAGCTTTCTATTCATTTCGACATGCTACCAGGGTCAAGGCTTGTGGGAAAATGGTCGACAAGGGTTAAAGGGAGGATGACAAGGGCTAGACACAATTCTGGTGTCTACACTTACTTTGATCTGCCATTGCTCTAGTCCCACTCGATCACAAACCCCTGCGAGTGACATGTAATCAAACATAAAACCTGCTCCCTGCAATCTTAGCTCTGATACCATGTGTTAAGATAAATAATTGGAAGCACACAATTTATTACTAAGCAACTTAATATGCAGAAATAAACCAGAATACACAAGTAACTAGAATTCAGAAATAACACATGATATGAGAGACAATACACAACTTGTATTAAAACTCTTACAGAAAAGAATAAAATAAAGAAGATGCCACTTCTTCTCCACCACCTCTTCAAAGGCTTCCCACACCTCAAGTGAATGGTACTTCTCTCCTCAAATCTCTCTCTCTTAGGTCCCAACACCCAACTCAAACACTGAGTTGGTGTTCACCTTATCCCTGTGCTCCACGCACACCACAAGTGCTCCATACACTCCACAAGTACTCCACATACTCCAAGTACATCTCCCCTGAACCTGCAATAACCTACACCTCAATAGACCTTACTTATGAAAGGAACTCCCTTGCCTTCCTCTCTTGCTCTATCTGAGTACACATCTATACTCCAAGTAGATCTTGCCTGATTCTGCTCCCTGTTGTGTTTCTCTCCTATTTGATCTTGCACACCTGCAAATCAACCTAGTTCTGCACAACTGTGAACCTTGACCTTGCACACACATACACCTACATATCAATGATCTTACTTACCATGTAGATCTCCTATAAAAGCCATGCACACCAGCTGACTAAAATCATACACCCCTGAAGAATCCTACTGACTCTCTAAAACCAGCACCCACCTTGGTACTGTGGCACTAAGAGGAACACACCATTGCGCACCTCACACTTAGAAGGAGCTTATAATATTGCTCTCTTACTCTCTAGCACTAGATTACAATACAACCATGAGTTTATTATATATATCTCATCCAAACAATAATTAGACATCTAATTACAATAATTAGATCCATAGCTCTGAGTCTAAAATTAGCTCTCATCATGTAAACACTTGGTTTGTCAACTGACTGCCTGTAATATACTCGCATTCAAACCACACCGGTGACCGACGTCGGTCTCTGTCTGCTTGGGGGTCACCGACACCAGCTGACTTCTGACCGTCGTCGGTTGCTTCCTGTCTCCTACCTACCGTCATCAGTTGGCCTGACTAACGCTGATGTCTGTGACACTCTGCAACTCTTCTGTAACCTCCTCCATGTCTTCATCAGTGAAGCTTTTAGCTCCATAACTTAACAATCTCCCACTTAGAGATAAACAGCTACACTATACCTATACCTGTACCCTATCTAATCTATTTCATGGCTTGTATCCCTCTTCAAGCTCAATCCTAAAGACAACCCACCACACAACCTGTGATGTACCTCCTGTCATCCAAGTACCCTGCCGCATCTGCATCTACAAATCAATGTAGTGAAGTCCTAACCCTGAATAGCATGAATCCCTACTGCTGGTCCCTCTCAAGTACCTGAGAACCCACTTCTCAGAATTGGCTCCTAACTTTCTGACAACTCCCACTGCTTGGGAAAACTCAGGCCTATACTAGACCTCATGTGATTTTAGACACTTAACTATCTAGCCCTTAGTGTGCTCTAATTCTACATCCTACGTAATGAACCTCGCCAACACCTAATTCACATCAGCTCCTACTAGAAACAAAATCAACCTATGATCTCCATGTCTGCCATGCCAAAGAATTTTACTACTCCAAATTCTTCATAGCAAACTACTGAACTAATCTTACCATTAGCTCAGCAAAACCCTATATGTACAAACGTACTAGCAAACATACCATCCACATACATCAACAGAATGATGTTGCAATCATCATCCACCTGGTAAGACAAACCACAATAGTTACCCTGACATTGACTGAAGCCATGCTTCATCCTCCACCTGTCAAACCCTGTACCACTGTCCTTCAGCTTCTTCAAGACCATATGCCTTGGTCTTCCGTCTCACGTGTCTCTTCTCTCTATTCTTCAACTAAGGTATCCATTCGTCTCTGTGCTTTTTTCCCGCTGGCAACCCTACCAAATCTCTACTTGGTGTTTGCAATCTCTCCATGCCATGCTCCCACTATTTCTTGGATCCTTCCTACTCTTCAGTAAGCAACAAGTGTAAAGAAGAGGAAAAATGAATTTGAGGCTTACTTACGTCTTCAATCCTCCATATGGTTATTTGAGACTCCTTGACAGCATGCTGTCCACCCAAAATCCATTACAGTGATCAACCTCGGCCACCCCACAGTCTGCATCCAACCGCCATCGGTTCCTGCGCCTGTCCTGACTACCAACACTACCAACGTCGGTGTCCTCTTACTACCGACATCGGTCCTCATGACCGACGTCGGTTTTACCTACTGCCGACATCAATTTTCATGTCGATGCCGGTACCTCTGTTTCATGTGAGTGATGACTTTTTACCCGCAAGCTCTTTTGAATCAATCCCCACATCCAAACTACCCTGCTCAGAAGTATCGAGCCCCATCCACTGGTCTCTATCTGCCATCTCCTCTAAGAACACTAAGGCTTTCCAATTCTTAAGCCTATCAAATATATCTTTCTTTCGCTTAAGAACATGCATCTCCTTCCTGCTCATGTGACCAAGCCTATGAAGCCACGTCTCCGCAACAAAAGAAGAATTCGTAATATAAACAAGTAGATAAAGAGTACCTGTTTTCTTACCACCAGCTAATTCAAGTGCATCCATTGTGAGAGTTCTCATGCATCTCTCGTCACCCAACCTTTCTAAATAAATTAGCCATATCTTGGAACCTGGGACCTGCATGACCTCCTTCAACACCCATGTGTTGGCCGCCTACAATTTCAGCTTCACTTCCCCTTTGCCAATTCTTTGGCAAGGATCACCAGCTCCTCTCCCTGGGGTTGCATGGAAAGAGACAACCGAATCTGTTATCTAGGATTCAACTTTATCCAAGAAACCTCCCAAAGCATCTTGTGCCACAAGACCTACAACATCTACATCTTCAGTTTCTTCATGTTGATCTGCTACCAACCAACAATATTCTTTTACCTGCTCTTTCTTTCCATATGACTGTTGGTGACCATCTGTGCTTTTCAACTCCTCCATTCTTAGCTTACTTTAATCTGCCATTGCTCTACTCCCACTCGATCAGAAACCCCTGCGAGTGACCTGTAACCAAACACAAAACCTGCTCCCTTCAACCTTAGCTCTGATACCACGTGTTGGGATAAATAAATGGAAGCATACAATTGATTACTAAGCAACTTAATATGCAGAAATAAACCAGAATACACAAGTAACTAGAATCCAAAAATAACACATGATATGAGAGACAATACACAACTTGTATTAAAACTCTTGCAAAAAAGAATATAATAAAGAAGATGCCACTTATTCTCCACCACCTCTTCAAAGGCTTCCCACACCTCAAGTGAATAGTACTTCTCTCCTCAAAGCTCTCTCTTTTAGGTCCCAACACCCAACTCAAACACTGAGTTGGTGTTCACCTTATCCCTGTGCTCCACGCACACCACAAGTGCTCCACACACTCCACAAGTACTCCACGTACTCCAAGTAGATCTCCCCTGAACCTGCAACAACCTGCACCTCAATAGACCTAACTTATGGAAGGAACTCCCTTACCTTCCTCTCCTTCTCTATCTGAGTACACACCTGTACTCCAAGTAGATCTTGCCTGATTCTGCTCCCTGTTGTGTTGCTATCCTATCTTATCTTGCACACCTACAAATCAACCTGGTTCTGCACACCTATGAACCTTGACCTTGCACACACATACATCTACATATCAACGATCTTACTTACCATGTAGATCTCCTATAGAAGCCATGCACACCAGCTGACTAAGATTATATACCCCTGAAGAATCCTGCTGACTCTCTAAAACTAGCACCCACCTTGGTACTGTGGCACTAGGAGGACCACACCATTGCTCACCTCACACACAGAAGGAGCTTATAATATTGCTCTCTTACTCTCTAGCACTAGTTTACAATACAACCATGAGTCTATTATATAGATCTCATCTAAACAATAATTAGACATCTAATTACAATAATTAGATCTACAGCTCTAAGTCTAAAATTAGCTCTCATCATGCAAACACTTAGTTCATCAATTGACTACCCGTAATATAATTGCAGTCGAACCACACAGGCAACCAATGTTGGTCCTTGTCTACCTGGAGGTCGCCGACGCTGGCTAACTTCTAACCGTCATCAGTTGGTTCCTGTCTCCTACCTGCCATCGTCGGTTGGCCTGACTGATGCCGGTGTCTATGACACTCCGCAACTCTTCTGCAACCTCCTCCATGTCTACATCAGTGAAGCTTTTAGCTCCACAACCTAACATCTCCCACTTGGAGATAAATAGCTGCACTGTACCTATACCTATACCCCATCTAATCTATTTCCTGGCTTGTATCCCTCTTCAAGCTCAATCCTGAAGACAACCCACCACACAACCTGTGATGTACCTCCTATCATCCGAGTACCCTACCGCATCTACAAATCAATGTAGTGAAGTCTTGACCCTGAATAACATGAATCCCTGTTGCTAGTCCCTCTCAAGTACCTGAGAACCCACTTCTCAGAATTGGCTCCTAACTCTCTGACAACTCCCACTGCTTGGGAAAACTCAGGCCTATACCAGACCTCATGTGATTTTAGACACTTAACTATCCATCCCTTAGTGTGCTCTGATTCTACATTCTGTGTAATGAACCTCGCTAACACCTAATTCACATCAGCTCCTACTAGAAACAAAATCAACTTATGATCTCCATGTCTCCCATGCCAAAAAATTTTGCTGCTCTAAATTCTTCATAGCAAACTATTGAACTAATCTTACCCTTAGCTCAACAAAACCCTGTATATACAAACCTGCTAGCAAACATACCATCCACATAGAGCAATAGAATGATGTTACAATCATCATCCACCTGGTAAGACAAACCATAGTAGTTACCCTGACATTGACTAAAGCCATGCTTCATCCTCCACCTGTCAAACCCTGTAACACTGTCCTGTAGCTTCTTCAAGACCATATGCCTTGGTATTTTATCTCACATGTCCGTTCTCTCTATTCTTCAACTAAGGTATCCATTCGTCTCTGTGCTTTCTTTCCGCTGGCAACCCTACCAAATCTCTGTTTGGTGTCTGCAATCTCTCCATGCCATGCTCCCACTGTTTTCTGGATCTTTCCTGCTCTGTAGTAAGCAACAAGTGTAAAGAAGAGGAACAATGAATTTGAGGCTTACTTACGTCTTCAGTCCTCCATATGGGTGTTTGAGATTCCTTGACAGTGTGCTATCCACCCAAAATCTGTTACAGTGACCGACCTTGGCCACCCCACAGTCTGCATCCAACTGACGTCGGTTCCTGCACCTGTCCTGACTACCAACACTACCGAGGTTGGTGTCCTCCTACTGCTAACATCGGTCCTCATGATCGACATCGGTCTTACCTACTGTCGACGTCAGTTTTAATGCCAACATCGGTACCTGTGTTTCCTGTGAGTGATGACTTTTTACTCGTGAGCTTTTTTGAATCAACCCCCACATCCAAACTGCCCTGCTCAAAAGTATCCAACCCCATCCACTGGTCTCTGTCTGCCATCTCTTCCAAGAACACCAATGCTTTCTAGTTCTTAAGCCTATCAAATATATCTATCTTCCACTTAAAAACATGCATCTCCTTCCTGCTCATGTGACCAAGCCTACGAAGCCATGTCTCCCCAACAAAAGAAGAATCCATAATATAAACAAGTAGATAAAGAGTACCTTTTTTCTTACCATTAGCTAATTCAAGTGCATCCACTGTGAGAGTTCTCGTGCATCTCTCATCACCCAACCTTTCTGAAGAAATTAGCCATATCTCCAAACCTAGGACCTACATGACCTCCTTCGACACCCATGTGTTGGCCGCCTGCAGTTTCAGCTTCACTTCCCCTTTGCCAATTCTTTGGCAAGGCTCCCCAGCTCCTCTCCCTGGGGCTACATGGAAAGAGGCAACCAAATCTGTTATCCAAGATTCAACTTTATCCAAGAAACCTCCCAAAGCATCGTGTGCCACAAGACCTGCAACATCTGCATCTTTAGTTCTCTCATGCTGATCTACTACCAACCAACAATATTCTTTTACCTGCTCTTTCTTTCCATATGACCATTGGTGACCATCTATGCTTTTCAACTCCTCCATTCTTAGCTTACTTTGATCTACCATCGCTCTACTCCCACACGATCAGAAACCCCTGTGAGTGACCTGTAACAAAACACAAAACCTGCTCCATGCAACCTTAGCTCTGATACCACGTGTTGGGATAAATAACCAGAATCACACAATTGATTACTAAGCAACTTAATATGCAAAAATAAACCAAAATACACAAGTAACTAGAATCCAAAAATAACACATGATATGAGAGACAATACACAACTTGTATTAAAACTCTTGCAGAAAAGAATACAATAAAGAAGATGCCACTTCTCCTCCACCACCTCTTCAGAGGCTTCCCACACCTCAAGTGAACAGTACTTCTCTCCTCAAAGCTCTCTCTCTTAGGTCCCAACACCCAACTCAGACACTGAGTTGGTGTTCACCTTATCCCTGTGCTCCACGCACACCACAAGTGCTCCAAACACTCCACAAGTACTCCACGTACTCCAAGTAGATATCCCCTGAACCTACAACAACCTACACCTCAATAGACCTTACTTATGGAAGGAACTCCCTTGCCTTCCTCTCTTGCTCTATCTAAGTACACACTTGTACTCCAAGTAGATCCTGCCTGATTCTGCTCCCTATTGTGTTGTCCTATCTGATCTTACACACCTACAAATCAACCTGATTCTACACACCTGTGAACCTTGATCTTGCACACACATACACTTGCATATCAATGATCTTACTTACCATGTAGATCTCCTATAAAAGCCATGCACACCAGCTGACTAAGATCATACACCCTGAAGAATCCTGCTGACTCTCCAAAACCAACACCCACCTTGGTACTGTGGCACTAGGAGGAACACACCATTGCTCACCTCACACACAGAAGGAGCTTATAATATTGCTCTGTTACTCTTTAGCACTATTTTACAATACAACCATGAGTCTATTATATAGATCTCATCCA
This sequence comes from Torreya grandis, assembly GCA_037957365.1. Lineage (NCBI taxonomy): Eukaryota > Viridiplantae > Streptophyta > Pinopsida > Cupressales > Taxaceae > Torreya > Torreya grandis. The sequence goes on from JARHVA010002274.1 coordinate 2,509,631, forward strand.
AACAATAATTAGACATCTAATTTCAATAATTAGATCCGTAGCTCTCAGTCTAAAATTAGCTCTCATCATGCAAACACTTGGTTCGTCAACTGACTGCCTATAATATAATCATAGTCAAACCACACAGGTGACCAACGTCAGTCCCTATACACCTAGGGGTTGCCAACGCCGGTGGACTTCTGACCATCATCAGTTGCTTCCTATCTCCTACTTACAGTCGTCGATTATCCTGACCGATGTTGGTGTCTGTGACACTCCACAACTCTTCTACAACCTCCTCCATGTCTGCATCAGTTAAGATTTTAGCTCCACAACCTAACAATCTCCCACTTGGAGATAAACAGCTGCACTGTACCTATACCTGTACCCCATCTAATCTATTTTTTGGCTTGTATCCCTCTTCAAGCTCAATCGTGAAGACAACCCACCACACAACCTGTGATGTACCTCCTATCATCTGAGTACCCTACTGCATCTGCATCTATAAATCAATGTAGTGAAGTCCTGACTCTGAATAGCATGAATCCCTTTTGCTGGTCCCTCTCAAGTACCTGAGAACCCACTTCTCAGAATTGGCTCCTAACTCTCTGACAACTCCCACTGCTTGGGAAAACTTAGGCCTATACTAGACCTCATGTGATTTCAGATACTTAACTGTCCAGCCCTTATTGTGCTCTGATTCTACATCTTGTGTAATGAACCTCACCAACACCTAATTAACATCAGCTCCTACTGGAAACAAAATCAACCTGTGATCTCCTTGTCTCCCATGCCAAAGAATTTCACAACTCCAAATTCTTCATAGCAAACTACTAAACTAATCTTAACCTTAGCTCAACAAAACCTTGTATGGACAAACCTGCTAGGAAACATACCATCCACATACAGCAACAGAATGATGTTGCAATCATCATCCACCTGGTAAGACAAACCACAATAGTTACCCTGACATTGACTTAAGCCATGCTTTATCCTCCACCTGTCAAACCCTGTACCACTGTCTTCTATCTCATGTGTCTGTTCTCTCTATTCTTCAACTAAGGTATCCATTCATCTCTATGCTTTCTTCCCACTGACAACCCTACAAAATCTCTGCTTGGTGTCTGCAATCTCTCCATGCCATGCTCCCATAGTTTCTTGGATCCTTCCTGCTCTGCAGTAAGCAACAAGTGTAAAGAAGAGGAACAAGGAATTTAAGGCTTAATTACGTCTTCAGTCCTCCATATGGGTATTTGAGACTCCTTGACAGCATGCTATCCACCCAAAATCCATTACAGTGATTGACCTCAGCCACCCCACAGTCTGCATCCAACTGACGTCAGTTCCTATGCCTATCCTGACTACCAACACTGTCGACGTCGGTGTCCTCCTGCTGCCGACGTCGGTCCTCATGACCGACGTCAGTCTTACCTACTGTCGACGTCGGTTTTCATGCCGACACCGGTACTTGTGTTTCTTGTGAGTGATGACTTTTTACCTGCGAGCTCTTTTGAATCAATCCCCATGTCCAAACTGCCCTGCTCAAAAGTATCTAGCCCCATCCACTGGTATCTATCCGCCATCTCCTCCAAGAACACCAAGGCTTTCCAGTATAAGCCTGTCAAATATATCTGTCTTCCACTTAAGAACATGCATCTCTATTCTGCTCATGTGACCAAGCCTATGAAGCCACGTCTCTTCAACAAAAGAAGGATCAGTAATATAAACAAGTAGATAAAGAGTACCTATTTTCTTACCACCAGCTAATTCAAGTGCATCCACTATGAGAGTTCTCGTGCATCTCTCATCACCCAACCTTTCTGAAGAAATTAGCCATATCTCCAAACCTAGGACCTACATGACCTCCTTCAACACCCATTTGTTGGCCACCTGAAATTTTAGCTTCATTTCCCCTTTGCCAATTCTTTGGCAAGGCTCACCAGCTCCTCTCCCTGGGGCTGCATGAAAAGAGGCAACTAAATCTATTATCCAAGATTCAACTTTATCCAAGAAACCTCCCAAAGCATCTTGTGCCACAAGACTTACAACATCTACATCTTCAATTCCTTCATGCTGATCTTCTACCAACCAACAATATTATTTTGCCTGCTCTTTCTTTCCATATGACCATTGGTGACCATCTGTGCTTTTCAACTCCTCCATTCTTAGCTTACTTTGATCTGCCATTGCTCTACTCCCACTCGATCACAAACCCCTGCGAGTGACCTGTAACCAAACACAAAACCTGCTCCTTGCAACCTTAGCTCTGATACCATGTGTTGGGATAAATAACTGGAAGCACACAATTGATTACTAAGCAACTTAATATGTGAAAATAAACCAGAATACACAAGTAACTAGAATCCAGAAATAACACATGATATGAGAGACAATACACAACTTGTATTAAAACTCTTACAGAAAAGAATACAATAAAGAAGATGCCACTTTTTCTCCACCACCTCTTCAGAGGCTTCCCACACCTCAAGTGAATAGTACTTCTCTCCTCAAAGCTCTCTCTCTTAGGTTCCAACTCAAACACTGAGTTGGTGTTCACCTTATCCCTATGCTCCACGCACACCACAAGTGCTCCACACACTCCATAAGTACTCCACGTACTCCAAGTAGATCTCCCATAAACTTACAACAACCTACACCTCAATAGACCTTACTTATGAAAGGAACTCCCTTGCCTTCCTCTCTTGCTCTATCTGAGTACACACCTATACTCCAAGTAGATCTTGCCTGATTCTACTTCATGTTGTGTTGTTGTCCTATCTAATCTTGCACACCTACAAATCAACCTAGTTCTACACACCTGTGAACCTTGACCTTGCACACACATACACCTGCATATCAATGATCTTACTTACCATGTAGATCTCCTATAGAAGCCATGCACACCAGTTGACTAAGTTCATACACCCCTGAAGAATCCTGCTGACTCTCCAAAACTAGCACCCAACTTGGTACTGTGGCACTAGGAGGGACACACCATTGCTCACCTCACACACAGAAGGAGCTTATAATATTGCTCTCTTACTCTCTATCACTAGTTTATAATACAACCATGAGCCTATTATATAGATCTCATCCAAACAATAATTAGACATCTAATTACAATAATTAGATCCGTAGCTCTCAGTCTAAAATTAGCTCTCATCATGCAAACACTTGGTTCGTCAACTGACTGCCTGTAATATAATCATAGTCAAACCACATAGGTGACCAACGTCGGTCCCTGTACACCTAGGGGTTGCCAACGCCGACGGACTTCTGACCATCATCAGTTGCTTCCTGTCTCCTACTTATAGTCGTCGGTTATCCTGACCGATGTGGGTGTCTGTGACACTCCACAACTCTTCTGCAACCTCCTCCATGTCTGCATCAGTTAAGATTTTAGCTCCACAACCTAACAATGTCCCACTTGGAGATAAACAGCTGCACTGTACCTATACCTGTACCCCATCTAATCTATTTTGTGGCTTGTATCCCTCTTCAAGCTCAATCGTGAAGACAACCCACCACACAACCTGTGATGTACCTCCTATCATCCGAGTACCCTACCGCATCTGCATCTATAAATCAATGTAGTGAAGTCCTGACTCTGAATAGCATGAATCCCTTTTGCTGGTCCCTCTCAAGTACCTGAGAACCCACTTCTCAGAATTGGCTCCTAACTCTCTGACAACTCCCATTGCTTGGGAAAACTTAGGCCTATACTAGACCTCATGTGATTTCAGATACTTAACTATCCAGCCCTTATTGTGCTATGATTCTACATCCTACGTAATGAACCTCGCCAACACCTAATTAACATCAGCTCCTACTGGAAACAAAATCAACCTGTGATCTCCTTGTCTCCCATGCCAAAGAATTTCACAGCTCCAAATTCTTCATAGCAAACTACTGAACTAATCTTACCCTAAGCTCAACAAAACCTTGTATGGACAAACCTGCTAGGAAACATACCATCCAACATACATCAATAGAATGATGTTGCAATCATCATCCACCTGGTAAGACAAATCACAATAGTTACCCTTACATTGACTTAAGCCATGCTTCGTCCTCTACCTGTCAAACCCTGTAGCACTGTCTTCCGTCTCACGTGTCTGTTCTCTCTATTCTTCAACTAAGGTATCCATTCATCTCTATGCTTTCTTCCCACTGGCAACCCTACCAAATCTCTGCTTGGTGTCTGCAATCTCTCCATGCCATGCTCCCATAATTTCTTGGATCCTTCCTACTCTGCAATAAGTGTAAAGAAGAGGAACAAAGAATTTAAGGCTTACTTACGTCTTCAGTCCTCCATATGGGTGTTTGAGACTCCTTGACAGCGTGCTATCCACGCAAAATCCATTACAGTGATCGACCTCAGCCACCCCACAGTCTGCATCCAACTGACGTCAATTCCTGTGCCTGTCCTGACTACCAACACTGTCGACGTCGGTGTCCTCCTGCTGCCGACGTCGGTCCTCATGACCGACGTCGGTCTTACCTACTGCCAACGTCAGTTTTCATGCCAATGCCGGTACCTATGTTTCTTGTGAGTGATGACTTTTTACCTGCGATCTCTTTTGAATCAATCCCCACGTCCAAACTGCCCTGCTCAAAAGTATCCAGCCCCATCCACTGGTCTCTGTCTGCCATCTCCTCCAAGAACACCAAGGCTTTCCAGTTCTTAAGCCTGTCAAATATATCTGTCTTTTGCTTAAGAACATGCATCTCTATTCTGCTCATGTGACCAAGCCTACGAAGCCATGTCTCTACAATAAAAGAAGAATCAGTAATATAAACAAGTAGATAAAGAGTACCTATTTTCTTACCACCAGCTAATTCAAGTGCATCCACTGTGAGAGTTCTCGTGCATCTCTCATCACCCAACCTTTCTGAAGAAATTAGCCATATCTCTAAACCTAGGACCTACATGACCTCCTTCAACACCCATGTGTTGGCCGCCTACAATTTTAGCTTCACTTCCCCTTTGCCAATTCTTTGGCAAGGCTCACCAGCTCCTCTCCCTGGGGCTGCATGAAAAGAGGCAACCGAATCTGTTATCCAAGATTCAACTTTATCCAAGAAACCTCCCAAAGCATCTTGTGCCACAAGACTTGCAACATCTGCATCTTCAGTTCCTTCATGCTGATCTGCTACCAACCAACAATATTATTTTACCTACTCTTTCTTTCCATATGACCATTGGTGACCATCTGTGCTTTTCAACTCCTCCATTCTTAGCTTACTTTGATCTGCCATTGCTCTACTCCCACTCGATCACAAACCCCTGCGAGTGACCTATAACCAAACACAAAACCTGCTCCTTACAACCTTAGCTCTGATACCATGTGTTGGGATAAATAACTAGAAGCACACAATTGATTACTAAGCAACTTAATATGTGAAAATAAACCAGAATACACAAGTAACTAGAATCTAGAAATAACACATGATATGAGAGACAATACACAACTTGTATTAAAACTCTTGCAGAAAAGAATACAATAAAGAAGATGCCACTTCTTCTCCACCACCTCTTCAGAGGCTTCCCACACCTCAAGTGAATAATACTTCTCTCCTCAACGCTCTCTCTCTTAGGTCCCAACTCAAACACTGAGTTGGTGTTCACCTTATCCCTGTGCTCCACGCACACCCAAGTGCTCCACACACTCCATAAGTACTCCACGTACTCCAAGTAGATCTCCCCTGAACTTGCAACAACCTGCACCTCAATAGACCTTACTTATGGAAGGAACTCCCTTGCCTTCCTCTCTTGCTCTATCTGAGTACACACCTGTACTCCAAGTAGATCTTGCCTAATTTTGCTTCATGTTGTGTTGCTGTCCTATCTGATCTTGAACACCTGCAAATCAACCTGGTTCTGCACACCTGTGAACCTTGACCTTGCACACACATACACCTGCATATCAATGATCTTACTTACTATGTATATCTCCTATAGAAGCCATGCACACCAGTTGACTAAGATCATACACCCCTGAAGAATCCTACTGACTCTCCAAAACTAGCACCCACCTTGGTACTGTGGCACTAGGAGGAACACACCATTGCTCACCTCACACATAAAAGGAGCTTATAATATTGCTCTCTTACTCTCTAGCACTAGTTTATAATACAACCATGAGTCTATTATATAGATCTCATCCAAACAATAATTAGACATCTAATTACAATAATTAGATCCGTAGCTCTCAGTCTAAAATTAGCTCTCATCATGCAAACACTTGGTTCGTCAACTAACTGCCCATAATATACTCACAGTCAAACCACACATGCGATTGATGTCGGTCCCTGTCCACCTAGGGGTCACCGATGATGGCTGGCTTCTAACTGTCATCGGTTGCTTCCTGTCTCCTACCTGTCGTCGTCGGTTGGCCTGACCGACACCGATGTCTGTGACACTCTGAAACTCTTCTTCAACCTCCTCCATGTCTGCATTAGTGAAGCTTTTAGCTCCACAACCTAACAATCTCCCACTTGGAGATAAATAGCTATACTGTACCTATACCTGTAGCCCGTCTAATCTATTTCCTGGCTTGTATCCCTCTTCAAGCTCAATCCTGAAGACAACCCACCACACAACCTATGACGTACCTCCTCTCATCCGAGTACCCTACCGCATTCGCATCTACAAATCAATGTAGTGAAGTCCTGACCCTGAATAGCATGAATTCCTACTGCTGGTCCCTCTCAAGTACCTGAGAACTCACTTCTCAGAATTGGCTCTTAACTCTCTTACAACTCCCACTGCTTGGGAAAACTCAGGCCTATACCAGACCTCATGTGATTTCAGACACTTAATTGTCCAGCCCTTAGTGTGCTCTAATTCTACATCTCGCGTAATGAACCTCACCAACACCTAATTCACATCAGCTCCTACTAGAAACAAAATCAACCTGTGATCTCCATGTCTCCCATGCCAAAGAATTTTGCTGCTCCATATTCTTCATAGCAAACTACTGAACTAATCTTACCCTTAGCTCAGCAAAACCTTGTATGTACAAACTTGCTAGCAAACATACCATCCACATACAACAATAGAATGATGTTGCAATCATCATCCACATGGTAAGACAAACCACAGTAGTTACCCTGACATTGACTGAAGCCATGCTTTGTCCTCCACCTGTCAAACCCTATACCACTGTCCTGCAGCTTCTTCAAGACCATATGCCTTGGTCTTCTGTCTCACGTGTCCATTCTCTCTATTCTTCAACTAAGGTATCCATTCATCTCTGTGCTTTCTTCCCACTGACAACCCTACCAAATCTCTGCTTGGTGTCTGCAATCTCTCCATGCCATGCTCCCACTATTTCCTAGATCCTTCCTGCTCTGCAGTAAGCAACAAGTGTACAGAAGAGGAACAATGAATTTTAGTCTTACTTACGTCTTCAGTCCTCCATATGGGTGTTTGAGACTCCTTGACAGCGTGCTGTCCAGCCAAAATCCGTTATAATGACCGACCTCGGCCACCCCACAGTCTGCATCTAACCGATGTCAGTTCCTGTGCATGTCCAGACTACCAACACTGCCGACATCGGTGTCTTCCTACTGCCAACATCGGTCCTCATGACCGACATCAGTCTTACCTACTACCGACGTCAGTTTTTTATGCCGATGCCGGTACCTATGTTTCCTGTGAGTGATGACTTTTTACCCATGAGCTCTTTTGAATCAATCCCCACGTCTAAATTGCCCTGCTCAGAAGTATCCAGCCCCATCCACTAGTCTCTGTCCGCCATCTCCTCCAAGAACACCAAGGATTTTCAGTTCTTAAGCCTGTCAAATATATCTATCTTCCGCTTAAGAACATGCATCTCCTTCCTACTCATCTGACAAAGCCTACGAAGCCACGTCTCCACAACAAAAGAATAATCAGTAATATAAACAAGTAGATAAAGAGTACCTGTTTTCTTACCACCAGCCAATTCAAGTGCATCCACTGTGAGAGTTCTCATGCATCTCTCATCATCCAACCTTTCTGAAGAAATTAGCCATATCTCCAAACCTGGGACCTGCATGACCTCCTTCAACACCCATGTGTTGGCCGCCTTAAATTTCAGCTTCACTTCCCCTTTGCCAATTCTTTGGCAAGGCTCACCAGCTCCTCTCCCTAGGGCTGCATGGAAAGAGGCAACCGAATCTATTATCCAAGATTCAACTTTATCCAAGAAACCTCCCAAAGCATCCTATGCCACAAGACTTGCAACATCTGCATCTTCAGTTCCTTCACGCTGATCTGCTACCAACCAATAATATTCTTTTACCTGCTCTTTCTTTCTATATGACCGTTGGTAACCATCTGTGCTTTTCAACTCCTCCATTCTTAGCTTACTTTGATCTACCATTGCTCTACTCCCACTCGATCAGAAACCCCTGCGAGTGACCTGTAACCAAACACAAAACCTGCTCCCTACAACCTTAGCTCTGATACCATGTGTTGGGATAAATAACTGGAAGCACACAATTGATTACTAAGCAACTTAATATGTGGAAATAAACTAGAATACACAAGTAACTAGAATCCAGAAATAACACATGATATGAGAGACAATACACAACTTGTATTAAAACTCTTGCAGAAAAGAATACAATAAAGAAGATGCCACTTCTTCTCCACCACCTCTTCAGAGGCTTCCCACACCTCAAGTGAACAGTACTTATCTCCTCAAAGCTCTCTCTCTTAGGTCCCAACACCCAACTCAAACACTAATTTGGTGTTCACCTTATCCCTGTGCTCCTCGCACACCATAAGTGCTCCACACACTCCACAAGTACTCCACATACTCCAAGTAGATCTCCCCTGAACCTGCAACAACCTGCACCTCAATAGGCCTTATTTATGGAAAGAACTCCCTTGCCTTCCTCTCTTGCTCTATCTGAGTACACACCTGTACTCCAAGTAGATCTTGCCTGATTCTGCTCTTTGTTGTGTTATTGTCTTATCTGATCTTACACACCTACAAATCAACTTGGTTCTACACACCTGTGAACCTTGACCTTGTACACACATACACCTACATATCAATGATCTTACTTACCATGTAGATCTCCTATAGAAGCCATGCAAACCAGCTGACTAAGATCATACACCCCTGAAGAATCCTGCTGACTCTCCAAAACCAGCACCCACCTTGATACTGTGGCACTAGGAGGAACACACCATTGCTCACCGCACACACAGAAGGAGCTTATAATATTGCTCTCTTACTCTCTAGCACTAGTTTACAATACAACCATGAGTCTATTATATAGATCTCATCCAAACAATAATTAGACATCTAATTACAATAATTAGATCTGCAGCTCTCAGTCTAAAATTAGCTCTCATCATGCAAACACTTGGTTCGTCAACTGACTGCCCATAATATACTCGTAGTCGATCCACATAGGTGACCGACGTCGGTCCCTGTCTGCCTGGGGGTCACCGACGTCGGCTGACTTCTGGCCATCATCAGTTGCTTCTTGTCTCCTACCTACCGTCGTCGGTTGGCCTGACTAATGCCGGTGTCTGTGACACTCCGCAACTCTTCTGCAACCTCCTCCATGTCTGCATCAATGAAGCTTTTAGCTCCATAACCTAACATTAAGGAAGAACTAAAAATAGGTAAGATACATTCAAGTCAAAAAATAAGTAAAAGGAGAAGAATACACAAGGTAAAAAGGTCAAAGATAATGATGATTCTGATATTGATGATGATCAGTTGATATATATGTTTGCAAGAAAATTGAAAATAGGTTTAGGTAAATACAAGGGTAAGTTGCCCTTTAAATGTTTCAATTATGGAAATATTATAAATTTTTCTAAAAATTTTCCCTCATAATCATAATTAAAATGATGATGAAGAGCATGATGAGGTTAATGATGATGATAAAAAGTACTTTAGGTCTGATAGTAAAAAGAAAAGATTCAAAAAGTATGATGATAAGAAGAATTTTTTCAAGAGCGAAAGAAGTTTATACACCAAGGAAGACTGTAGCTCATCTGATGAGAGTGAAAGAAGTGATTATGAGAGTGACCATGAAGGTGATGGTCTTGATTTTAGTGAATTTATCTTCATGGCTGAAGAAGAAAGATGTTCAAATCAATAAGAGTCCATGTGGTTTGGAGGTGTTATTGGTGATTTATATGAAGAAGAAGAAAATGAGGTAGACATTAAGGATAAATTGATGAATGCTCTAGAAGAACTAAAGATGGTGAAGAATAAGAATAAGGTGATGAGGTGTCTTATCAAATACTATGAGGATAAAATCAATTTTTTTTAAAGATATATTGAGCAACAACTCCAAGGAATAAGAAGAAATAGTCAAATAGGTGGAGACTCAAATTGTGATTGTGACTACAAGCCTAAAGGCTAAATAATAAGAATGTACAAGGTATGTAACTGAACTAGATTACTTAAAAGTTGAGATGGATTAGACATCAAGTAATGTGAAAACCTTTATTAAGTTTGAAAAGAGTACCAATGATCTAGACAACATCCTGAGTAGTCAAAAGACTACTAATGACAAAATAGGTCTTAGTTTTAATGGAGACAAAAAGAAGAAGAATAATGTGATCAAGGAGAATCAAACCATAAAGGTCAATGGTCAATCAAGGAATGAGGGTGATGATAGAATGAAGAATAATACTATCAAGTAACCTAATGTTATAAGTTATGCTAATCCTTTCAATGGCTATTGTTATTCATGTAACCAATTTGGTCATAGAATAAGGCATTGTAGAAGGCCCTCCAAGAATGAATATGATTGTAAATATGAGGAGATTAATTATTCAAGAGGTACGGGTCATGGTGTGTTTCCATAAAAAAGAATAGTATGTTTCAATTATCAAACATTTATTCACATTTCTAAGTTTTGTAAGCATGAATTCTCAAGTCAAAACAAGAAAGTTGAGGCCCCTAGGTACAAGAAACAATACAAGACAATGATTGGAAACCAAGGTATCTAAAGTGAATGATGACATATATATAAGTCCAAATGGACTATTTACCATGGTGGAGCATAGTTTAGATGCAAAGGAGTGCCAATAATTCCCCCTATCAACTCAGATTGTGGATAAAGGATTCAATAAAAATAGATCAAGTCATAATTTTTTTCACATAGAGATTTAATAGGTCAAGCCAAAAGAGATATTGAAACATAAGAGTATCATGAAGAAAGATTAGTTTAGTAAGGATGTGGATATCTAGGAATCTCCTGAGTTTATGTTTTTTAGTACCTAGAGAAGAGGTGACTCCATTAGGCTTCATGGAGGCACTCAACTAGTAAGAAGAAGAATGAAGAATGTTTGGTCTTAGGGGGAGATTTGTATTCTTTGTTTTAGATCCAAATTTTATTAAATAGTATGTTGGAGGTGTGATTGTAAGAGATGGGCTACAGAGCATTTTTATGATGACTTGATCAAACCAATTCACATTCATGATAGTGCTTGAATATCTCATAGAGATAAGGGGATAATATTTGGGTACTTCTATGATTTGATTTACTATTTTTTTGGTTAGATGAAGATTGATATTTTTTAGGAAAGAAAACATGTTTTAGGTCCAAGTATTAAATGGTAGTTATCAAAAGATGATCCTTTATCATTAATGTCAAAGGGGGAGAAAGTTCTAGATTGGGGAGATGTGAATGATCAGCTTTGTTTGAATTTTTTCCATCAATGAAAAATGGGGAGATTATTGAGGTATGTTACTATTTTTTGTGTTTTTGCATTGATGTTGTCATTTATGTCAAATTTAAGATAGATGGAATTACTTTGAAGGTCAAAGTTGAGACCATGCATGCTGAAGTGGTATGTGACATTGAATCCTTTGACAAGATAAAATTTGAAGGAAAAATATTGTATCTATGTTGATAAATAATTTTAAGGAATATTTTTAATTATTTTGAGGTTAATGACATGTCAAGGTCAAGATAAAGATACAATGTGAGCATACGTTAGATCACTAGTCTTAAGGAACATTGTCAAAAATGAACATGTGTATGAATATGGTGGTCTTTTAATATGGATTCACATAGGTACTAGTGAATTTTTAAGGATGAAAAATCATGGATATAAAGTTTTTAAATACTCAATAAAGTTTCAAGGTAAGCCTTCAAGGGTATGGTATTAAGCCTAAGCATGAAACCAGACTAGTCCTAGAATTTGTTTGACCTAACGAGGAGTATTGAGGTGTTATCAAGAATTAAAATCATTGGTAGAGAATGTGAGAATATTTTTGACACTATGTAAAAAAATTTAAGGTATATAATATTTTAGAGGAGGTTTTTAGGTCAGTTCTTAGTTTAGTCTTTGCATGAAGAGACCTAGTGAGAAGGCACAAGCTTAGTAGCATGATAAAGTGAGCAGTCTAAAGATTGTGAGAAGAATATTAGTAGTGTCTAAACATGGTATAAGTTTTTATGACATTATTATGAGGTATTTAGAGTAGTTTAATAATTTTTAATGTGTGTTCAAGGTCTAAATATGACTGGTAATTCAAGGCCTAATGTGCAAAGAGACCTAGTGTGGCCTAATGAGGGGTCAAGTTCAATTCCAAAGGTTCTAAAGATCATAAGATAATTTTTATATGTGTGATATTTTTTTTAAAGTTTATTTACCAATTTTTATGTCATATTATGCATTAAAAATCATGAAAATTGGTATTGAGGTTTTCTGCGTACACATAATGAGGTATTGTAGACCCAAGAAGGAATTTATTATACTCATTGGCATGTGAAAAATTTTCATGAGGATATAATAATTTCATTTTATTTGGGTAAGGGTACTAGGTTTATTTTTATATAATTATTTTTGGATATGAATGACAATCCTTTACGAATGATTACTAAGAGTAAAGATAGGTTTTTAGTGCTCTAAAACCCTAACTATGACTTGATACAGAAGATCTTATTGGAAATGGCTTAGAATGGTTTGTTTGACCTAGTGTGATGATTTTAGGTTGTATTAAACTATCTTAGGTACATGTAGGTGGCATTGTTTTATTATAAGAGTGAGAGGAAGCTATAGGAAACTCCTTGTTTCTTAGTTTTTTATTGTAGTAGGGAAGGTTAACTAGGTCAAAGCATGAAAATGATTGGAGGATGATGTGTGAGACTTGTATTTTATGCTAATTTAAGTTTATAATCAGGTTAAAGACTTAAAATATTCTAAATTGATCATGGAATTTGGCCTATTGCTAAAAAGGCCTAATGAGGAAGATAGTGAGAAAACCAGGTAGATGTGAGAATAAGATTAGGAATGGGTTGTAGTGGATTAAAAATGGATAAAAATTCATGGGGTTATTTTTAAATACATATATCACATACCCCCTTTGATTATAACATTTAGATATGTTCATACACAATTATAAATTTGCTCCCAAAGTGACTTGTCTAACATAGCGAGGTTTATGTAGGGTGAAGACATGAAATTGGTCTATAAGACCAATATTGATATCGAAACTTGTAATATATTTATGTAAATATGTTATAATGATGATGTAGGATAATATAAAACCATTTTAATTTCATAAGAGTGTTCACATAGGTGTTCCAAGTCTTATTTTCCATAACTATGTTTTGGAGCATTCAGGCAATTTTTTGTGTGTTAGTGATAATGATGTTCCTGAGTTATTTTGTACAAATTTGAAGAATATAATGAATATTGAGTTGTTATATATATATATATATATATATATATATATATATATATATATATATATATATATATATATATCTCACAATTTAATTTTAATGCATTGATATTCATGATAAACTCCTATTAAGGTGTGAAAAGTCAAATATCCTTGATTGGTTTTTTGAGGCTTGTTTACAATTCTAATTGATTATATGGAAGTGGTCAGTTTGAGGTATTTTCCCCCATTTTATGAAATATAATTAGCATTATGAATACCTTGAGGTCATTTAGGTTATATCCATGTTATTTATTGATATGTTTATGGGTCAAAGTTGAGTTTATGCTTGATATATTCAAAGTAAACTTTCTAGTAGTGAGAAGGCCTAATTATGAGTAGACCTAATGGTGTGGTTCAAAGAGTGAAATGAGTTAAATGGTGTTGTGGACCTAAGGTGAGATTATAAGAGGTATAATTGAAGTTTTGGTTAATTGATTAATCTATTTTGGATGCTCAATATGTTATAAGGTGATCAAGGTGAAACATGTATATTGAGAATTCCTAATTAAATTAGGTCTCTATTAAGCCTAATGGTGGTTTTGGTCCTTATGGGTGGTGAAAAACCTATGTAATGGTTATTTCACTTGTGAAACATGTTTTTTGATATATAAAAATGGTGATAAATGTATGGATAGGTTTGTGTCCAAACAATGTGGGTGAGAGTAAGAATCAAGTATAAAAACAAGGTCTAATAGGCCTAATTGGACTAGTTATAATATTGAGGAAATGAGTGAAAAAAATAGAAGTTTGTAAACTAGGTAGAGGGATTGAAGACCATAATAGAGGTTTTTTTTATCATGTCATGAATTTATTTTTGTAAATCCATGATATCTAATAGGAAACTATATATAACACACCTTTTAGCTATACACATGACATAATCATGTTTCTTGAGTCAGGCCGATGTCTTAGGGGCTAGATAGAGCCAAGAGAAGATATCTCAAGTTTAAAAGTATACCTTACATCCTAATATATGGATTAATTTTAAAGAGAGAGATTGAAGTCATGTTTTTAAGGTGTGTGAAATTAGGTTAGATAGACAAACTGCTTGAGAAATTCTATGATGGTCCAGTTGGTGGGCACTTTGCTACCAGGACCATAGTATCCAAGATCATAAGAGCTTGGTAATTTTAGCACAATATGTTTAGAGATGCATACTCTTGGGTAAGCAAATGAAAAAAATGTGCAATGTTTGTTGGCAAGTAGAGATTATCTTCCCTCCCCCTACAACCAATACAAGTAGAGGAACCATTCATGTAATGGGGCTTAGAATTCATAGGGATAATACACGCCCTTCGAGAAAAGGTCACAAGTGAATCATTATAGATATATATTAAATTACAAGATGGGTTGAAGTAGATACCCTTAGGGAAGCCAATGAAGTTTTTATTTTATACTATTATGATAGTCTTGTAATGAGGTTTTGTGTGCCTTTTATAATCATTTCTGACAATGCATTAGATTTTAGTAGAAACAAGGTGTGTGAGTAGGCCCTTTCACATGGAGTTTAGCTCAAAGCATACTCCAAATATTACCTAAATATAAATGAACTAGTAGAGTCCAAAAATAATAACTTGATAAATATCATCAATAAGATTATGGAGGATAGCCAAAAGGAGTGGCATACAATATTAAGGACTACCCTATGGGTAGATAGAGTGACACCCAAGAAAGATAAGTCTAGACATTCCCCATATCTTATTTTCTATGAGAAAGAATCCAAGATCCCTATATCTCTTGAACTTCATACATTATAAATTGAACATAAAATTGAGATCTATGAGTGTCCCATTATTATAAATTTTTTTTAGGAATCAAGCAGAGTCCTTTTTCAAAGCATATGTTATTTATTCAACCATATTGAGCAAGTTTGATTAATATCTAGGTTCCATGACTAGTAGGCTAGTCAATCTAGTTGAGTCACATGAAATGTTGCCCATTTTGGCCCCCATACCAATATTTTTCTATATCTTATTAAATATTTATTATAATGAGTATGGAATTTCATGGTATTCATTTGGTTATTTATTGTGTTAATCTAGACATTTAAGTTTAGTAGCTGAAATTTTGAGTAGGCATGTTGTTGACATTATCATTTCCATGTGTGAATGATTCAAGGACAAATGGTCACATGGGTATATTAATCTTATTCCCAAGTTTCAAAAAACTAAATTTCAAGCCATGAATATAATCACAATAGAAGATATGAGGGTTCAAATTTGACCTCTCAGAGCAAATTCGTTAAGTTCCCATACTTAGCCAATTTATAAAGAAGATCAAATAGAGCCAAGTGAGTAGTTTTATTATGTAATTTCTCACATGTGTGGCATTATAAAGATAAAATTTTCACATGGGTTTATTAATCTTTATACCAAGAATATATGCACTAAATTTTAGGTCATGTGATGAAATGCATCAATAGCCAATTTGTAAAGAAGATCAAGTAGAGCCAAGTGAGTATTTTGATTATGTTATTTCTCACATGTATGTAATTATCAATATAAAATGGTCACATTGTTTTATTAATATTTATACTAAGAATATATGCACTAAATTTTAGGTCATGTGATGAAATACATCAAAAGTTATGTGTGCTCAAAGTTAGCCTACTAAGCATCTTTTTGGCATAATTGGCTCTGTTGCAAGAAAATCTAAGAGATTATATTAATGGAATTATATATTTCACATGAAAAGGTTATAGGGTTAGTTATATATATGGTTGGATTATTCTTTAAAATGATAACATATGGTCCAAATTTTAGGATATATGTTCAAGCGTAGTGAAATTTATTGAGGTTCAAAGTTGGGCTCTCAAGAATTTTTATAATAGTTCCCATACTTAGTCAATTTGGAACTAAGTAAAGTTTGATCAAATATTGAGGAGATAAACAGAGCACATTATATCCAAGATGTTAGGGAACAATGAGATTCTAATTTCTTTTTTGAGTTTTAATTCTAAGCAAAGGTGAAGGAGATAGATACACAGACATCATACAAGAACACACAAATCAGCTCACTTAAACATTTTTGAAAACACACGTAGAAATCTCTTAGAGAAATAAAATCAAGTGGGCACAATTATTTTAGTCATAGGAACATGTCTAGAAAATTTGGTCCCTCCATTATTTTTGTGCTTCTAGATTTAAATATTCAAAGATGGTTGAATAATGAGATACGTCTTTGCATATGTCAACTTTAAGCCATTGTAAAAATATAATTAGAGTTTAAATTTGATGGTTTCTAGGATGTCAAATGTGTCCATGGAGAAATCAAATGACCTTCATGTGAATGTCAAGTTTAAGATCTGATAAGTAGCTTTTGGGGTTCAAATCTAGGTAGATCCAATGGTTGGTGTTGAGCCACACACCCAAATCCAATAGAGTGAGAGCACAAACGATGTAAGTGGGACCAAAAAAATCCAAGGAGAAAACACATATATGACAAGTGTCTCAACTACATTGAATTGGTAGAAGATCCATATCTCTCATTCCATCATATAGAGAAGGATCAACAAAATGAGATAAGTTAACAAGTTAAGGATCTCATAGCTAGAATCTATGGAACTAATGAAAACAAAGATAGGATAGAATAATTTGATTGGTCTAAGTTGGTTTTCAACATTCAAAGTCAAACTCAAGAGTCATTTTTGACTAAATCAAGGTTGAACTAAAGCCAAAATCTTAAAGGATGCTATAGAGGTATATATATGGACTACAACAACTCCACCACCAAAGCCAATAACATGATTGTGACCCTTTTCTCCACTCTCTCACAACACAATGAGATAATAAAAGGTAATTAATGCTAGAACAAGAGCATAACAAAATGATATAATTATTGTAACTACATTGACATCAACACTAAACTCGAAAATGACTTGATACTACCATTATAGCCAAAAATATCATCAATGCAAAGAGAGGTGGGAGGAGAAATGAGTGATTATTTTAATAGTTTGTTGAGGTGGCCATGATCAATTGAGAAATTTCAAAGAACATGAATGCAGGGTAGTTTTAACTACTATAGAGAGTGGGTTTGAGATCAATAATGATCCCTTTAGTACAAAAAACTTACTCTCTCATACATTCCATTCTATATAAATATATCCTTCAAGCTATTGATTATCATCCCTTAGGTTGGTATGACTAGAATATACCAAAATTATATTCTACACCTTTTGGAGTAATTAGAAAGACATCTTGTAGTGTTTTTCAATCTATGCTTAGTATGTTATGTTTATTTGATATGTAAAATGGTCTAAGCTTCCCTTTGTAGGTCCAAGCTCAACTTGAATGCTAATAACCTTCATTATGGGTCATATAGTGTGGCATAACATTGATATTTAAAGGATATGATAGAATGTTATTATAAGTTTAACCAGACCTTATTTTTTTATCTTCTAGTCTTATAACATCAAATTCACCTCTATGTGAAATATTGTTGCTTTGAAATTATAGCAAGCATTTTAATAGTTTTTTTCATGGTCCATTAGTGTGCTAAAGGTTTAATATTATTATTGGATATGAAAAAGTCATGGTGCATCACCACATGTTAGAATAGATTTTATTTTATTCAACTTATTTCCTCTTTCCATCCCAATCTACTTAGGTTTTACAAAGAGAGGTCCAAATTATCATATTTGAGGAGCTAGCCTCATTAAAAATGATAGAGGTTTAACCCCATCATATGTGACCCACATCCTATGGTTATTTCTATGTTATACTAGGTTTAAGAGTAGGACCTTAATAATTCTACTTTCATCTAGGGTGCAACCTAAGTCTATAACAGTTTGGGCATGCCTAGTGGGACTCTTTCTCTTTCGCATAGCCAAAATTAGGAGTTGAGGAGAATTATTTTCAACTAGAATAAGAACACCTATCATCATCAAGAGTCAAATATTATACAATATATATATTTTATAGAATATTTTGTATAAAACTTCTTATGTCAAAGATTACAAGAAGGTCAGTTAGTAAGGGAATTTCTTTTGAATTTGTTGAACTACCTACTAATTCATATAAGAGAGAAAGACTCAATAAGAAAGGTCCTTATCCCCAAAAGAAATATTCATATTATATTATTGAGATTAGCTACTAATAGGGGGGGGGTGAATTAGAAGACAATAATTTCCATTCAATTCCAAAACCCATTCATCATTCATCAATCTGATCTAACAACATAAACATGAAATCTTAAACATTCAAAGCATGAATAAGAGAATACAACATGTGAACACACTATTTATATGGGAAAACCTCTAGGGGGAGAAAACCAACTCTAAATTATTTAAACCAATGGAATATATTCCTATAAGGATAATACAAATAAGATACTTTTAGACTAGCACCAACTGATTAACGAACATCCACCGCTCAATTTAGTCCAACTCCAACTAGACCTTTAGCTATCTCCAACTAGCAAGGAGGCTAAAAACCCCTAGGTGATTAAGCACATAATCAACCACATCTGGTCTGATTTCCACCACTTCTCTAATGTCTTCTACACATAATGATGACGTTCTCTTGCTTTAACACTTGCAAACCCCTTCACAAGACATTCGCTCAACCAAGTCATACTTTAGACTATCAAGTCTAATGACTTGTTATCTCATGAACATGATCAATAAAACATGACTAATTATCTTCAACCTCTGAATTTCCTTAATTACCCACCTCTTATCCTTGAATGAAAACTTCCCTTCGCTTGAATCCACATCCTCTCACACCTCCCAAATAGGCCAATTTGACCTTGTATATATACCACTCTTTCATCTAAGCTATCTTGATTGGAAAATATACTTCACATAAATGTATTACCATTACAAAATATCCTCATACATGTCATAAATCCAAAAAAAACACTCCATAGGTCATAGATACTTCAAAACAAGATCAATCCTCCTTTAGATCTCAATTAGGCCTAATGCATTAGCCCTTATATGTCATTCAACACATATGACCATATCCATGAATAATATCCCTCAAAAATGATTTAAAAACATAAAAAACACCTATAATAGATAATTTATCACTCCCACATGGGTCTAAAACATCTGGAACTCTAATTCATACCTTAAACCAAGCCTTTTTAGACTACTCACGAATAGGCCAAGAAACCTAGAAAACACAATCATATAGAATTGAAACATAGAGAATATTTTATAAAATAAACACATAAAAAAACACATGTATAGGTCATAATTGACTTTAAAAACACCCCAAAATCCATTTTTTACCTTCACATATCTCATACATGTCCAAACCAACTCAAACAAATTGATTACTCAAACTGGTTATGCACACCAGATACTCAGTCCAAAATATTTGACTACTCAAACTAAAATAGAGACAAAAAATGAAGAAAAAAATACATGTAATTAATATATAACACTCATATAATATCACCAAACTCTCACTCACCTCAAACTCTACTCAAAATAGCTCAAACTAGTCTCTTCAAATAGTCCACTCTAGACTACCTATAAGCTCCAAAAATTAGTCACGTAGCAGACCTTGTCTAGGACATGAAAAAACACTTTCATAACTTATAAACCACATAAATAGATTATATTTTATCTATATATCACTCTCAAGTATATATTTGTCATGAACTATGATCTTTCATTGGTTTTATAGACCAATTCCTCAGGTCTTTGTCACATAGTCTTCATTACTCAGATAAGCCACTTTAAAAGCACCTTTTTGCCTATGTAAGGTCATAAAAATCACATGAAAATCAAGGGAAAAAAATTAATAGGTATTAAAAAAATATCCCAAGACATTATATCCATACCTACTCACCTAGATCTCTTCCCTAAACACATATTCACTGTGCTTGGATATCATTCACTATTTTAACTATCTGTAGATTAGTGACTGGGCAATTTTATTGACTTAGATAATTGAAAAAATTCAAATAACTTTCCAAAATTACTCCATATACATCAATAACAATTATTTTCCTTCAATCTCCAATAAATCTCATGTGTTGACTTAGTCAATCTTTCTTTCAACACTAAAATCTTTAGAAATAAACATATTTCTATACCTTCTACTCACTACCCTAACATGCCACTACCACTTGGAGATGACTAGAGGAGTCCTCTATACCTTAAAATCATCAAATTTTGTCACCCAGTCCATTATAATCCCAAACCATCAATATATCTCTAATTGATCCTTTATGAGGGTTTATAAAGGGTTTCTGACCAATTTACATTCTTAATGAATGTTCATAAAGCTCTATCCCTCAATCCATTGAAAAATACTTGGAAAGGATTCTTAGGTCTATGTGCCCCCTATCTCAAAAGGCTCAGGTCCAAATGAAAATTCTAAACATTCCAATGATCATCATAAACTTCTTCTTAGGTTAAGAAACCTCTATGTTGCATGGACAAAATACTTCCCAATGTACCAACTTGCTTTCTCTTCCTCCTCAAGACCTAAAACTTTGTCAACACATTTGAACAACCATTCCATACCAAAAACCATGCTTACATGATCTCTAACAACTATAATATATTCATGACTACTCATAAGGACCTCATAAGCCCACTTAGGCCAACTAGGCCAATGGCCAAACTATCATGCAGATCATTGTCCACCTCTTTCAAACCATATACATATCCTATTAACACTCTATGAATGTATAAAATTCATATTCCGAGAATAATAAGCTCCTCATCATGATAAAGCTCTCAAGGTACTCAAAATGCCATAGGTAAATACACATGTTCAAGCCCTCAAAGCATAAGATGACTTACACTCCACCTAAAGACAACCTTAAAGGATTCCAATTTCTCTCTCAACTATATGGAAATACCATGTAATCTCTCTCCATGATCTATTTTATCCACTCATGCCTCCATAGAACCAACTGCTCCCAGAAGATCTCATTAGTAACCAAGTACTAATATCATACATATTAGACCAAAAGCACTTTCATACCACTTTGTCATCATCAATGCCACTTGACATCAATGAAAACACATTACTACCACTAATTTCCTAACAATATTCCCCTTTGTCATTGATGGCAACACCTCTTTTACTCTCTCCCCCTTTGCCAAAATGATAAAGTGGAATCATCTACCAAATAGGCTCTTCTATCTTTAATCAAGAAAATTAAAAACACAACTAAGAGTACATACATTTCTTTCTCATCCTTTGAAACTTAGAGCACACCAACTATTAGCAACAGATCACAAAGTAACCATAGTGATCCCCCTTAGACCAAGCTCTCTTCAAGAGCCAACTCAAGTCATAGCTCCAAAATACCTATAAGATCCTTGGACCTGACCACTAGGAAATCACACTAGCTCCCCCTCAGATCACTATCACTTGAGAAATAAACAAATTAGCACCCCCTTTGCTAAAAATTGAACTCGGACCTCTAAGTCTCTAAGAGACCTAGATAACACTAAAGCACACTTCCTTCATAAATCATTGGGCATGTCACCAATTACTTAGTAACATAGTTACACTTATGACTCTACTCCACTTTTAAGGCTCCCCTTAGTATATAAAACCTATGCATACCTACAAGACCTCCAAGTATAGCTACCATTACTTTAAACAACAACAAGAGCACCATAACACTATGAAAACTCACATACATTTGCACTCAAGGAACCCTAAAGACCACCAAAGGCACTTCAAATATAGAAACATACTTAAATCATGATTATAATATACTAAGCTACTTATCTAAAACCAACAAAGCCAAATTTATTTGGAAAGATATCACAAAATTTGCTCAATTTCTCTATTAGGCCTATTTAGACCTCTTGTAGCCTTGTTTGGCCATTGTAAACCTCATAAATCTCAATGTGTGCACTTTCAAATCATGAAAATCTATATGTAAATTTAATTACCATTCCCCCTTAGACATACCAAGAAGTAACTTCCAACTTATCCTCCTTCGCATACTTCCTTCTTTAGCCCTATTGGTTAATTAGGCCTCCTAGAAGACCAAGACTTGAATAAATTGAAATGTGATTACCTTCAAACCACTATAAAACTTTTTTTAGCTACCCTTTTGGCCCTTTCAACTGATTTGAATCTTTTAGCCTCCAACTCCAAAAATAGACCACTTTTCTAAACATGCCCAAATGACTAGGCCTTTAAAGTAAACCTTGGTCAAAGGTCAACCTCCAGGAAACATAGACACCTGAGCTAGATACCAAACCTAGAGACCATCAAAACTCACTTATATGACAATTTTAAATCCTCCAAACCTCTAAGAACCTTATCTTCCTTTTATACCACCAAACACATGCTCTAGGGGAAATGAGCCTAAAACCACTCAGAACACTCCACTTGGCACAAATGGATTGAATAACCTATGAAATCACCTATATCATGTCTCAAATAAATGTTTATACCTTTTTGAGCATATATAAATTTATGACATATCTTCAATCTTCAATTGACCCTTATAATCAAGCAATCTATACACACAAGCCACAACCTACAATAGTCACCTTGACCAAATGGTCAAACACATACATAAGCATCTCATGGGTAACATCAAACCTAATATTATGCTTTTACATGTCAAACCCAACTTTAATGATCTATTTTCAATCTTCTAAGAATCATAAAACACCAAAATAGTACCTTAGGCACACTATAGGTAGTCATCACTGTCAAAATAGGTAAACTCTAACTTTTGACCATATAACACATATCTAAGATCATAAAGGACTCAAAATACCTAGGAATGATTCATGTAAAACTCATACATGATCACATACAATCCAATCCACCTTTCTCCTTCAAATCACTATCCATATCAAGCATCCAAAAATGATTTAAAATGTAATTTAAGACCAAAAGACTTGAACATACCTCTCGAACAATCATCCTTGCTTATTTATCTCCATTGACTTGTAGGATTAATTATACCTCCTCAAGAAGACTTTAAAATTTTCATAACATGACAAAAATATTTTTAGGCACTTATTATAGAGCAACTCAACCTCATGATTAAGGAAAATAAGACTACTCTATATGTCACAATCTTCAACCTCTATCTTTATAGAAATAAGACCTAGACTGATAGCTGAAAATTATAAGCATATTTGAATCCTAAACAATCTCTCTGTGTGTGTGTGTGTGTGTGTGTGTGTGTGTGTGTGTGTGTGTGTGTGTGTGTGTGTGTGTGTGTGTGTGTGTGTGTGTGTGTGTGTGTTGTGTGTGTGTGTGTGTGTGTGTGTGTGTGTGTGTGTGTGTGTGTGTGTGTGTGTGTGTGTGTGTGTGTGTGTGTGTGTGTGTGTGTGTGTATTTTTCAAGACCTTGTGAAATCATTAAAATACTAATACAAACCACATCCTTCATGAATACATTTTTAGACTCCTCTTTAAGAATATAATAACCTTGTGATGCTACAAGACATACTCACCTTCAATTTACTATAAAATCCTTTATGATTATTAAAAAATGATAAAAATTCCTCTTAGACCATACAACTCTTCTTGAAGACTCTTCAAAGAATAAACTTCAGCAATCACCATCTAGATTTGAAAATAAACTCAAAAATTGTCATCTTCAAGATCATAAGTAATCTCCTTCAAGATCACAAACAATCTTGTGAATCATATAGCAACAAGAAACATCTTCAGATCTTCCATGACCCTATTATGATGATATAGGATTATTTTAACCTCTTGAGGCATCATACATGCTTTCCAAGAACTCTTTTAAACCTAAAGATCTATTTGATAATGTCAAATATTATATTTTTAATCACCATATAGATAAGAATGTACATTCAAACCTTTATAACTTATGATGTCTCAAACAAACCTCAAACATGTTTAGGCTTCTTCAGCTTGATGATCAACTCATCCTTCACTTGCAAACCTCTACCTACTTTATTCATCAATATTCCTTTACATATCTTTATTCGACCACATTTAATAAGTTCTATCATTAAAATTAGGCTTGATCTTAGATTTGGATTTAGAATAGTCTGTCTTCTTTTTCATATGCCTTATTTGACAAACATTCATGCTTGAAGAACCATCTATAACAACAAAAAACTCACCTTGTCTTGAACAAAGATTAGTTCCTACCTTGAAATCCTTATCCATCTTAGAGAAATATTAAAAATTCATCATTACTTTAATTCATAATTAGAAAACATGAAGAACCAGGCATCAACCACACTGATCATAAACAACTCTAATAACACTACCAATAAGCTGACTAGGTAGACACCAATAATGAACCTACTCACAAGATCACCTTCCAAGATGATTAAGCCTAAAGAATGATGTGATATGATACCAATTTTTAATAGTAGATATTGAGAGGGGAGGATGAATCAGTAAAAAATAATGTGCATTCAATTTTAAAACCCATTCATCATTCACCAATCTGATCTAGTAACATGAACATGAAAGCTTAAACATTCAAAGCATAAACAAGATCATAAAACATGTGAACACGCCATTTCTATGGGAAACCCTCTAGGGGGAGAAAACCACTCTCAATTATGAAAACCAATGGACTAAAATCCTATAAGGTTAATAAAAACAAGATACTTTTAGACTAGCACCAACTAATCAGGAAATATCTACCCCTCAATTTAGTCGAGCTCCAACTAAACCTTTAGCTAGCTCCAACTAGAAAGGAGGATAAGACACCTTAGGTTATTATGAAACCACTCAAATACCTCTAATATTATTTATACCACTGCTCTAATGTCTTCTACACCTAATGATGACCTTCTCTTTCTCTAACACTTGTAAACCCCTTCACAAGCCATTCGTTCAACCAAGTCACACTCTAGACTATTAGGTCTAATGACTTGTCAGATCATGACCATGATCAATAAAACATGACTAATTATCTTCACCCTATAAATATCCTTAATGATATACCTCTCCTCCTTTAATTAACACATCCCTTCACTTGAATCCACACCCTCTCACACCTCTCGAATAAGCCAATTTGACCTTGTATATATACCACTCTTTCATCTAACCCATGTTGTTCAGACAAGATACTTCACATATTTATCTTACCCTTATAAAATATCCGCATACATTTCATCAATCCAACTCAAACACTCCATAGGTTTTCCATACTTAAAAACAAGCTCAATCCTCCTTTAGATCTCAGTTAGGCCTAATGCATTAGCCCTTATAGGTCATTCACCACATATGACCACATACATGAATAATATACCTCACCAATTATTAAAAAACATCAAAAATACTCTAGAGATCTAATTCATACCTTGAATGAAGCCTTCTTAGACTACTCGTTAATATGCCTAGAAACCTATAAAACATAGTCATATAAAACTAAAACATAAAAAAGATTTTATAAAATAAACACCTCAAAAACACATGGATAGGTCCTAAATTACTTTAAAAACACCTTGAAATCCATTTTTCACCTTCACATAGCTCACACAGGTCCAAACCAACTTAAACACACTGATTACTCAAACTGGTTATGTACACTAGAAACTCAGTCAAAGATATATAAATACTCCAAAAAAATTGGAGACAAAATATGAAAAACAAATACATGTACTAAGTCTCTGAAACTCATATAATATCACCAATCTCTCACCTCAAAATCTACTCAGAATAGCTCAAACTAGTCTCTTCAAATAGGCCACTCTAGACTACTTACAAGCTCCAAAAACTAGTCATGTAGAAGACTTTGTATATCACATGAAAGAACACTTTCATACCTTATAAATCACATCCATAGATTCTATGTGATCTCTATATCACTCTCAATTAGATAGTTCCCATGAACTAGTAGATCTCATTGGTCTTACAGACCATTTCCTCAGGTCACTATCACATAGTCTTCATTACTTAGATAAGCCACTTTAAAATCACCTTCTTGCCTATGTAAGGTCATAAAAATCACATGATAATAAAGGTAATGAAATACATAGGTCTTAAAAAAATACCTCAAAACATTAGATCCATCCCTACTCACCTAGAACTCTTCCCTAAACACATATTCACTTTGCTTGGATATCATTCATTATTTTCATTATCTATATATTAGTGATTGGGAAGCTTTATTGACTTAGATTAATGACAAATATCACATAATTTTCCCAACTAAATCCATAGAACTCAAGAACAAGTCTTGGCCTTCAAGCTCTAATAAATCTCATGCATTGACTTATTTAATCCTATCTATAACACTAAAATCTTTAGAAACAAACATATTTCTATACCTTATGGTCACTACCCTGACACACTACTACCACCTAGACATGACGAGAGGAGTCCTATATACCTTTAAATCATCACATTTTATCACCCAATCCATTCTGATCCCAAACCATCAAGATCTCTCCAATAGCTCCATTATGAGGGTTTATAAAGGGTTTCTAACCAATTTACATTCTTAACAAATGTTCATAAATATATATCCCTCAATCCACTAGAAACTAACTAGAAAGGCTTCTTAGGCCCATGTGACACCACTACCAAAAGGATCAGGTCCCCATGAAAAGTATACACATGCCAAACTTCATCTCAGGTTAGGAAACCTCTATTTTACATGCACAAAATACTTCCCAGCTTACCAACTTGCTTTATCTTCCACCTTAGGGCTGAAAATGTGGACAACACCTTTGACCAACCATTTCATACCACAAACCATTCTTACATGAGCTCTACTAGTTGGAATCTCTTCATGACTACTCACAAGGACCTCATTATCCCACCTAGGCCACCTAAGCCAATGGTTAAACTATCATTTATATCATTGTCAACCTCTCACAAACCATCTAATTATCCTCTTAGCACCATATACATGTCCAAAATTCATATTCCAAGCATTATGATCTCCTCATCATGATAAATCTCTTAAGATACTCAAAACCACATAGGTAATAACACATGGTCAAGCCCTTAAGGCATAAGATGACTTTCACTCCACCTGAAGACCACCTATAAGGATTCCAATTACTCTCTCAACCATACGGACACACCATGTACTCTCTCTCCATGCTCCATGTTATCCACTCATGACTCCATAGAACCAACTTCTCCCATAAGTTCTCATTAGCAACCAAGTACTAAGATCATGCATATTAGACCAAAAACACTCTCATACCACTTTGACATCACCAATGCCACTTAACACCAATGCCAACACATCACTACCACCAATCTCCAAACATGGCCATCTTATTGTTTTATGTAGTAAAATACCCATTATGTAGACGGCAAAGCCTAAATACAAGCTTTTGTGCCCTTCAATGGTGGTATCCCTTTTAATCTTTAGTAATATGATGTCATCCATACTACCTCCTTGAAGAGTCTGCCCTATTTTATAGGGGAAAAATCCACCACCCATATAGAACATATTTTTGACATTGAAAACCTTTGTGTAGTATATAACATTATTCAAGAAAATGAAGCCATGATACTACTAGCCACATAATTGAAAGGTAAATCCCTACAATGTTATATAGGTCTAGTTCCTACCTTAATAAGTAATTGGGATGAGTTTAGTCAGTGCCTATGTAAACATTTTTAAGATAGGAGTGACCATGTGTCACTTGTTGAGAAACTCACCTCAACAAGAGGGCACTATAAACACTAATTTTATACACCCTTGTGTATTAACGTGGTGCATCATCATGTTATCATGTCATCTCTAACATAATGGCATCCATTCATAATTATTTGAAATAATTACATTTAATTCACCCATTTACCTTTACCATATAAGCTGATTAAGCTATTACTATAGTTAAATAGTAATTAATCTTATTTACCGTCCAACCTCCAAACAAACCCATCCCATGGTTAAAACAACCCAACAACTTTAAAAGCATTCTTTACCCCTGTAAGCAATCCATTTGAATGGCCTAAGGATTAACTTCACCCATTTTTGGAAAATTGATGTCGATTCTTTGAGATTAACATTGATCTTCCTATAATGATGTCGATTCATAAATATACAGTGAGCTTCCATGGCTTAGGATGACACTTTTAGACTTTGAAAATCTACTAAAATTATCCTAAAACCTACATATAAACCTTATCAAAAATTGTATACCTTGTGAAACCTCTTTGCATGATATTAAAAAGAGATTTTGAAGGTTTCTAAGCCTACTTTTATGGTATCCTTTATCTACGTGTTTTCAGCCATCTAAGGTTAATATTGAATGTTAATTTATTTCTATTTGAAATTTATAGTCTTATACACCTTTGTGTCATTGTGTACATTTGGTTTTCATCATTTTACTAATATTTTAAGTTGTTATTATCTTTCATTTTCATAGTTTAGCATTTTACTTCGAATTGACATTGATCCATTTGAATCAACATCGATCTTATAGGATCACCATTGATCCCTACCAAACTACTAAAATATCCTTGAAGTTTGTTTTCATAAGATTCACAATCCTTAAAACTTTTTAAAATCTACATTCTATTTTGTAAAAATCTATATTTTACATGTAGATGACTTTCCTTGGATTAACACATGATATTGTTAGTTTATTTGATCTCCCCATTGTCCAAAAACCTTTATTCATTGATTAGAGTGATATTTCATTTTAATTAGGTCTTTAAACTATGATTTTCACACCTAATCAAGCAACCATTAATGAATAGTTAGCTATAATTTAAGAGGATGTCAATAGAGCTATAGAATTTTGGGATGATTACTTTGATCGTATTAATCTTGCTATATATTAGATATCTATAGTCTTATTGATTTGTATCCTATCCATATATATATTTGTAATTTCATATTTATTTATAAACTTAAATGTTAAATGTGGGATGACATCCACCTAAGGAAGAATATCACTTCTTAGGACTGGTTTCTTACCAGGCAGCCAATTCATCTTTCTATTAATTTATTTCCTTTGTAAGTTAGTGTGATTTTTAGGTCATTCCTCCCTAGCCAAAGATCAATTGCCACAAGATTGATCAATGGTACACAACTGATCTCCATCTCTAGGTAATATTTAAAATCCTACATTTACTTTGTTTTTAGTAGCTAATTAAATGAAATTAAAAAAGTGAAAAAATATTAAAACATTCTAACACACCTGATGGGATATCAAGTCTCATCTTTCTTATTAAAATTAATTTTTTTTTGAATTTTCTCTCTTTCCCTTTCTTTGTGTGAGTTCATCCAAAGAAAATCAAGTCTGCATTTTATTTCCTTTTTAAGGTTAAAATAAATTACATTCATTTTTGTCTACTTAAGTAATTCGCATAGAATAATCTAAGTGATAAATTCATCATAGTCATCACTCTTTCACACACAGGCCAAATCACAATCAAAACAAACTCATTTAAACGCTTGACATAAGGAACTGATGGGGATTTCATCACCTCATGGAAAACTTCTTCTTGATGATCCCACTTGACTTTCACCACCAAGGGGAGGACTAACTTAGTTCTCTAGCTGTGTATAATATCTAGACTATCAGTATATCTTGGCTAAGCACCCACACTGGCTATGGGATTATGATATGAGGGAAGAAATTCTAAAGTAACAAGCCATGTACTGGTACCAATACAGATTTAATTTGAGTGCCAAAACAAATCACCCAAAACCATCCTTAGAATACCATTTTCTTAGGACCCTCGTTATCCTTTTTTCTTTATTTCTTCTCACATCTTAAAATTTAAAATATAAAAAATCTTTGGAATGACTTTAGTTGGTGGATATTTCATCCATAATTAAAATTGAGATAATTCAAAAAGAAATTATTGTTTTTATTTTGCTTTTCTTTTCTATCTCATGGTTTTGACTAGGCAACAATCAAAGAAGGAATCTAAAGTGGGTATCACCTCCTCTCCTATGGAACATAGACCTAGCCCCTCATCTACCCCTGAGTCCTTTGAGAATCATGTGTTCTCATACTTTTATTCTAAAGGAGATCCTTCATTTATGGAAATATTAGATAATAACCCTATTTCTCTTAATTACTACCTTAGTAATTAATCAATACACATTCCTCCTTCCCCCCATACCCAAGATTCTTGATATTTATATAGGATGCATTTAAAAGGAACTAAGAAAACTAAAGGATTTACCATGGCCATGGTATCCTTTTCCATTGACTATTTTCCATCTAGTTCTAATATCCAGATGATGCAACCTTTAGAAAGCCAACCACCTGTAATATCTACCAATTCTCTAACCCCCATTACTCAGACTCAAAATGCTTATACTACTTAGCCTATATCCATTAATTTTTCCCTAAATGTTAGTGGTGTCAATCCTTATAAGTTTACCACCAATAAAAATGAGCCTATCATACAATTCTCAAGCTCTGAAACACACACAATAAATCCCTCACACACAAAAATCCCTCATACACAATTAATCCCTTATACACAAAAAATCCCTCATACACAACAAATCCCTCCAACACAACCTCCCAAACAATATGTCTCCTTAGCTACCCAATACATGACTTCATCACAACCATTGGTGACCACTTACTTCCAATCTTCCACATAGTAGAATATTACATTATATATCCCAAAATACGTGGTGGAATCCTAACCCATTATGTTGACTACAGTTGGATATCCTTCCTCACAACCCCTATCTAATTCCTTGCCAAATTATCAAACTCTTTAGCAAGGTTTCTTAGGGAATGTGTCTTAGAATAACACCTAAGTAGACCTCATAAACATCCTTATGAATGGGACGGCTAATTTTGAATCCTCCACCTCCAAACATAATATTATGCTCACATAGGAGCAAATTTGTAATGAGCATATCCACCCATTTATTCCCATCCAACCATATCCCTCACAATGTTAAATTACCAAGTTTACTAAGTTTTAAAATAAATAAGATCCCCAGTAACATCTTAAATCATTTTGACACATGTGTTACCTTATAGCACATGATGATGTATTACTATGTAGGACATTTCCTATGTTGCTAGCAGGGGTTGCATTAGATTGATACAACTCCATCCCTTAGCATTCACTCTTTTCCTTTGGATAATTGGCCTAAATTTTATTAGAATACTTCTCAATCAACATTTATTAAAAAGTGACTATCATAGCTTTATATGCTATTAGACAATTTGAAGATGAATCCATATCAGACTTTATAGCTCATTGGCATAGCCTAATCAACTAGTTAACCTTTTCCTTTCCACAAACTAAATTAATTTAATTGTTTTCATGCTCTTGTGAAAAACATATCTCATACATGTTACAAATTCAAACCTTTAAGACTTTATATGAATCCTTTAACATGGAACATAAACTCAAAATTCATGGCATTGAAGAGGGAAAAATTAAGTTACGCAATAAAAACTTCAAACTTGATCCCTTAAAAAATAATAACAATAATCCTAAACCAAAAGGGGAAACAAATGCTATTATTCTAAAAACATCTCCCCCTCCAACACCTAATCAATTAGGACCATCCACTTCTCAAGCACAGCCACCTAGGGGCCTTACTCATTTTCCCCCTAGGAAATATACCCCTTTAGGAGAACCTTACACTTCTATATTAGATAAACTCCTACAAGTAACCATTCTTGAATTCCCCCTAATTAGATCGGTCAATGATACACATCTTAAACTGACCTGGTATAAATAGGATGAGTTTTTTTCCTATCACATGGTAATAAGACATGACATAGAATGATGCCAATCCTTTAAATGATTGGTACATAACCTCATTAACAAGGGGGACCTTCAGTTGGAAAATCCAAATGCTCCTCCCAACCAATCTTTAGATATTTTAGGACATCCATTTCCAAAGCATCCATCCACATCAAACACAATCCAAGTTAACATTTGAGAAATGTAAAATCAAGCTACACATATGGTTGATATAATCTATGACCAGTTATTGCCTAAAGAAGCTTTAGAGAAATATTTGATCTTGGATCACCTTATGGGAGATGATTTCAATATAAGGCAACTTGAAATTATCAAAACAACTCCCAAAACCTCTATAGAGCTGCTTGATCTCATTACATGGGGTTTTTCATGTGAACCATCCCTTTCATATTCTCAAACTAAATCTCCTAAAGTGAAAAATGAAACCACTCCTTAGGATGTCACAGATAAACATTTTGATACTTCTAGAGTCAAACATTCTACCCCTTTAGTCCCTCATGAACTTCTTCAGAGTATACATTGAGATCACAATATAATGGGATCCTATCATTTCACTCAATATCAAGACCCTTCAAAATCATCCTCTATCACAAAACCTACTTACATTGAAGTTACTAAGGGAAAGAGTAAAGCTTTTATCATCGATAGCTAGGAAAATTGTCTTGGTATTCCCCCAAAGAAAGCCTTAGCCCATCCTCAAGTCAAGGTTGATCTTTTTTAGATGTCAAAAGATAAAAACCTTAGTTTTAATACCCCTTATATTCTCAACACATGAAATATAAAAGGGCTAACCCCTTTTATATCATCTTTGTCATCTATTTTATGTCCTCATCCATGTTCCAAAGTGAATATCCTTATCATAAGTTCTTGAATTCAAACATGTGGGAAAATTCAAAGTCTCCCTATATTATGAAACACACCTCCATCCTGATATCCACCATCTTCTACTAAAGGACCATTATATAAATTTAAATAAAAATTCCCTAAGGTCATCCCTACTATAAAATCTAAATGTCAAAACCAAATGATCAATACTTGGCCAAAAGAAATTACACAACCTATTATAATACCACAAAATGACCCTTTGAAAGGATCTTATGTTGTAATCTTAAAATAATTATTGGATACATCCCTCATAATTCTACCACCTATATGGCCCAAAAATCCTCACCTCTAAAGACTTTCTTGGTATAAGAGTTGGGAGATATGCACATATCATAGAGTAGTTGGACATGATACAGAAAATTGTAATTCCCTTAAGGTTGTAATACAATAGTTAGTCCAAGATGATGATATATTAATTTATGATCTAAATGATAAGACTCCTAATAAAAAATTCACCATCCCAAATATTCTACCAACCCATAATCTTGTTAGTCTTATAAGTGATAAAGAGTTAGTGGCTTCTTTGGATCCTCCATTATTACACATTGATGTTGTCCATGTAGCCACCTTCTCTCAAAATCAAAACCTTAATAAAGATAAGGTTTTAATTATAGGAGCCTC
Source organism: Torreya grandis (assembly GCA_037957365.1). Taxonomy (NCBI): domain Eukaryota; kingdom Viridiplantae; phylum Streptophyta; class Pinopsida; order Cupressales; family Taxaceae; genus Torreya; species Torreya grandis. The sequence goes on from JARHVA010002274.1 coordinate 2,543,426, forward strand.
TACCCATAATATGCCTAAGCCATCTAGACAAAATCCTAAAATCTCTATTATAAGAACTACCCTAGCTAAAGCCAAGGTGTTGGTATAAATCTCCATATTAAAACAACTCCACCAAATGCCTATAAAAATGTAACTATATGAAGTTATTGAAAACTCTCCACACCATTGATAAGAAATGATAGAACTTCTCCAGGTTATTAAGGCCTAGCTAGATGAGCCTCAACCATTGTTAGCATTTATAGGGGCCCTCCAAATGGTGTTGGTTGTTAGTTTCACTAATTCTAAGATCATTACTTTATCACCTAAAGATCAAGATCCCCCACTTTTCATAATAACACAAATAAATAAAACTTATATTAAAAGAGTTATGATTTATAATGGGGCCAGTATCAATATTATTTCTTCACATGCTTTCCAATAATTACAACTACCAAAAACCATTATTTTCCAATCTCAAATAATTATCCATATATTCAATTACATGGTATCACCCATAGTAGGAATGGTTTTCCTTCCAATTTACATATATTCTCACACTCTCCATGAACTCTTTTATGTCATAAAAGGGATATTCTAATATAACATTTTATTAATACGTCTATGGATTCATGTGATGTAATGTATCCCCTCCACCATCCATTGGTCCTTTAAGCTTGACCATGAAGGATAGGTCCACATCATCCTCATCGATCTTCATCCCTTCAAATTTTGTAACTTAACTTTTCAACCAAGTGATGTCATAATACCCTCACCTGACATAATCCCATCTTCATCTTCTAATCAATCTTCAATTAGCACACTTATTCTTTCTTCAAAAATACCAACTCAAGAGTCCATTGATTCCATGATGCAACATCTTTCAATGGGGGAATACCATCTATTAACCCTTAACATGTTACACACTCCTAGGTAATATGATCGTCTTGAAAAATAACCCATGTATTCATCTAACCTAGGTAGGCTCATGTCATTTAGACCACCTTTCTTACATACCCACTTAATATATGGTGGAATTGATCAAAATACCCTAGGGCCTAACAATGGCACCTATGTTAAACCCTTTACATATAACTTATCATTTATTAATAAACCCCATTTCACACAAACTTACCTTTATCAATGTGCCTAGAAAGGCTTTGGCATGGGTAGATATGAGCAAGGTCCCCACGATGTCACATTAGGAGATTTTAGAAAACCACATGAAAAGCATATATTAGGCTTTTAGAAAGATTCTAAATCCTCTTTTGAACCTATTATTCTACCATTTATGGAAGAATAAGTGCAATCTTCATCATTTGATACCTCTTCCTTGACCAGTTACATTGTATCCATCCCTTTTAACTTTTTTTTAGTCAATTAAATCTCCATAGACCCCTCATCTTTCATCATAGTGGTGTAATTTGAACTATCCCTTTAGCATATCCTAACTTAATAGGAAATGATACACTAACCATCCATATTCTTCAATTTTAAGATGATGAGTCAATATTGACTCATTTGGGTACTAAAAACTCTTATCTACGTAATTTTATTCCATTTAAAACATATATATTATTAAATGAATCCACTTTTGATATTAATATCAGGTCTTAGGAAACTTTGAGGATTGTTAAAATTATCAAAGCCTTAGATCCTTAAGAAAACTAGGATTTTACCACTTTTCTATCAGACCATATCAAGGCCTTTTCTTGGTCTTATAGAAACATTCTTGGCCAAAACAAAATCAATAATATCATCACCTTTATTGATGTTAATGTGGTAAAACAAAATCTCCATAAAATACATCCCCATGTCACACTCCTAGTAAAAGAGGAACTGTAACACCTCTTATCTGCTAACTTTATTCAACCCATTGATTATCCTCAATGGATTTCTAACATTATTCCAATCACTAAGCCTATAGGGGGACTTTACATCTATACTAACTTTCATGATATAAATCTTGCTTGTCTAAAAGATTATTTCCCTCTCCCTAACATAGACCAATTAATGGAACTGATAACTGGCCATGAAATATTATCCCTTATGGATGGTTTTTTTGGTTATAATCAAATACATATTAAACTATAAGATCAACATAAGATTGCATTTATTAATCCTTAGGGTACCTTATGCTATCGTGTTATGCTCTTTAGCCTAAATAATGTAGGAGCCACCTATCAATGGGCCATGACTTATATATTTCATGACATAATCCACAAAATTGTCAAAGACTATGTAGATGACCTCTTTGGGAAGTCAAAATTTTACAAGGATCACCTATCCATACTTAAGGTTATCTTTAATCATCTGCTCCAATATCATGTGTGTCTAAATCTTAAAAAGTGCATTTTTGGTGTCTTAATGGGTAAACTCTTAGGTTTCATTACATCTATTTGAGGAATAGAAGTGGATCCCACTAAAATCAAGCCTAATATAGAAATGCCTCTTCTATCAAACCTTAAGTAGTTATGTACTTTACAAGGCAAGATCTAGTCTATCCATCATTTTATCTCTCAGCTCTCTAATTGATGTCAACCTTTCTACTATCTATTAAAAAAGGATAGTCACTTTTTATGGGATTATAATTGTCAAGAACCCTTTAATGCACTCAAAAACTATTTTCTATCACCTTCAGTCCTCACTCCACCTAAGGAGGAGCAACCTTTCTTCCTTTATGTCTCAACTATTGATCATGTTCTATGTGTTATGCTTGCCCATCAAGATGATCATCATAAAGAACAAGCTATTTATTATATAAGTTTTACCTTTGTAGAATACAAAACATGTTATCTACATACCAAAAAAATTATGGTTAGCATTGGTTCTTGTATCCTTTAAGCTTCATCATTACCTACTTAACCACAAACAATATGTAGTTATGACTCCTAACCCCCTTAAGTTCATGCATTCTATGCCTTATCAAAATCAGTGAATGGCCAGATGGATTATGCTTCTAGTTGAGTTTGATCTAGAATTTCCCCATCAAAAGTATATTAAAGGATAGATTATTACTAATTAGTTAATTGTAGTACCTCTTAGAGACAACTAACCAACCAATTGTGAGTTTTTTTATGAATTTATTACATCTACTTGCCAATTAGTCCTAGAATATCAAATGAATCTATTCTTTGATGGGTCTAAATGTGAACATGGAGGTAGTGTAAGAATTATATTAATCACTCCTCAAGGTATTCCCATGCCTTTATATTTTAAACTAGACTTTGATTTCACCAAAAACATGGCTGAATATAAAGTGTTGATCATAGGCCTCTAAATTGCCCTTGCATTAGGGGTCAGATCCCTTAATATCTATGGTGATTCTCAGTTAGTGTTAAATAAAATTAATGGTATATATCAATGCAAAATTGATATATTCTAAAGATATAAGACCTTAGTTGATCATTTCTTATCTAATTTTGAATGTTACATCATCCAAACTACTCCTAAATCAACTAATAATCTTGTTGATACTATGGCATCTCTTACCTCTTTTTATCCCATCCTCATCTTAGGAGTCCAAGCTATTTATACTTATCCATCAAGTTAACCAACCCTCCTACATGGGAACTAATCTTCCATCTATCAACAATATCATTAAAAACCTAGAGGAGCCATGGTATGCACAAATATTTACTTATTTTTCTACAAGACTATCTTCTCCCCATCTATCCAAAGGTAACAAGCATCTCTTCCAATAGAAAGTCACCCATTATACTATACTAGGGGGTGTTCTTTATAATCATGGCTTTGATGGAATTATTTTTCATTATCTCCAAAAACATGAAGCTACCTTATCTATCTAAGAAGTACATAATGGGTCATGCGGTGGACACTTTAGTGGCTATGTAATCACTAAAAAACTCTTACATCTAGTCTATTATTGGCCCAATCTAAATTAATATTGTTATGTATACATTAAGAGGTGTGTAAAATTTTAGTAACATGCAAACTTATCCCATGTCCCTAGTAAAACCTTGTAATCAGCAAGGGACTTCTAGCCATTCTCCCAATAGGTGTTCAATCTTATAGGGTAAATCAACCCTAAGTCCTCTTAGCATCATGTCTTCATCATTACCACTCTATAATACTTTACCAAGTGGGTGGAAGTTGTGCCACTTATCTCGACTAAGGAAAAAAATATTATGGAGTTTATCCACCATCACATTATTTGTCATTTTGGAATTCCATATAAAATAATAATAAATAATGGAAAATATTTCAAGAATAAGAAATTCCAGAAACTATGTGACTCATTTTAAATCAGAATATTTTTTTCCTTGCCTTACTATCCTTAAGCCAATGGTCAAGTAGAAGCATATAATAAAATAATAGTTAAAATCCTAACCAAATTTATCAATGAGCTAGGAAGGATTTGCATCTTCATATCCCTTTCACCTTATGGGCATATCTAGCTAGTATTCAAACCCATACAAGTGCTACTCTTTTTTACCTAGTCTATGGTATAGAAGTTTTACTTCCTTTAGAAGTCCAAATTCCCTCTCTTTGTGTCTCCCTTAAAAATATCATTTCTAATGACTATTTTCATCAGGATCATTTATCCTAGCTCAAACTCTTATATGAGCATCATGTGATAGCCCTTGATCACCTTCACATATATCAAGAATGACTAAAATGAGCATATAATAAACATATAAGAGAATAAGAATTTAACATTGGAGACCTTGTACTTAAATAAAATCAACATGTCACTAATATGGAATGAAATAAAAGGTGTAAATTTGCTCCTAATTGGCTTAGACCATATGTCATAACCCATAAATATGGATCTAGGGCATATCATTTAGTATCTCTTAATGGTAAACCTAAATGAGAACCTCTTAATGCATGTCATCTATACCCTTTATATGATTAATATATTTTGGCTCATCTTTGTTAGTTTATCTCAAATATTATCTTATCCTCTTATCCCATAAGTACCAAATAATGATATGAGAGCTATGTGGTTATCTAGTAGTCACTATAACATCAACCTTGAATATGAATACCCTAACTCTATACATAGAATTCTCTCATGGATAAGTTTTACCTATAATGGGAGAAACCCCATATCATTATTTCCCTTATTTCTTAAAGGTCATTAATTTTCCAAGATAACATAATCACTTCATGGAAACTATCCTAAGGTATCTTTCTATGACAAACCTCACATTTATATCTTTGGGATCTAAAATAAAGTAAGTAGTGATAATTAAAAGTATAAAAATGGGCTAAATAAATAGACTGGTCCCTCAAAGGATAATTGTAATTAAAGGAAAAAAATATACTGATCCTCTGTGTCATTGTGTACAATTTCTACACCTCTGTGTCAATGTGTATATTTGGTTTTCATCATTTTATTAATATTTTAAGTCATTATTATCTTTTATTTTCATAGTTTAGCATTTTACTCATAATCAACATCGATCCATCAAAATCAACATCAATCTTGTATGATCACCATCAATCCCTACTAAACTATTAAAATAGCCTTGAAGTATGTTTTCATAAGATTCACAATCCTCAAAACTTGTTAAAATCTGCATTCTATTTTTTAAAAATCTATCTTTTACAAGTAGATGACTTTGCCTAGATTAACACATGATATTGTTAGTATATTTGATCTCCCCATTGTCCAAAAACCTTTATTCATTGATCAAAGTGATATTTCATTCGAATTAGGTCTTTATACTATGGTTTTCACACCTAATCATTAAAGCATTAATGAACAATTAGTTGTAATTTAAGAGAATCTCTATATAGCTATAGAGTTCTAGGATGATTACTTTGATTGTATTAATCTTTCTCTTTCTATAGATTATATATCTTTAGTGTTGTCTATTTTTATCCTATCCATATATATCATAATAATTTCATGTTTATTTATAAACTTGAATGTTAAACATGGTTTGACATCCACATAAGGAAGCATATCACTTTTTGGGACTGGTTTCTTACTAGCCAACCCATTCATCACTCTATTAATCCATTTTATTTTTGAGTTAATATTATTTTCAAGTCATTCCTCCCCATCTAAAGAGGAGTTCCCATAATCTTGACCAATGATGCAAAACTAATCTCCATTTCTAGGTAATCTTTAAAACCCTGCATTTACTTTATTTTTAGTAGCTAATTAGACTACATTAAAAAAAGAAAAAAAGTAATAAAACATGCACCTTAATAATCTATGGTTGATTTTAACTATATATTCTATAAAACTTGGGATAGGGTGCCCATCATCATTAATCCCACATCCAATTATGCTTTCCTTTATTATTTGAGAGCATTGAATCTAGACATTGAAGTCATGATCCAATTTGTGGGTAGGACAACCCTACCAAGAGCTTATAAAATATCTATAAGGGAAAAAAAATGTTTGATATAAGTAGGTAAGTCTTATGTTAAGACCTATAATGCCACTCTTCCTTGATCTTCAACCAACCCCACCTGTTATTTCTCCATTTCCCACCCCAAACAACCAATCCCAACCTATTGATGGTCAAGAGGATAAATTTTTAAGGATTTAAATCTTGTTAAAGGCTCAAAATAACAAGCTAGTGGCCCTAAAGAGATAGCAAAAAACTTCATATAAGCCATACCAATGTCCCTTTTATTAGGTGAATATTTTGTTGTCAACTAACTGATGACAAAATGGGTATATCAACCACAACATAGGGAGATTTATGCCATGAAAAGTGTGGGTTTACCAGATCTAGATGAGGTAAATCTCTCCTCTCATCAAGGAGAGGTTATCTATAAATATTTATACACTATATGTATATATAATTAAGCAAAAAATAGTACTTAGGGTGGTATAATAGCATCCACCTCTCTTTTTTTAGAGGTGATGTCCAAGGAATAAGAGAGAGAAATCCTAGTTGTTGGCTAACAACATTTTTCTTCTTTCAGGAATGGTATCCAGTGTAGAGCAAAAAATAACCTAAAGTAACAAAGTTCACAAAGAAACTCACGTAATCACAAAGTCTTTTGTAGCCTCCTTCATCGATTCGAAACAAGTGTAACCGTAGAGTGAAATGAAGCACAAAGTCTTCACCTGAAACTACAAAAGATAAAAGGATCACAAAGATAAAGGTAGCTCAAAGTCTCTCTTCTATCTTTTAGAAACACCCTTAGATAATATCAACACACCCACTTTACTTATTAAATCAAACAAATAAGAGATTATCAAGAAATATGACATAATAATTGTTTCCTAAATAACACAGATAACTTCAACACAAAGTATGAAATAAACATGTTTCTCATTCATTTAATAAAATATGATTTACAAATTGAGCACAAAGTCTCAAGAAGTGTCTCAATTTTAGCAGAGTTTTTGCTCTCAATTATCAGAGATCCATTTGCAAAAGAAGTCTCCACTATATATAGGGAGAAACATTCAAAATTAGAAAATATAAAAATATAAAAATATCTTAGTCAAAGATGACTCATCTTTGACTTTGAGATATGTTTCTATATTTTTTACATGTAATTACACATTAAAAAATTGCATGCACTTTTACATGACAAAAGTGCATGAGAAGAGAAGAAGAAGAGAGAAGGGGAAAAAGGTTCAGCTCTTGCCACCAGACTTCTTCAGATGAGCATCATATATGGCGATAGATGCTTGATTTAGTTCTTTCTATGAACTCAACCATATCCAAGTGCCCAATCTCTATATCTTTAATGTAATCAACATTTAGAAGCAACTAAGGTGATTGGAAAAACACCTTGATGCTTGTACTTCATTTTTTTTGACTTATTCAGAGAAACTTCAATGATCTGAAAGAATATCTATTGAAAGGATGCCGATGAAGAGGGATCTTTTAGAGAAATTGCAGCATGAATCATGATTGTGCAATTAGGAGAAGAAAGTAGTAAGCCGGGAAAACTGCACATTTAATGGTCACGATCAGGGAAATGTGATTGAAAGGGATGAGACGTGAATAGGTTGGAAAGTGGAAGAAAAGGGGATTGGGCACAGAAAATGGGAAAATAAAAATTTTACAAAGAAAAAATGAGGGGGAAATATGCAGTGGCAACAAAATTTGCCACTCTTGCATTTTTGCTAAAAAATATCCAGTGGCAGCAAAATTTGCTGCCCTTGCATATTTGCTAAAAAATATGCAGTGGCAAAAAAATTTGCCACTTGTGCATATTTGCTAAAAAATATGCAGTGGTAGCAAAATTTTTTGCCCTTGCATATTTGCTAAAAAATATGCAGTGGCGGCAAAATTTGCCACTCGTGCATATTTGCTGAAAAATATGCAGTAGCAGCAAAATTTGCCACCTGTACATATTTGTTGAAAAATATGTAGTGGCAGAAAAATTTGCCGCCCGTGCATATTTGCTAAAAAATATGGTGAACTCTTTAAAATTTATCAAAAATTTGGGCATTTTGATCACAATAAAAACACAATGAATTTCACGTTTGCTGGGAAATCATAACTAAGAAAGGTCGCAAACTTTCTAAAGAAGTCAGTTGACAAAAACTTGAGATCAAGAGAAACTTGCCTTGAAAGATGAACCTAGAGAGAAAACATGAAATGGACAAGTTTCGTAGGGGTTGTTCCAAAAAATGAGCTAAGCTAATTTTAGAAACAATAGATGGATCCTATTGGGGAACTGCCTTCTATTACAAAAAGCAATTGAAGGGGGTAGAATCCAAAATCTCCAGTGCCTTGAAGTGTGCCATTGGGCTATGGATTCATGCTACCCAAAAAGAAAGGCTCCAAAAATGAAAACAAAATGAACAAAACAAAGCAAAAGACTATACAAATATACATATGTACAAGGGGACTCATCCAATACTTCAAAAATTGAAGTACTTCAGATGCTGCTCCCCAAGAGGTAATGGCAATGGTGTTCTATTCTGATAAACTAAAAAGAGGCCATTTTCTCCCCAAAATTGATGATGTGTGAATGGAACTCTCCACCACGAAACCAATTTCCTATGTCTTCCCTTTTGTTTTCTCCTCTTGCCCCACAGCAAGACTTGTCTTTTGATCTAAAAACTATGAATCCTTGTTTTTTTGGAGAAGAGCTCCTTTTCTTGATCATGATGCATAACAGCATGGTCAACTACCACAATTGATTGCTCTTCTAGTTCCATCTAGCACCTGATTTGATTGCCCTCATTTGACACCCACCACTGATTGGCACTATCAGGTCCACTTGTCGTTGTTTCATCTGAACCAATTTTTTGCTTGGCATTCTCAAGGGCTTTAACATGCTCTTCATGAACATCTTTTGTGGTCAAAAAATAATTACCCCTACCTGAGGAATCAAATAGAATTTGAGCCGCAGGGGCTGACGTTTGGGTGACCACATACTTTGCCTCTCCCTTAGGAAGTAACCTCTCCATCACGCCTTTCATAGGGATTCTTTCCTGGGACAAGTCCATGCTTAATTCTCCTCTGACATCTTTGCAAAATTTTTGTCCAAGTAGAATGTCATATGAGGCTGGGACGTTAGCTACTAGAACTGTCATCTTGATTCTCTTGTCAGGGAACACTACAAATAAAAATTTGACATCTTTGATTTTCCCCAATAGTGGTACTTGTTTGTTCTCCATAAAGAAACATCTCCCAAAAGTTTGTCAATGTGAGATCAAGAGATTCTGCCACTTTAGCAGGCATGACATTGTCAGATGCACCAGAATCGATGATGTAGTTGCTTAGCTTGCGATCGTTTATTAACAAGGAAACATAGAAAGAATCTACTTTCCCAGTAATAGTAGGGGGAGAAATGACAAGATTACTTTGGGTGGATACATTCTTTGGGGGATCATGAGTTACCCTCAAAATTTCTTGTCTTACAGGGATGGTTATACCTTTCACACATTCTGCCAACCTGTCCAACTGTTCAAGATGGGCTTGTAGAAATTCAAATTCAGACATTTGAATTTTAGTCTTTTTGACATGCTCAATTATGTCAAATGTTTGAATTGGACTAGGCACAGAGGATGGGAGTTCACTCTTTTAGTTTTTGGGAGGGGGAAGGCTAGTTTGTGAAGTTGAAGTAGAGGGTGTAGAGATGCTTGGGGTATGTACCTTTTCAACAGTCATTGAGTCCTTTGGTTGGAAGGGTAGATTGGTTTCTCACTTGGCAATTGAAACTACTAGCTAAGGTTGCTCCTCTATCTTCTCTTTATCAACTTGTTGAGATGACTGATTCTAGGACTGGGTGAATACAGCATATGATCCCTCAACTATATTCCCCTCGCTTCTGGGTTCATCTTGATAATTTAGGTAACCAATGATGGAGTCACCAACTAATTCTTCTTCGTGCTCTTCAAAGAGATTAGCATCATATTGTTGGTCCAACTCATGTTGGAAAGGGGAAGCATGTTCTATTTCTAGATATCCAACCGTTGAGTTTGTTAGAGGTGCTTCAAGGGTGAGGTTCCTCGATGGGGGAGGAAGATGATTTGGTTTCCCTTGATTCTTAGCAGCATTGCCTTAGTATGCTTGATTCTGAAATGTCCTCCTTGGCATATCCTGATTAAGAGAAGCAGACATAACTTGGGCCATCTATCTTCTGAGAGCTAGCATTTTATTTGCTAACTTTTGTACCATAGGATCTGTAGTACCTGAAGAAGAGCTTTCAGTAGATGAAGAGAATCTATTTTTACTATGGTCTTTTCTGATCTTACCTACCAAGATAAGATCATCTTCAATCTCAGTAGCCAAATTTTGAGCCAATGCTAGATTCATAGGGCGAGCTCACCTCAACAAAAAACTTACTTTGGGAAGTTACAAGTTGATAAAGAAGCACTTGAGATTCTCTAGCGTGGGCTGAGCAACAGTTGGAATCCGGTTACTTAACTTATTGAATTTAGCTATGAAATCCTTCATGGGTTCCTATAGATTATTTTTTCATCTGTGTTAGCTGAGCTAACAAGGCATGTGCATCTTTATTAGGTTTAAATCTAGCTTCAAATTTGGGTTTGAGCGTGTCCCAATCAGTCACTAACCCAGTCTGTAAGTGGTAGAACCAATCTGCGGCAGTGCCTTACAGGGTTTCCACAAAAAGTCTCACTTACTACATCTTCAAATTCCACACCGATTATGCCACATGCTATGGAGAAAATGGCAATATGCTCATCGAGATGAACCTTCTCATCACCAAAAAACTTAGAAATTTTTTTTCTTGGAACTACAAGGCAGTTCATGCAAGGGTGGGGTCAAATTAAGAGGACCAAAGGAATTTCCCCATGGGCCTTGAGCCATTATATTAAGATGATTAAATGATAGGATAACAAACCTTGGTGGGGTATTTGTAGGTAGGGCACTATTAACAGAAAGAAAAGAAGCTCTACCTTGTGTTGGTGACCCAATAAGGTCTAGAGGAAGACTCCTAGATCATTGGAGGAAAGGTGGTGGAGAAAATAGATCAAAATTGCTCTACTGCGCCAACTCAAACACAGGGTCAAAAACACCCTTAGATCTCTAGCTCCTTGTGTAGTGTGGAGTTGCCAAATTTTAAAACAAAAATGGAAAAGAGTAGGATTTACTTCAATTTAGAGTTTGGGACTTCAAACTACACGCTCTTCCCCAGCAGCTTTGGTTTTGCAGACTAAATAATATAACAGAGATGGAGGAAAATGGTAAGGCTATAATGATAATGGGTAAGACATGGAATGGAGTTGCTAGTCTATGTAATGGATTAGGGTTATAATGATTATGGGTAAGACACAGGTGATGTTTCAATCTAAAACTTGAGGTTTTAAATTGAAAAAAATTATTGTGTCCCTAGCAGAGTCACCAAAAACTATTGGGTGAATATTTTGTCGTCAACTAATTGATGACAAAATAGGTATATCAACCACAGCACAGGGAGATTTACACCAAAAAAAGTGTGGGTTTACTAGATCTAGATGAGGTAAATCTCTCCTCTCATCAAGGGGAGGTTCCCTATGAATATTTATACGCTATATGTATATATAATTAAGCAAAAAATAGTACTTGGGGTGGTATAACAGCATCCACCTCTCTTTTTTTAGAAGTGATGTCTAAGGAACAAGAGAGAAAAATCTTGGTCGTTGGCCAACAACATTCCTCTTCTTTCAGGAATGGTATCTAGTGTAGAGCAGAAAATCACCTGAAATAACAAAGTTCACAAGGAAACTCACATAAGCACAAAGTCTTTTGTATCCTACTTCACCAATTCGAAACAAGCGTAATCGTAGAGTGAAACGAAGCACAAAGTCTTCGCCTAAAACTACTAAAGATAAAAGGATTACAAAGATAAAAGTAGCTCAAAGTCTCTCTTCTATCTTTTAGAAATGCCCTCAGATAATATCAACACACCCACTTTATTTATTAAATCAAACAAATAAAAGATTATCAGGAAATAGGACATAAGAACTGTTTCCTAAATAACACAGATAACTTCAACACAAAGTTTGAAATAAACTTGCTTCTCATTCATTTAAGAAAATATGATTTATAAATTGAGCACAAAGTCTCAAGAAGTGTCTCAATTTCAGCAGAGTTGTTTGCTCTCAATTATCAGAGATCCATTTACAAAAGAGGTCTCCACTATATATAGGGAGAAACTTTCAAAATTAGAAAATATTAAAATATAAAAATATCTTAGTCAAAGATGACTCATCTTTGACTTTGAGATATTTTTATAGATTTTTTACATGTAATTACACATTACAAAATTGCATGCACTTTTACATGACAAAAGTGCATGAGAAGACAAGAAGAAGAGGGAAGGGGAAAAAGGTTCAGCTCTTGCTGCTGGACTTCTTCAGATGAGCATCATACATGGTGATAGATGCCTGATTTGGTTCTTTCTATAAACTCAGCCATATCCATGTCCCTAATCTCTATATCCTTAATGTGATCAATATTTAGAAGCAACTGAGGTGATTGGAAAAACACCTTGATGCTTGTACTTCATTTTGTTTGACTTCTTCAGATAAACTTCAATGATTTAAAAGAACTTTTGTTTAAAAGATGCCGATGAAGAGGGATCTTTTAGAGAAATTGTAGCATGAATCATGATTATGCAATTAGGGGAAGAAAGTAGCAAGCTAGGAAAACTACACATTTGATGGTCATGATCAGGGAAATGCGCTTGAAAGGGATGAGACGTGAGTAGGTTGGAAAACAGAAGAAAAGGGGAACTAGCGCGGAAAATGGGAAAATAAAAAATTTTCAAAGCAAAAATGAGGGGAAAATATGTAGTGGCAGCAAAATTTCCGCAGTGGCAGCAAAATTTTCTGCCCTTGCATATTTGCTAAAAAATATGCAGTGGCGGCAAAATTTGATGCCCTTGCATATTTGCTAAAAAATATGCAGTGGTGACAAAATTTATTGCCTATGCATATTTGCTAAAAAATATGTAGTGGCGGCAAAATTTGCCGCCCTTGCATATTTGTTGAAAAATATGTAGTGGCGGCCAAATTTGCCGCTCGTGCATATTTGCTGAAAAATATGCAGTGGCGGCAAAATTTTCCACCTGTGCATATTTGCTGAAAAATATGTAGTGGCGGCAAAATTTTCCACCCGTGCATATTTGCTGAAAAATATGGTGAAATTTTTGAAATTTATCAAAAATTTGGGCATTTTGATCACATTAAAAACACAATGAATTTCACATTTGCTCAGAAATCATAACTAAGAAAGGTCGTAAACTTTCTAAAGAAGTCAGTTGACAAAAACCTAAGATCAAGAGAAACTTGCCTCGAAAGATGAACCTAGAGAGAAAACATGAAACCGACAAGTTTCATAGGGGTTGTTCCAAAAAATGAGCTAAGCTGATTTTGGAAACAACACCTTTAAAACCCAATATCCTAATCAATCCTATAATATACCCCCTTATCCACCAAATCAACAATCCCAAGGCCAAATTACTCAAGGGAGATATTATAATAACTACAAACCTATAGCTACTAGTAGCTCAGGAGCCTTGGTTCCCACCCAAAATATCTTACAAAAGAGGGTCAATGATAATTAGTAGGATAGTTAAATGAGCTTGTAAAGGGTATAAGTGGAGAAATGTATCAAGACCCAAGTTGGAATCATGCTCTTTCATTCTAAGGACATGACATAATGCCTCCTCCACCATAAGGACCTCAAATGAATCAAGGTAATATACCTACCATGACATCATCAAAAGCTCAAATTCAATACCAAGGAAACATGGGTAAGGTACTAGCTAACACTATGTCCATAAACTTTCCAAAAGGAGAGCATATGTTTAAACATATAAAAGCAAACATGGGACATACTACACAAATATCATATGGACTAGTTGTATCCAATACAAGGGCTAATATAAGGATGGTGGATGATAATGTTGAGCAACCTATGGCCTCTTTAACATCTCCACAAGTTATTTAGCAATCTACCACTTCAAATGTACTTGTTAATACTCTTGTAACTCAATAATCACCTCAATATCATGGGTAGCAATAAAAGTCTCCTTTTGTTCCTCATGTCATACAAGTTCTAAATGATGATTCTACTTCCAAGGTGTAGTCCAAAGGTACTAATATTCATTTCAATATTATATATCATATGAAGAAGACTAATGTTACTATGTCTATTTATGATTCCCTATCTTTGGCTAGACAAAAAGAGATTCTTCAACAAGATCTCTCCAAGTCTTCCCATATGAATGAGACATTTGATAAGGTTAACACTATTTTTACAAGTAGTAATCAACCTAGTCCTATTCAAGATTTTAATTAAATACCTAATCAAATTCAAGCTTAGAATACTATTCATTCCCCTAAGATTGTCAAGCCCTCTCCATTCTATTTGTTAGCCATCATAGGAGATCGGTTGGTACATAATTGTATTATAGATTCAAGAACTTCAACCTAGATTATGACTAAGGCCATAAAAGATAAGATTGAGCTTATGTATGTGCCTATTGAAAAAGGGGTTATTCATTTAGATGGTTCCCATACTAAGACAATAGGCATAGTGAAAGATCTTAATATCATATTGTCAGCTTACCCAAATTATGTCATCACCTAAGATGTAATGGTTGTATACCTACCCCCATATTTTTCCCTATGTCTATCCAGATACTTTACAACAAAAATTTGGTGATATTTATCCTTTGATTTGTCATACATGGTTTTCAAGACCATATATGTACCTAAAGTCACTATTTGGATATAACCTATTTCTAGGTTCCATCTAGAGTCCTATATGCCTAACTTGTATATGTCAACTATACCATATTTGAAGAAGATGATAATATTAGTGAAAAAGAACCTTATGACAATCTTGAAGGCATCTTAGATATGTACTTATATGAATGGGTAGTTATAAATCATGAATTTTATCCTTATAGAAAAATTGAATAACCAGGGTTAGGGGTGTACTATATGCATGAGGAAGGTATTGTTATACCTTGTTTAACTAGCACCACTTAAGAGGAAGATGTTCTATGGACTTTATTCTTTGATGGCTCAAGGTCAAAGAATGGTATTAGAGTTGTAGCCATTATAATTTCACCCTCAAGTCAAAATTACCATTTAGCTACAAAGTTGTAATTCAGATGTACTTTAAACATAGTTAAATATGAAGATCTTTTACGTGGTTTATAAGAAGAAAGAAGAAAAGGTGCTAAACTTCTTCAATTCAAAGGTGATAGTGATCTTGTGGTGCAAAAAGTGAGAGGCCTAAATTTAAATAATAACCATCATTTGAAAGCTTATAAGCACCATGTATGGGACCTCATGGAGGACTTCTTGGCATTCAACATCCAATCCATACCAAGAGAAGCAAACCAACATGAAGACATGATTGCAGCCATTTGAGCTCAATGTAAGATTGTATAAGGAGTCAAAGGTAATAAAAGTCAATATAAGATCAAGTTCATATGTAGGCTATCTATACCTGACAATGAGATAAGTTGGCTAGTGTTTAAAAATGATAATCAAATTATATTCTTTTAATGCAAGAGGAAAAATTCTAACATAAGAATCAAGATATGTTCCAACATCAATATGATGATTGGATAGTAAAACTAGGATATAATAAGTTGCCTAAAGGGCCCGTGACATTAGATATCATCTTTAATGTGGATGATGAAGTGAGGAATGGCAAATCATGTATCTCATCTAAATAAGAACATTATGAAAGAAAAAAGATCTTTAAGGACAAGTTGTTGAATTTTGGAAAGAGACCTACATTTGTTGCTTCATGCCAAGAATTTTCTAAAATATCTTCATGGGAGTACAAATATTTGAAGGGATTTGATACCAAACTTGTATAACATATTGTTGAACTAGAAGGCAATACAAAACTAGCTAGGTAGAAACAAATCCAAAGGTAGAGGACCTAATGAGAAGGGAATTATTCAAATTGATTGATTCAAAGATCATATTCCTCATCAAACATTCCTCATGGGTGGCAAACCTTGTGTTAGTAATAAATAATAATGGGGAGATATGTTTATGTGTTGAATTTAGGGACCTCAATAAGGTGTCCCTAAAAGATCACTACCTACTACCCTCAACAGAGTAAATTCTTCCAAAGGTTATAGGTTCTCATGACTTGATGGCTACTCTAGCTATAATTAGATCATGGTCAAAGAAGAAGATACACATATGACTACCTTCACCACAAAGTGGGGAACTCATGCATACATGAACATGCCCTTTAGACTATCTAATGCTAGGGAAACTTTCTAGAGGGCAATGGATGTTGCCTTTAAAGATTTGATTAATGACATGGTGCTCATCTACCTAGATGATGCCACTATTTTCTCAAAAGACCCAGTTGATCACATATCTCACATGAGGTTAGTCTTTGAAAGGTGCATAAATTTTGGTGTGTCTTTGAATCCTAAAAAATACAGATTTAGTACTCATGAAGGTAGATTATTAGGTCATGTAGTGTCTAAAGATAATATATCTATAGACCCTAAAAGAGTTAAATCCATCTTGTCCTTACCCTTGCCCAAGTATAAAAAAGGTCTATAGAGTTTCTTGGGAAAGATCAATTTCATAAGGAGGTTCATTCCAGGCTTTGTAGAGATGGCCAAACCTCTTACTCATATGTTGATAAGTTGCAAAGAGTTTACATGGATCAGAGAAGGTAAGATAATTTTTTAAGTTATTAAAGAGGACATATCTCATGCCCCCACATTTATTAATTCTGATTTTAATAAATATTTCTATTTTTATGCCTTATCTACATTGGATGCAATATCTACCATGTTGATGTAGTAGAATGACCAAGGTCTAGAACAACCTATTACTTCCTTTGCTCAAGCCTTAAAGGGATATGAAGAAAGATATAGATTTGTGTAGAATCATGCATTTTCATTAGTAATAAGTCTGAAGAAGTTTAGTTACATGGTCTTCAATATAAATATCATACTCATGTTAGCACACCCAGGTGTTAAGGTGTTTATAATCAATAAGGACCTCAAAGAGAAAAGATTTGGATGGGTGACAAATTACATGGAGTTTGACCTTAAGGTTAGAGTTAAAAATATTATAAAAGGTAGAGAATTATGTTATCACCTTACAACAAAGGTAAATCATAATAAAGATCAGGTGTTGGTAGTCCATGATTGCTAATAGGCAACTATAGACAACACACCTTTTAGCTAGACACATGACATAATTAGGTTTCTTGAGTCAGGACAATGTCTTATAAGGATAGATAGAGCCAAGAAAGGATATTTTAGGCTAAAAAGTATACCTTATGTCCTAATAAATAGATTAATTTTTAAGAGAGACATTATAGGCATGTTTTTGAAGTATGTGGAATCAGGTCAGATAGATAAACTACTTGAGTAGTTTCATGATGGTCTAGTTGGTGGGCACTTTTATACTAGGAACATAGTATCTAAGATCATAATAGTTGGTTAATTTTGTCCCACTATGTTTAGAGATGCATAATCTTGGGTAAGGACATGCAAAAAATGTGAAATATTTGTTGGCAAGTAGAGATTAGATACCTTCCCCCTATAGCCAATACAAGTAGAGAAACCATTTATGCAATGGTTCTTAGAATTCATAGGGATGATACACACACCTTAAATCAAATTGAAAAAGTGGATAATTATAGATATATATTACTTTACAAAATGGGTTGAATAATCTACCCTCAAGGAAGCCAATTAAATTTTTGTTTTGATCTTTTATGATAGTCTTGTAACTAGATTTGATGTGCCTTCTATGAACATTTATGATAATGCATTGGATTTTAGTAGTAACAAGGTGTGTCTGTGGGTATTTTCACATTGGTTTTATCTCAAATCATCTTCCAACTATTACCCATAGGGAAATGGACTAGTGGACTCCAGAAAGAACTTATTGAAGGACATCAAGAGGAATATGGAGGATAACCAAAAGGAGTGGAATATCATATTAAGGACTTCCCTATGGGAAAATAGAGTGACACCAAAGAAATATACTATACATTCCCCATATATTATTGTCTATGTGAAATAATACAATCTCCCTATATCTCTTAAACTTCTTGCATTAGAGCTTACACATCAACTTGAGCTCTTTGAGGATGATACTATGTAGGTGAGGTTGAATGAACTAAGACAACTAGAATAAATAAGAGATATTGATATGAAAACCATGTGGTCCAATAAACACCAAGTGAATAATTGATTTAATAAGAGATAATCCTCAAATAATTTCCAACAAGGTGATATAGTCCTTAAATGGGATGAGGACCATGCAAAACTAAGAAAACACTTCAAGTTTGATAGCATCTAGAGAGGATCTTATGTCATCATAAGTTGAAAGGAGAGAAATGCCTTTAAACTTAAAATATTGAGTGGAGAGATCATCCCATCCCTATTAATGGGATGTATCTCATGTTTTGTTACTAGATGTAGCTCTTGATCTTTCTACATAGTTAGATAGGTTTGTCTTTTCTCAAAGTGCTTTTCCACATGGCTCTTTTGTTGTTTAGTTAGTTGTCTGGTCTATTTCATTGATTTTATGTTTTTTTGAGTGTCTCATTATTCCAAAGGTTTTTTAGGAATCAACTAGAGTCCTTTTTTAAATCATTCTTTATTCATTCAACCATCTTGAGTAAGCTTGATCAATGACTAGGTTCCATGACCAGTAGGCTAGTCAAGCTAGCTAAGTTACAAAAAATGTTGGCCATTTTGGCCCCCATACCAAAACTTATTTATATATAATTCAAGATTGATTATAATGAGTATGGTGTTCATGGTATTAATTTGATTATTCATTGTGTTCATCTAGACATTTAGGTCTAGTACATACAATTCTAAGTAGGCAAGTTGATAAAATTATCATTACCATGTGTGAAGGAGTTAAGGACAAATGGAGACATGGGTATATTAATATTATTCCCATGCTACTACACACCAAATTTTAGGCCATGAATATAAGTGTAGTAGAAGATATGAGGTTTCAAAGTTAAGCTCGTAGACAAAATTCACTAAGTTTCCATACTTAGCTAGTTTGTAAAGAAGCTCAAATAGAACTAAGTAAGAAGTTTTATGATGTTATATATCACACATGTGGAATTCTCAAGACAAAATTTTCACACGAGCCTATTTATATTATACCAATAACATATGCACTAAATGGTAGGTCATGCAAAAAAATGCATCAAAAGTTATGCATGCTCAAAGATGGCCTCTTAGATATCTTTTTGGCATAATTGGCTCCATGGCAAGAAAATCTAAGAGATAAAATTAATGGAATTATATAGTTCAGGTGTAAAGGTTATAGGATAATTTTTATAAATGGTTGGCTTCATCTTTAAAATGAGAACATATGGTCCAAATTTTAGGACATGTGTTCAAACTTAGTGAAAGTTATTGAGGTTCAAAGTTGGGCTCTTAGGCATTTCTAAAATAGTTCCCATGCTTGTAAATTTGGCACTAAGTAAATTTTGATAAAATCTTGAGGACATAAATATAGCATGTTGTCTCCAAGATGTCAGGGAGTAGATAGATTCTAAAAAGTGTTCAAGGTTTAATGCTAAGCAAAGGTAAAGGAGATAGACATGCAGACATCATGCAATAACACACAAGTCAACTCACTTGAACATTTTACATACACATTTATAAAGATATAAAATCCATAATATCAAGTGGGCACAATGATTTTGGTATCATAAACAACTCCAATAAATTTAGTCCCTCCATGATTTTCATGCTTCAAGATTTAAATCTTCAAAGTTGGTTTAATAATGAGATATGCCCATACAGACATGGAATTTAAGCCACTAAAAAAATCCAATTTGATTTTAAATTTAATGTTTTTTGGGATGTCATATATGTCTTCATGGGCATCAAATTATGTTTGCACAAATTTTAAGTTTAAGACCTAATAAGTAGACATCGGGGTTCAAATCTAAATAGATCTAATTGTTGGTACTGATTTATACATCTAAATCCAATGAAATGAGGGCATGGATGATGTAATTAGGACTAGTAAAATCCAAGGATTAAACATGTAGATGACAAGTGTCTCAAATGCATTAAACTAGTAGAAGATCTATGGATCTCGCTCAATCATATAGAGAAGTATCAATAAATTTAGCTAAGTTAATAAGTCAAGATCCAATAGTTAAGATCTATAAAACTAATGGGAACAAAGATAATTTTTAATAATTAGATTTGTTTAAGTCAATTTTTGACATCTAAAGTTGAACACATGAGCCTTTTTAAACTAAGCAAGAACATGGAGCCAAGTTTGAGCATAGCCTAAGTTGAACCAAAGCCAACATCTCAAAGGATGCCATCGAGGCATACATGTGGACTGAAATAGATCCACTCCTAAATACAATTATGTGATTATGATCCTTTTCTCCACTCTCTCAAGCTAATATGAAAAAGTCAAAGGTAATCAATACCAGAACAAAAGCATAACAAAATGATCTAGCTGTTATAGCTGCATCAATGCCAACACTCAACTTGAAACTGACTTGATCTTACCATTGTAACTAAAAAATCATCAATGTAGAGAGATGTAGAAGGAGAAATGAGTGAATATTTTAATATTTTGTCAAGCTAGCCATGATCAATTGAGCACTTTCAAACAACCTAAATGTAGGGTGGTTGTAACTACTATGGAAAGTGGATTTGAGCTCAATAATGATCCCTTTAGTGCCAAAAAATTGATTTATCTTACCTTCCATTATATATAAATATAGCCTTTGAGCTATTTATTATCATCCCTTAGGTTGGTATAACTAGACTTTACCAAAATTGTATTATGCATCTCTTAGAGTAATGAGAAAGACATCTTGCAGTGTTTGGCAATCTATACTTAATATGCTATGTTTGCTTGATATGTAAAGTGGTCTAAAATTCCATTTGTAGTTCCAGGCTCAACTTGAATTCTAATAACCTTCTTTACATGTCATATACTGTGGCATAACATTGATATTTCAAGGATAGGATAGACTATTGACTATAAGTGTCTTCAACTAGACCTTATTTTCATTGTCTTTTAGTCTTAGTGCATCAAACTAACCTCTATGTGAAATATTATTGCTTGGAAATTAAATCAAACATTTTAATAGTTTTTTTATGGTCCATTAATGTGCTAAAGATTCAAGCTTATGATTGGATATGATAAATTCATGGTGCATCACCACATGTTAGAATAGGTTTTATTTTATGCAACTTCATTACCCGTTCCATCCCAAACTTCTTAGGTTTTATAAGGAGAGGTCCAAATTATCATATCTAAGGAGATAGCCTCATTAAAATCCCTAGATTTTTAACCCCATCATAGGTGACCCACATCCTACGATTTCTCCCATGTTGGACCAGGTTTGAGAGTAGGACTTGAACAATTCTACTTATATCTCAGGTGTAACCTAGGTCTACAGTAGTTCTAATAATGATTCTATAGATGATGAGAAAGGTAATTTGACATAAATTTATCAAGGAGAGTGCTCGCTGAGCGAAGAGGCCTAATAGGCTATCTGTGAGAGATTGAAGAGTGTGAAGAGCAAATCAAGGTGATAATCATTAATTGAGTGAGAAACATGTGTCCAAAGGTGATTAGAGGTTATAGATGACTAAGTTGGTGTTAATTTACCTATGGGGTTGGTGCTTCCTTACAATTTTTAATTTTGAAATATTTATATGGAGCTATACAAATTAAAATAAGAAAAATTTGCCCATTTCAAAACATGCACAAGGTGGAAAAAATACAAAAAGAAGAGGTTATTGGTGTTGGGAATTAAATAAATGGTCTAAATTTCATAATGTAAAATAATCCCATGGGTAAGTGCACAAAGGTTGGGGATAAAAATGGGCCTACCCATTAACATCTTTTAAAAAAAAGAGAGAAATCTCAACTTCTATAGATTATTTGAGATGGCTACACTTAAAATTTAAAGTTGATATAAGAAAATGAATTGTAACATTTCAATTGTATATTTTAATTTTAAATAGTCAAGTATAAGTAGGTAAAATATATAAAATTATAAGAGGAAATCCTATTTTTTTAAGAAAAACAAAGTAGATAGTCGATTGTGCGGCTCCTCATTATTTGAGTCTCATTTAATATTGTTCAAAGTGCTTTAGGATAAATTTAGATAAGATCATATAGTTTGTGAAATATATTTATTTAAAAAATTTAATTAGTTTTTATTAGTTTTAAAATTAAATAGATCCTAAAAAATAAAAAATGGATAGTTGGTCTTGAGAATCTCCCTAACCACTTCAAAAAAAAATGCAAATTGGTTTTTTTAATGTGTATATAAATAGACCTAGTTTGTGTCCATATGTTTTTTTGCATTTGGATCAATGGGAAAAAATTACCTAAACACATATATACATGTATTTTCACAACATATAGTGGCCTAAAAAATACATATGTAGAAATCATGATAGATGGAAACCTTAAAATAGTAAAAAAAAATAAAAAAATAATCATATATTTAAAAAGAAGAAAGTGTGTTTGAATGTCATAATAATAATTATAGGAAATGTCTAGATGAAATTACTAGTGTTTATGATGGAAGTTAGATTCTATATTTTACAATTAAAAACATAGATTCAATTGTGTTTATAGGTCTAGGCCTTAAGCTAGGAAATTCAAGCAATTTCTTAACCAAAATGCATGGGTTTAAAATTACATATAAAAAAATCACATATGCATTGTAATGCATACATGCAATAACATGTATTTGCTATTATATATACACATTTCAAATAAATGTGAGTATAAATCTTAAGAATACAAAAAGGTGAACAATTAAAGGGGGGTTTAGGGTTGGGGGGTTACTATTATATAAGTTGAAACTTACATTACAACATTTATATTCCTTATACTTTAAATTTACTTTAGTAAATATGAGAAATTAGGGTTGTTCTTCATCATCTAGAATTGGTCTCACAATGACATGACTTATGATTTAGGATATAGTTTTTAAAAATCTAATATGATCATTAATTACTCATTTTCAAGATTTCAATAATGAACCTATGGAGTTCAAGGCATCAATTTTTCAATTGATGTCCATTATGAGTAAACATATAGTCATTTTTAAGGTTTTGGGGACTTTCAAATTTCTTTTTAACATTTGTATGATTTCTATGTTTGCAAAATTAAAGTTTACAAAACAACACACACAAAACCTTGTTTATATTGACTCTACTTATGATTATGTCCCTTATAGGGTAGAAAGTGACACAACAACACCATAATAATTTATGACTAGGGTAAATAGAGACAATTTGGGGTACATTTAGGCATGAATACCGTAAATAAATTTTAATTAATGCCAAAATTGTGTGCAGGGGAATTGGTGACCCACAAACACCCAACCACCCCTTCATGTCTATTTTTCTTTCAAATAGGTCCATTATAGGCCAAAAGTGATATAAAAACACCATATCTATTTAGGAACAAGTTAAATGTAAATAATTTTAGGCATTTTTTTTCATAACCACCCCATTTATCTTCAAATTCAAGAAAAAAATGTGTGATTGTGTCAAATTAAGTTTCATTATGACCCTTACACATCCAACCACAATTTTATACTAATTTTACTTGTGATTACCTCCATTATTTCCAAAAGTGACAAAAACCATATCTAGTTATTATTGTGCACAAAATTTTTGGTTCATGCAATATTATTATACTTAGTAAATAAAACCTAAAAATTAATTGCACCAATAGGAATGGATAGAGAAGGTAAATCAAAACAAATAGAACATGTTTGCCATCCTTTTTACCTCCCCATGCCTCCATTCCAGGTCTTGCACTTGAATGATTTGATGTCAAAACTTGAATTATTAGGTTTCTTAATTATTCTTGACAATATCTTCCAAATATTGTGTGATGATAATTGATGCTGATAATAATTCCATACTCAACTATATCTCACTCTCTAATACCCACAGTAATAAATACTTGCATTGTTCTATCACAATCTTTTCTCTATTGTCAGATATCTCTCACTAGTTTTGACTTCATTATCTTTGTGGACCTACTATTTATGCATTTTTAAATCATTCACTCTATCTTAGTACCATGAACCTCTCAATTCATCTAGTTGTCTTGTTTCATTCACCTGCTAACTTATTTTGGTTCATCTCACCTCAACTAGTTTTCTCTAGGCTAAAGCTTCAATCTCAAAAACACTTCAAACTCTCTTCTCTATTTTTTACCACATATCATAGGATTCTTATATTTTTAGTATCACATTTCACTTACATGACTTTAATCCATCCCTCACTTAATCATGAAACTCTTTTAGATAATTATGACCTCTTTTACATTAACCTTTGTAACCTTTTTTATCTTTTATGACGAGTATGACCATGTTGTTAAGCATAGAATATACTAAGAGGGGGGGGTTAATCAGTATATCATGCATCTTATAAAAATTTCCTTTAACCAAATTCCACTTAATAAAACATTCAAGATATGCAATAAAACTCAAATAATAAACATCACACAAGATAGAGAGAGAGACACCAGATATAACGTGGAAACCCAATGTGGGAAAAACAATGGAGAACAATCTCAAGTATATTCATGAGAACAAACCCATAGGAGTATGATACCCCTTTGCTGAGTACCAACCTCAGCTACAATTCATGAGCACCAACCCATAGGATCTTCAAACCCCTTTGCCGAGCACCAACCCACAGGAGCACCAACCCCTTTGCCAAGCACCAACCCAGCTACTATTCATGAGCACCAACCCACAGGAGCACCAACCCCTTTTCCAAGTACCAACCCAGCAAAAATTCATGAGCACTAACCCATAGGAGCACCAACCCCTTTGTGTATACCACACACCTATCTCTCAATGTTTCTATCTCAACAAATGATAGATCAATACATCTCTTTCCTCTCTCTCACTTTTGCTCTTCTAAGCTAGATATAACAAATACAAATCATATTCATCTCTCACAATTTCTCTTTTAAGATAGATATTACAATATCAAATCAACCTCTCACTTCCACATTACAAATGGCTTCTCAAGCCTTTATTTATAGCTTTCAAAATGACCTTTGGCCTTCCCCCTTTGTGACCCTTCAATCTTCATGGAAAATGGTGCCAATCTTGGATGACCCTTCATATTCAAGCCTTTGAAAAGTCATGTGGTGACCCTTCATGACCAAAAACGTCCTTCCCACTTTTGTCCTTATCTTTGGTGACTTTTCATATTCCTCAAAGTGTCCATGAGAAATTTTCCCTTCCTCTTTTGTCTTCACTTGGTGACTCTTGGAATTCCCCAAGATAACTCTTCATGGGAAAATGCATCCCATCCTTCTTTTGTCTTTACCCCATGGCTCTTCAACTTCTCCATGGGCCCTTATTTTGTCTCATATGCAACCAAAAATATATTCATTAATATTAAATAAATATTAAATCACATTAGCCAAGATAAATAACATTAAATGCAATGGGGCCTTTATCATCAATAATGCTAGACCTTTGACATCAATGACAATATTTCCAACAATTTCCCCCTTTATCATTGATGGAAACCTCAATCCTGAAACTACCACATCCTATCACCTACACATACCATCATCTAAAAACATACAATAACTCCCCCTTACTATAGCAACATGTACCTATTCCCTATACCTATTATTCTCCCCCTTTGACATCAATGGCAAAGGGCCTACCTAGATCTAACACTTAGCTCCCCCTCACTTGATGCTAAACATCAATGGCAAGAAGTAATAGAAATTTCTCCCAACTCCTCTCACTGATCTTTGAATGTATCCTTTGATCATGCCTTTGAGAAGATATCTGACAAAACATATACATTGTTCCCTATCCTTTGAGCATCTACAATCAACTCATTTGAAACTTTTCTTCTAATCTCACAACCTTTAGCATGAAACCTTAATGTGTATCCTTGAACACATATTTGACTAACACTTAACATATTATTCTTAAGACCTTTTACATACAAAACATTCTTAGTATTAGTTCTACCATAATCCAAACTCAAAGTACCTTTTCCTACAATCTTGGCAGTGGTTTTATCTCCAAATCTCACTATACCACCATTGATCTTATTTAGAGTAATGAAAATACTTTTATCTCATGTCATATGCCTCAAACATCCACTATCAATTAACCATGGCTGATCTTTACCTCTCACATGCAGAGCTGTCTTCACCATCATAAAATCTTCAGGTTGTTTCTTCTGCCATGAACATGTCTGAACCTTCTTCATGATGAATGGAGATTTGACACTCTGATCCTTCTTCTTGATGAATGGAGCTTTGAAACTCTGATCCTTTTGAATTGACTCAAATACACTTCTACAATACCAAGCTATGTGTCCAAAGTTGTTGCACTTGTAGCACACTAAGGTCTCTTCATCAAAGCTTGATAGAGGAGCAAAAGAGTTGTGGCTTCTACTTGACTCTACTTAAATTTCCTTCTCCTTATTTCTGAAATTGTTAGCTCTTTTTCTATATTCTAATTTCTTGTGACTATATCCATTACAATAAAAACAATATCCATAGAAATAAGACCTATATGTATATCTCTGACCTGATTGCCTTTTGTAGCTTTGTTTCTTCTAGCCTTCTCTATTTGAAATGTCCTCTGTATTCTTCACTTCTCCCCTTTTTGTTTCCTCTTGTGTAAGAGATTTAACATAGCTCTTTTTCTTTTCAAATCTGATCCCTATCTTATCTAAATATGCTTTTTGACTTTCCAATATCTTATTCAGCATTTTAGTGCTATCTTCAAATTTTGAATCACTGACTACTTTATCATTGACTACTTTCTTAATATCTTCTTCTAAAGAGGAAATTTCAATAACATACCTTTCACAATCTTTTCTTGCTATTTCCAATTGCGTTGTGAGATCTTTTTCATTCTTCTTGGCTTCTTCAAAGTGTGCTTGTAGATCTTCAATCATTTCCTTTGACTCTTGTTCATTTTTCTCGATCTAGCATTTTAATCTTCGATTCTTCTTCTAAATAGCTTTTAACTCTTCTAAGGCACAAATGAGATCCCCTTCTATATTCACTTTAGCTTCATCCTCTTCTTCTTCTTGATCACCTTCATGTATGGCCATGAATAAAATCTCTTCTTCTTCTGAATCACTGACTCCACTATCTTCGCTTGAGCTAGGATCTTTAGAATATAGGGTCTTCTTCTCGAATCCCTTCTTAGATTTTCCTTTGAAATTATTCTTGTATGTAGGCTTTTCTTCTTCATCATCTTTAACTTTATTTGGGCATATAGCTGAAAAATGTCCAATCTTTCCACAATTAAAACATTTAAAAGGTATTTTTTCATTCATATTTACTTATTCCTCTTTTCAGCTTGTGAATGAAAAGTGCTCCATTGTCATTTTCATCATCACTAGAACTATCACTTGATTCTTGAATCGTAGCTTTCTCCTTCTTTGATGTCTTGAAAGCCACTTCTCTCTTTGAGAGTTTATCTTATTCTGTCTACATCTCATATGCCATGAGAATACCATGAAGCTCATCCATTTTTAGCTTGCCTAAATTCTTCATCTCCTCAATTGCTGAAACCTTTGCATCATATCTCATTAGTAGAGATCTCAAAACCTTTTGCACCACTGTTGACTCATCCAATGTTTCTCCAAGACCTGGAATCTGATTTACGACTTGATCAACTCATAAAAGATAACTTGTTATATCTTCTTCTTCTTCCATCTTCAAACATTCAAACTACCTTCTAAAAGTCTGCAACTTAGCTTGCTAAACCTTTCCATCACCTTTGTAAATATTCTCAAGTTTTACCCAAGTTTCATGAGCAGATTTACATTGCATAACTTTAACAAATTCAGATTCACATAAACCACATAAAATAGCATTTAAATCTTTAGCATTATATTCACTTGCCTTCTTTTCTATTAGAGTAATTGTAGATGTTTGTGGCTCTTCGTATTCCTCCACCACTGATTTCTATATGTCGAATCCAAGGGCCATCAAATGAATCTTCATTCTCATGCTCCAAAAAGCATAATTCATTCCATCAAACAAAGGTGCCTTATTTGTAGAAAATCCTTCCTGTGACCCAGCCATTGTACTTTCCCGATCTACCTTCAAGCTGTAAAACTTTTCAAAAAGAACCTACTCTGATACAAAATGTTAAGCATGAAATATACTGAGAGGGGGGGGGTGAATCAGTATATCATGTATCTTATAAAACTTTCCTTTAACCAAATTCCACTTAATCAAACATTCAAGATATGCAATAAAACTCAAACAATAAACATCACACAAGATAGAGAGAGACACCAAATATAACGTGGAAACCCAATGTGGGAAAAACCACAGAGAACAATCTCAAGTATATTCATGAGAACAAACCCAAAGGAGCACCATACCCCTTTGCCGAGTGCCAACCTTATCTAC
Organism: Torreya grandis; assembly: GCA_037957365.1. Lineage (NCBI taxonomy): Eukaryota > Viridiplantae > Streptophyta > Pinopsida > Cupressales > Taxaceae > Torreya > Torreya grandis. Next base: position 2,572,230 of record JARHVA010002274.1, read on the forward strand.
AATTCATGATCACCAACCCATAGGAGCTTTAAACCCCTTTGCTGAGCACCAACCCAGCTACTATTCATGAGCACCAACCCATAGGATCACTAACCCCTTTGCCAAACACCAACCCAACTACTATTTGTGAGCACCAAACCATAGGATCACCAACCCCTTTGCTGAGCACCAACCCAGCAACAATTTGTGAGCACTGACCCATAGGAGAACCAACCCCTTTGTGTATACCACACACCTATCTCTCAATGTTTCTATCTCAAAAAATGATAGATCAATAGAACATCTCTTTCCTCTCTCTCACTTTTGCTCTTTTAATCTAGATATAACAAATACAAATCATATTCATCTCTCACAATTGCTCTTCTAAGCTAGATATTACAATATCAAATCAACCTCTCACTTCCACATTACAAATGGCTTCTCAAGCCTTTATTTATAGCTTTCCAAATGACCTTTGGCCTTCCCCCTTTGTGACCCTTCAATCCTCATGGAAAATGGCACAAATCTTGGATGACCCTTCATATTCAAGCCTTTGAAAAGTCATGTGGTGACCCTTCATGACCAAAAATGTCCTTCCCAATTTTTTCCTTATCTTTGGTGACTTTTCATATTCCTCAAAGTGTCCCTTCATGAGAAATTTTCTCTTCCTCTTTTGTCTTCACTTGGTGACTCTTGGAATTCCCCAAGATGACTCTTCATGGTAAAATGCATCCCATCCTTCTTTTATCTTTACCCCGTGGCTCTTCGACTTCTCCATGGGCCCTTCTTTTGTCTCATATGCAACCAAAATATATTAATTAATATTAAATAAATATTAACTCACATTAGCCAAGATAAACAACATTAAATGCAATGGGGCCTTTATCATCAATAATGCTAGACCTTTGACATCAATGACAATATTTCCAACACATGTGTAGATAAATACTAGAAATATAATTACATAATCTACCACCCTTTATCCCTTATGACCTCTTACTAAAATTTCACAAGATAACTCTTCATTTAGATACCTTTTATAGGCTTCTTGCAGACCTAATTAGGTTTTTAGGTCTCATTTGCACACACAGTCTTCACAATATGTATAGAAAGTGTATGTACCTTCATGAATACTCAAAAATCCCTATACTTATACCAATACCTAAATAAATACCAAATATCTTGATTTTTCACTTTTTGAATCAAAATATATGTATTTTTTTTTTTTAACCTTATACCTAGGGTTTCTACAAGTTTTGTATGCCTAAGAGGGATTATAAAGGATTTTAAAGAGTGTCTAAAGATTTCAAGACTTATAAATTCCCATATAAGGTTTGTACGACCTGGATACAACCTATCAATTCTTATACTATTATTAGTTCCCTTTCAAACACATTCTAATCATAGAATTGATAAAGTTATGGGAATACAGTCTACTTGTAATACTATATAAGGTTTCCAATGCAGGTGTTCTTACCTCAATATCTTGACATGTCTTTATATGGATTAAACTCATTTTTGATGTCTATCTCCATGTTCTTTAATCTGTAAAACTCTTCAAATCCATCATTATTCAATCTTTCAACTATTCTATACACATAGTCTTGTTTGTGTTAACCTATAATAGGGTTTTAAGTCATGCTTACCTCCTATAGTTTTGTGACTCTTCTACATGATTACTTCACATGTATTAGGATGTTTAAATTACCTTCATAGCATGGTAAAATCACAAAATTTCACTCATCTTTATACATTCCTTTGACTATCTAAAAGTAAACAAATCCCTCTTTATCCTTATGTTTCAAACCCTACATACAGGCTGAGGGGTGTCAAAAAAGTTTAATTTTATCTTTTATACATTTAAAAACTTTTCAACCTTTTAATTGTCTCAACCCATAATGAAATATCTTTACCATGATTGACAACTATCTCGGATATCTTATGCAAAGATGTTGGTTTTAGTATGTGAACAAGGTATATACCGAGTTTATTATGTTGAAACTTTAGAAATTTAAAAAACAAAAATAGACATGTATGTGCCTTAATGTTCCATAGGAGTATGTTTATTTCATTTTAAGACACTTTGATATGTAAACACTTCAATCTAATAGTTTATTCCTTATTACCTTAGCTCCATGATTAGATATAAGATTCTGGTCATAGTCTGTAGTCTATTCAATTTGCTCTATAGAAAAATCATATCAACAGTCGTAAATCTTGCATTAAATCACATTGAAAATCATAGATAACATTAATATAAACACCCACTAGATTCAACTTCAAAAACATTCACCTTTATCGAATCAATTATTATAAATGTATTACTTAGTCTATTTTGAATAGAGTATAAAGGTCCTTGTTATTTCTAGTCTTCACCCTCTCCATACCTCTACCTCCTAAAATATTTTAACCAACTATTGACCTCTCAAATATAAGACTCTACTCCTTCTCCAATCTAAAAACTTATTCACAACAAGAAAACTACATTCCTTATGTAACCACCTCATTAATAACCACCTCAAAAGGGTTTACATTCAACATTATTGGGATTTATGACACTTTATTAAATATATGTACATCAAACACTTTACCTAACCTACCTAGACCCCCTATAAGACAATACCCGAACACTTGACAACTTGACACTATGGAACACACACTAAATTGCTCCTACATTACTAACTCAAATTCAAATTTTCAAAAAGTGTGTTTTTGTGGGAAAGTTTCCAAGACCAAAAAACACCCACTAAAAACCTACCTAATGACCCCAAATCCTTATAATGAATGCTAAGAAATCTAAATCAACTATACATGACCAAATTTCTTGTTCCTAAATAGATATGGTGTTTTTATATCACTTTACATGTACCTTGTTCCTAAATAGATATGGTGTTTTGTATCACTTAGGTCTTCAAGCTAATCTTATTCTTTATCATTCTCTTTACCCAGCTAACTGACACTACCTACCTTTGCTTTACTCAAACCTTCCTCATTTATCTCAAGGTGTTATTCACCCACACCCACTTATTCTCTCATGCTATATGTTTCATTTAATTTTTTTCTTTAAGTTCTAGGAAAGAGAGAAAATAAACTTGATACGGGTGTGGTTGAAAAACTTGTTTGATTGTTTGCACATTGAATCATAAGATTATGAATAGCTCCTCTTTGGATTGGGGGGAAGACCTATAGATAAGAAAACACTAAATCAAACTTTTTCATTAGATAGATAATTGGGTAGATTGCCTAGTGATGGATAGATACTAGAAGTGAGTTCTTCTTTAGGGGCTATCAATCCACATATTTTAAATAGTTAAGTTGATAAAACTAGAAAGAACATAAATTAATTAAAGAAGATTACTAAAACTAAACACAAGAATTCTCACTAAGAAAATAGAGTATAAATGATCAAATTATTGATAAACTAATTAATATTAGTACTAAGGGGTTGGGATATACTTTAAAAAAATATGAAACAGATCTGTGAATGGTTAAAAACACAAAAAAATAGATTTGATTAGGTGTAGGTAAGTGAAAATAGGTTGCTAATTTTTGATACCATAGGTGACCATCGATGGTTGGGGTGACCATCGATAGTTATGCTTCATATTCAGTGGTTATGGTCAATTATGCTTGACCATTGGTGGTTGGTATTTAACCATTAGTGCATGACTATAGAATTTTGGGTTTGATAAATAGATGAATGATGAGATCCCATAGATGGATTTCAAGAGTTGGGCAAGGGTTGGATTGATTATAAAATTGGATTAAATCATGTGACTATTGACAAATAAGTATGTGTCTTACCAAAAGTTGGTTGGGTGTGTGGCTGATGCAATTAGCCTATTTGTGAAATTTGGCTTGACTCTAATAGAGTAATAGTACTTGAGAGCTTGGTTAAGAGGTGATAATAAATTAGCTCTTAATAAAATGATTGATAATGCTTGATAATAGTGATGATGTTTATTGACCTAAAAATAAAATCCTAAATGTTTGAGCTCCTAATAATTATTACAGATGGATTTAACCTCCCATGCCTCTTTCACTTATAGGCACAAGAAAGATGTGAAAGTAAAGATGCAACTAGGCCATCTAAATATAATTCATCCATGTAAAGTCTCATAACATGAACTAGACTAGTTTATATATAAGGTTGGTGAAGCTTACATGCTCTTGGTAAAAAGGTGAATCCTAAGCATCGATGGTTAGGGGTTTCCAAGGTTGACCATCAATAGTGACCTTGATTATCGATGGTCAAGGTCCATAGGAAAAGGGTCTTGAAGGTCAGGGTATTTAGTTTGGTGAAACTGAGTACATATAGGTTTAGTGAGGCTAGATGGGTGTATGTTGGTCCCAAGGGGGGCATAGGTGGGTCTAAGGGTATTTTCAACATTTATAAGTGCAGATGTGTGTATTTTTTAGTGTCTATACTTTTATCCTTTTTTTGTGTGGTTTGCATGAACAAGGTACAAAACAAAAATAGAGTATAGGTCAAGGGTCCAGTTGTTCTAAGAGTGGGAAGATGTGTTCCCCCTAAAACTAGGAGTTAGTAAGGTGAAGTTAAAGTGGGTATGGGTTTGATAAGTGATAGATGATGAGTCATAAGGTGGTGACATAAAGTTAGACATTTTAAGATGCAAACATGTGCACATGACGTGAAAAAAGGGTGTGATAGCCAAGATCACACATAGACTAAAATTACTAGCATTGGTAAAAATAAGGATTAGTGTTAAGAAGAAAGTGACCAGTGTATCATGTGACTACATTTAGGCATGGTGGTTGGATATACTTGATAGTCTCTAAACTAAGGCTATGTGTTTCTAATGGGTATCCAAGGTAGGAAGTGCTCTTAGGGGAAAACACAAATAGGTCAAGTGTCATGGGTATCTAAGGTAAGAAGTGCTCCTTGTGAGACAAAAGTGGATTGATATGCATGAAGTGGCATAAAAGTTAAAAAGGGGTCAATATGTAAATGTTATCACTACGATCAAAGGATCAAGTAATAAGTGTCATAAAATTGTGCACTAGATGGGCTAAAAGAGATAAACGATGAGGTGATGAAGTGGTTGGGTTGGTGGGAGAAGGTCATCTTAAAAAGTGTTTAAAATCTAGGTTTGGTGTTTTGAGAATTGGTAAGATTTAGGTAAAAAGTAAAATGGGGGTTTTATAGGTTTTATTGACTATCTATGGTCAATTATCCTAGACGATAACCATCAATAATCACCCTGATCATTGACAATGAGGGGAAACCCTAAAATTATAGATAGTCAAAAGTAAAAAACAAAAGAGACGTATGCCATTGTTACTATCATGCTTTGTTGACTTTGGATCTAGTGATTTTAGTGTTGTGTGAGGAAGGTGGTTATTGAGGTGGCTTTTTCTCATTGACCAAAGGTATGTAGGCTTGAGATGTAGGGAGTAAAAGGATGCGAATGGGTAGCTATTCATACACTCAAACCATAGAGAAGGTTATGGAATGAGGTAGGGGCTGCATTTAAATTGATAATGTAGGTTGGATTTAGCTACTTGGATGTGTTTTTAGGGGAGGTCTAGACTATGTTTTCTAGTTCATATGCCCTAGGTAGGTTTTTTAGGGTTTTTAGGCAAATTTATGATTAGAATGCCAAATTAATACAGTGGGTAAATGATTTGGGTTTATTTTTAGCTCATTAGGGTGGCTAAGTTAGTGTTTGGTATTTTTGTTAGGTGTTTTTTCTTATGGAGGTTTTGGGAATTTTAGCCATGGAATGCCCATAGATAACCATTGATGGTCAACACCCTAAGAATGAGGGGTCCCCAAATGTTGGTGGTCAACATGACCACTTATGGCTAAGTAAGATAAGTTGGAGTGTTTAGGGTTGGGTGAGGTGAATGCAAGGGTAATAAACCTAGATTAGGGTAAAATGGGTAGGTCAATGATTATTTATAAGTTAAGGTAATGGCTATGGTGTTATTCAAGATAATATTAGGGTTAGGGTCATTTTAGAATCTAGGGTATATGAGACCAGTGTTAGGGATTGAGCTAAGTATATGGTTTGATGTAGGCTAGGGATCAAATCTAGATGTGTGACCATGTGTTGCATATCTTCCATATGCTTCATGAGGGGATGACTTCCAAGGAATAAGCACACATGGAGGAGGCAGGGCTGGGGGTGATGAGGGACTACTAAGATGTTCCCAAGGATGCATCCATGATCATAGTACTCATCGAGAGATGGGATCTTATTATGAATACCTTCTTGTTGCTAAGTAGGGAGATGACTATTCTCCCAAATGATATACATAAGATCACTCAACTCCCACTATATGGTGAGGTGATATACCAGATAAAGTAGAAAGAACAAGATGGTTTGGATGAGTATTTATATGGGGATGATAGTGGCTAGGTTTGATGGAATTTTGGAGGGTTTAGCTACATAACATTATTTGAGAGAGATTTATAAGAGAGGATATTGATGATTATTTTTGTTACATGCTTTGGGCTATTGGATTCAAGTAGTGGGACGTTTGCCTATGTATTACTAGGTGTATTGGTGGAGTTTTTACTTGGAAGGATAGTGTTTGGTTGGGACTCAATTTTGCTAGTTCAAATTTATAGGGAGTTGTGTAAATTCAAACAACATAAGAGATATAGTATTAGTGTGGGCTTGGTTCTTCATTATTGGCATTATGAGCACATCTAAGTTTTGAGATCAATGGGATTGTCATGGGTAGGGTATACATAGATCAAGTTCCTTATTAGATTTATGAGATAGAGAGATGATGTGGCTACATCAAGGATAAGAGGTGGTGATCATGATGTTGAGTGGTTCAAGGGTGCCCTAGGTGCATTGGTAAATATGAAAATTACATGGAGACCATATCTATAGTTTTTCATCTAGGTAGGATGTAAGAGGTAAACCCTTGCCATGTAGAGTTATAGGTGGATACTAGGGAACTGAGAGGGTGAGGTTGAGTTGATTCCATTCAATCAAGTGTGGCATTAATTTGGCTTGATATAGGCTTGTAATGGTAGATGTGGGTGGAGATGATGGAGGGGTGGTGCCTATGGTTATAGATCCAACTAACCAAGATGGATAAACAAGGGTAATGTTGGCTATGGCCTAAGCTTAGATATAGGTTTTATATGGATATATGACCACAATATAGGGCTAGATCACCATAATTTAGGGTCAAATTACCACCATTATAGGTGATAAAGACTAGACATAGGTATCCCTCAATATAGTTACATAGGAGAGTGACCTACTCAGACAGAGGGTTAGAGTAGCCATAACAATCAGAGGGCCACTAAGGATAGTAGCATGGGCATGGTACCTATCAATTATAGAGGATATTAGATACTATGAGGTGATGGTATTAGACCAAATACCCTAAGATATAAGGTATGCAAATTATAGAGCAAGTTTAGCTGGTGGGCCATTGATAACTACTCCAAGTTAGTGGGCTTCTATAGTAGATGAGGAAGGGGTCCTATGGGGACCACCACTAGGTACATGTATAAATAGGGATAATGGTAGTGATACAGTGTAGGTGGGGTTAATGGTAGTTGTAGTCCATGAACATGTTAAAATATGTGTTTTCTTGATGATAGCGATAGATGCATTTATATTTTGATACCAGCTTGTGTGTTGATGCAATGAGATGTATATATTTTTTTGAGAGAGAGATGATACTTTGGATTATTTGATGTATAGATGTATAGTTTATGGTACTATATATGATGTATGCTCATGGTTCATGTGATGTTCATGTTTATGTTTTATGATTTGTGGTTACATGTGTATGCTTTATGAGATGCTTGACATAGTCGCTTAGGCATGTGATGCTAGAAAGTTGGTTATGATGATCCGATCTTATTTATGGATATTATAGGATATTGTATTGATGGATGCATGTTATACAAGAATGTAATGGATTAAATTATGGCTATATGGATGTGTTTGATAAGAGTTGTTATGATAAAAATGAATTATGATAATGTCATGGAAAAATAGATATATTAGTATATGTTATGGTTCATGATGGCTCATTCGTTAATGGGGTTTATTATTATGATGGTGTAATGATATGCTTATAGGCTCATATGAGTTTATAATGGTAAAATATATAGAATGATTCCTATAGTTTTATTACATCATGTTTGGATCATTAATATATAGATAGTGTTTCTTGTTGACATAGTTAATGATGTTCACACTTTGGTGTGATGTTTGTTGTTCGTGATCATAGAGGTATAATGTGAATATGGTTAAAGATGAAAATAAATGAAGTAAGTAGGTAAAAAATTAGATGTTTATGAAAGAGATAAGAATAATGAGATTTATATCTACATTAATTGATGAAAAATAAGAAAAGGAACAAGATGCCTTCTCATTGGTCTAGATCAAAATAAAACCCAAAGTTGGATTGGTTTAGTGAAGATATGCATTTTAGATGATTAACATTAGCATGATTAGGTTGATAAATAGGTATATTTATCACATTGTGTCAAGAAATCTCATAGTCTCGTTCATATGATATGTGGAGGGAGAATGGGTGAAACTAGAACCATTAGTGAGACTAGCATGCCTTTTATATAGTTTTTATTAAAGGTGGTATAAACAAGTCTATGTTCATATATAAATTGTAGACTAATTTATGTGTAAATTATATTTATGAGAGTCAATTTTGGCCTTCCAATATAATTGATTTTATGAGAGCTAATTTTGGCTTTCAAAATTCTTTTATTTTTGCTTGGGGGTCTTTGCTATTTTGAAATTGCTTTAGGTTTCGCGAAGCTGATCGATGTGGGAAGCTTCCAAGAAATTGATAGCTTTGACAAATACTTTACTCATCCATCCTTCAAGGGAATGGTCTAATTTTATGTGATTATTTCAAATGCTTTTGGTAGTTGTCCTTTAAGGGAGCAACCCACCTTATGTTTGGCAATTTCAGATTATATTTCAATAGCTATCCTTCAAGGGAGTAGTTTTTAAATGCTAAGAATGACCAATAGTTTTTTTAATGAATTTTGATATTTTTTTCCTTGACATAGACTTGCTTATACATTCTCAAGGGATTAATTTTATGAAAGTAAAATTAGGTTGACATAAAGTTCCAGTTAGTGAAAAAGGGGTACACGTGATAACAACCATAAGAACTGATCTCAAAGAGATGGGAAGTACTATGAGAATCATGCCATGGATAGAGCCATGGTACCCAAAATTCAATATTAGGATATAAATGTCATGGATAATAAAATGATTCAATTTTAGTCAATTTCCCCTAAAAAGAGGGAAGTGAATGTGGTTGCAAGGGATGAGCTTAAGTTATAAAAATGATGATTGTGATCCCTATTTAACAATAAAAGGGACATAAATGTGAAGCATTAAGAGGATTAGGTTCTAGTTTACCTTTGAGAGAGGACAAATGATAATCTCTTGATCCATACTTATGGGTTATGATGTAGGTTCCAAGCCAATTGAAAGCAAATTTTCCCTTTTAGCTTTTCTGCATATTAGTTACATGTTGATTTTCCTTGAGAATAAGATCTCCAATATTGAATTTTTAGAGTTTTAGGTGTTTTTTATAAGCACAATTAATTCATTCTTGATAGAAACAAAGATGGGAAAGGTTAACCAAAAAATGCTCATCAAGTAGCTCAGGTTGAGCTAAATGTTCTTGATGATAGTCATTTTCCAAAATAAGATCTTTCAAAGATATACAAAGAGAAGGTATTTGGACTTCAAGAGGAAATACAACCTTAGATCCAAACATAAGAGAAAAATGTGTAACACCTGAAGGGGTTTGGATGCTAGTATGATATACCCATAAGGTGAAAGGGATGTACAAGTGGCAATCCCAACCTGAGGCATTAACCATTTTGGTAAGCATGTTGTTAAGGGTTTTGTTAGAGGCTTCGACTTGTCCATTTGCTTCTAGGTGATAAGCGAAGTTTAATACCAAATACATCATAAAGGCCTTAGAATTGTTTGTTTTTGAAGGATTTTCCATTATCGGTGATGATCTTATGGGGAACACCAAAATGGTAGATGATATGATGGGTGATAAATTTTATAATCTTTTTAGCTTTTATCAAGATAAGAGGAATAAATTCCACCCATTTGGTAAAATATCAGGTCATGGTAATGATAAAATGATGTCATTGTGAAGACTGGGTGTTGAGTTCATTGATAAAGTCTAGATCCCATTGTGAAAAGGGACAAAAGTCCATAGAAACATGAAGACTTTTGTTAGGTGCATGATGTAGATTAGTGTGTTTTTGACACTTGACACACTTTTTCACATAATCATAGTAGTCTTGGTTAATGGTGGGCCAGTAATAGCCCAGGTGGAGGATGTACTTAGCCACAATGAGTCCACTAAAGTAGCCACCATAGATACCCTCATGTGTCTCCTTGATAGTGTGATAGACTTCTAAACCATGAAGGCAATGGAATAGGAGGCCATCAAAACCACATTTGTAAATAATTCCTACCATAATAGTGTAACAAGAGGTGCTCTGAACAAATACCTGATGGGTATTCCTAGAGAGGCAAGAAGGAATTATGCCAAGGTGAAGGTAGTTAAAGGTTTTTTGATATCAGAGGTTAGGTAGAATCTCTTCCACACTAAAGATGGTAGGAGTGTTTGATTTGGTATAGGAGGGTTTGATGAGGTGATAGATAGTGACTGATAGTTTGGAGTCTGAGGGTGCTGATTAGACCTAAGAGGAAAGAGAAGTCATGGTATCAAAAAAATTATTGGTATATCATGGGGTGGTTTTAATATGGTAGTGCTCAAATGATGCTAAAATTTCTATAACTACTTTCTTTTATAGCTACAAAATCACATTCTTACACTGGTAAATGCCAGTGACTTAGTTGACCACAAGTTAGGAGTCACCAAAGATATTGATTATTCTGATTCCTAAGGCTAAGGTAGTTTGGAGCCTTATTACTAGGGCTTCATACTCATCCACATTATTTTTACATTTGGATTCAAGCTTAAAAGATAAAGGAAGTGGTTCACTAACAAGGGGGATAAGGATGATACAAGCTCTCCCACTCCACTAACATTTGGAACCATAAAAAAACATGGTTATGTGAATGGTAAAATATGATTGAGATAGAATTGTGATTGAATCATCTATAAATTTAAGATGGGGAGGTTAGGTGCCTATTAGAGGTGCATCAACCAATTGATCAGATGTGAATTTCCCCTTGATTAATTTTTGTTAGAAGAACTCATGGCCAAAATTAGCTAAACGCATGAGCCACTTAGCCATATGCTAGTTTTGGTGTTGTTTGGAGTGCATGTACTTTAGTGGGTTAGTTTTAGTTATGAAAAAAAATTTATGGTTGAGAAGGTAGTGTTGAAGTTTGGTAGCCATGAAGACTAGATCCAAGCATAGTTTCTCAGTGTGTGTGTACTAAGTCTCATACTTAACAAGTGTGTGGCTAATTTAATAGATGGATTATTATTTTAATTATTCATCCTGATGGGTAAGCATTTCCCCTAGTGAATGGTCCATGGAAAAGATATAAAGGTAAAATTTTTTGTCTTCCTTAGGAGGTGTGAGGATAGGTAGAGATAGAAGGTACTCTTTGAGTGTGTAGAAGGTATTTTGACAATAAACATTCCACTTAAAAAAGATGTCCTTTTTAAAGAGGTGGTATAAGGGTTAACATTGATCAAAGAGCTAGGAGATAAAATGGTGAATGGATTGTATCTTACCCTTCAAACTATAAAGTTGCTTAAGATTGGTTGGAGGTATCATCTCAAGAATGGCTTTGATTTTGGCCAAGTCAACCTTGATTCTTTGAAGGGAAATAATGAAGCCTAAAAGTTTGCTTGATAAGACCCCAAAAATACATTTCTTGGATTTGAGGTGGACATGATAATGGATGTCACTCAAAGATAATCTTGAGAATGACTAAATGGTTTTTACAAAGTTTAGAATTCTTGAGAAGGTCATCCACATAGTCTTCAATGATTGTATGGATAAGGCCATGGAAAATATAGGTAATGGCACATTGGTAGGTTATACCACCATTATTAAGATTGAAGGGCATTACTCTATAATATAAATTCCCCCATGGGGTGATAAATGTAATATTTTGTTGATCTTTAGGGGAAATTATAATTTGATTATAACTCAAGAATACATCCATGAGTTACATCTCGTGGCTTAACGTAATATCAATAAGTGCGTCAACACTAGGTAGAGGAATGCCATCCTTTGGGTAAGATAGGTTGAGGTAATGAAAGTCCACATAGATATGTAATACCCTGGTGGTGTTAGTGATAGGCATGATGTTTGAAACCCACTGAGGATAATCAATGAGTTGAATGAAGTTGATAAAAAGGAGGCATTGGATTTCTTCTTTGACAAGGAGAACTATGCAATAATACATTCAATGGAGTTTCTATCTAATAATCTTGTTATTATGATTAGTCATAATGTTGTGGGTGGAAATGGTTGGGTCAATACTAGGCATGTTGGCATGTGACCAAGGGAATGCAATATTGTGATCCTAGAGGAAGGTAGAGAAGTCTTGTAGCTCCTTAGGGGTGAGAGTTTTGCCTAGTTTGACAACATGGGGGTTATCTAGAGTACCTATGTTAATATCTATGGTGGGTTCATTAAACATGGTTTAGGTCTCCAAAGGTAAGGATTTATGGATGGAATAATTAGGTGTATCAATATAGGTGAGAATAGAATCATCATCTTGCAGTGGATAGTGTAAATAGTAAGAGAGTCTTCTCCTACCAACTCAAGATGGATTAAAGGGATGGATATGGGTGCTCTTTCCTTTTGATAAGTCAAGGGGTTGAGGGTAATCATATTGATGAAAAACATTAGGTGGGATGATGTCCTCATCCTCACCCTCAAGTGGAGGGGGTGTTGGTGAGGAAAGGGTCTCTTTTTCAACAATGGTAGGGGAAGGTTGTTTGGATTTCTTCTAATTACGTAGAATAAATCCAAGGCCATGTTTATCATGAGGATTATGGGTATTAATTGATATTAATGTGTGTGGCCCATGCTCATACCATCCTATGCCAAATCCTTTCCAAGCACACCTATGGAGGTATAGCTTTACAAAGTATAGGTTGTCTAAGTAAGAAAAGTTAGAGAAGATTGGTTGAGGTGGAGAGAGAGTGGAAGTAGAATTAAGTGTCTTGTCAATTCCCCCATAGATAAAATGTGTTTGATATCTCAAAGTCCCTAAGGGGGTAAGAGCTTTGATGTTAGGGTCATAACCTAGTTGGTGGTTAAACTTTCCATATTCTTGGGGAGTTTGGAAGAAATTAAGGGTGAAGAGGTGGTATTCTCCAAGGGTAAGGCATTAAAAGGTGGGTTTAAAAGGATTAGTGATGGGTATCTAGTCTATGAGGATAAACACACTGGTAGATGCCTCAGTAAAAGGGGAAGCAATGGCTTCAATTTCTAAGGGTGAGGGCTTGGTCATGATTATTTGTAGTGATTTGGATGGAGGTAAGATAATGTCATTAGGTTGGTAGGTCATATTACATGTTTCAAAAGGGAGAGGGTCAACTTATATGGTAACAACTTGACCTATATTTCCAAACTTGATAAAATTATAGTGGGTGGAAGATACACAACCCATAGCCTAGATCTAGGGTCTCCCTAGTAAAACATTGTACTAGAATTCACCTTCAACCACATAAAAGAGTTTAAGGATCATGTGACATCCCAGCCAAATGTGAAAGATGATGGATCTGAAGGTAGTGGTCATAGTATTATTAAAAGACCTAAGGACATCTAAAGTTTTGGACATGACATTGTCTAGTAGCCTGAGGTACTCATGGGCGTGAGAAGAGATGATGTTGTTATTGGCTCCCCCATCGATCATAACCCATTTGATGTGGGTTTGGTTAATATGGGTAGTAATAAAAAGAGGGGGATCTAGGTCCTTAGGATATATTGAAGTTCACTTCAATTCATTGAAGGTAACAAGGGTGGAGAGTTGGAGAGCACCTACAAAGGTCTCTATAGGTCATGAATCCCCTGGTCTGACTTTAATGGATTTTATAGCCTCTATCATGACCTAATGATGGTGGGGTAAGGTGGATATGATCTCATAGAGGCTCATCTTAGCTAGGATATAGTGAAGTTGTTTAAGAATGACCCTCCTGATGGATTTAGAGGGGTTAGCCTCTGAGGTGCCTAAGATGGTAATATTGGGCTTAGTTGTAGATGTGGAGGTTTACATCTAGTTTGGTTTAGGGTGAGTCGATGGGTATGTCCATGGAATGGAAACTTTGGCCTTTCATTTATCCTTATATTGTGATTATGTGACCACATTAATGGTATAGATAGAGGGGAAAGGTGTGATGGTGGGTTAGGTAGATTATTTATCACTCTAAGGTGAGAGTGGAGGATTATGAGTATATTAACGAATGGTTATTAGGTGTGTTGATAAAGGAATGGGTGTAAAATCATCTATTAAAAGATCATCCTCATCATAGAATCGGTGGATAATGTCTTGGAGAGATTTTTAATTCTTCATGTCACACCCAAGTGTCTTATGATAGGAAAAGATTTTATGATCATTGTACCAAGACAACTTCAAACCAAGAGGATCAAAAGGTTTGATAGGAGGTAATGTGAGGTAGGAAGTCTATAATAATATTTGAAGAATGGGTGTATAGGATTCTTATATAGGTAAAAAAAGGTTTAGGGATCATTTTTTGAGTTGGTAAGATGGGCATGTTGGTGGAAATAGGTTTGGTGAGAGATGGTTTAGGTAAGGTGGTATTTTTAGTTGATATATTTGGTCTGGGCATATTGGTAATTAGGGTGGATGAATTTGATGGCCTGACTATTGGTAATCTAGGAAGGACCAATGCATCAGATAGTAAGTGGGTTAGCATAATTAATGGTAATGGGTGACATATGTTAAAATGGGGTTATTTTTAAGTAAAGTGGAAGGGTGAGGCCCTAAGATGGAGGGAAAGGTAGAGGGAGGTAGATTCTTCATCATGTGACCCTTTAATGTTTTCATCCCCTTGGTTGGTGTGGGTTGAGAACTAGGAATAGGCTTGGGTAAGGTTAATTTCACTTTCAAGGATGGGTAAACCAAACTTTGATTAAGGAAGGCACCAATAGTTTTGAAAGGTTTGGTTGGTGGTGTTGTCATTGGAGAGGTGGCTATGTTGGTTGATTGAGAAAGTGAGTGGTTGGTATAAATTCTGATTATTTTGAGAGGTGGTGGGGAAATGATGGATTAGGTGGTTAGATGTATGCTAAAAGGTTTAAGTTTATTTATGTAAGCCCTAACTGTTGCCAGAAAGTTTTTTGATCCATGTCTAGTTTTATAGCCACACCTAACTTTTGAATGAGTTTAGAAAAAGGTTTGTATATTGGTTTGGCCTCTTAGGTAGCGGGTGTTGAGGAGACACTTATGGGTTAAGGAGGAGGGTTAATATCCTCATTCATTTCCTTAATCAAAGGAGGTAAGTTTAGATTGGGTGTTTGCTCTATGAGGGGTGTTTGTGAAAAAGTTACTCCTCTGGGCATGATGTCTATATTTATGGCTTGGCTTGTAGTTAGGGGAGATAGTGGGTTAGGAATAGTTTTTTATTTGGGTAGGATATCTAAAGGGGTGTTTGATGATTCTAAATCCTTTATGAGTGAAGTTAAGGAAAAAGGAACTTCCTTGATTTGGGCCTCCAAAGGAAGGGAAATAACTCTACCACTTCGATAGATAAAGTGGGAGAGGAAAAAGGTAGGTTGGATAGTAGGCTCCCCATGGACAAGTGTGTTAAGGATCATATTGACCATGTGATCATCATGAGAATATTAAACTTGTGTGTTCTCAACTTTGATAAGGGCATGGTTAGGAAAAGGTTTCTTGAATATGTCAAGAGCTTAATTTTGAGGGGCATTAGGATTATCCAATATGAGTTCCCCCTTGTCAATAAGACTCTAGATAACATTCTTGAAAGCATTACATCGGCTGACATCATGTCCAATTACCTAATGAAAATCATAGAGGTCATTCTCATTATACCAAGTAGGTGTTAGATGAGAAGAATCAAAATATTTGGGAGGTTTGATGGGTGCAATTTATATAAGGTTAGGTTTTAGTAACTTCTCTAGAACTAAGGTATAATATTATCCAAGTGGAGTGAATTATTTTTGGTTACTTTGGTTTGGGTTCCTTGTGTTTTGGTTAGAGGTAATGGGATAATTTTGTTGATTGACATTGGGTGGAGGGGTAGTTTTAAATATGATGGCATTCACGGTTCCCTTGGTCTTGGTTCTAGTATCGACTTGGTTACCTAGTTTGGAGGAAGAGATTTCATTGGTCTTGAAGGTAAAGTTCTTGTTTCATAGCTTCAATTTACCCTCATCTATGGCTTAGTTTTCTAGCTTATGTGTCATGGTAAAATCTTCATTAAAGGTTTTGAAGCTTCGAACATGTAGTGTACAAGATATATGTTTAATGTAGGATTGAGCAAAAAGTTCTATAAGTTTAGGTTGAGGCAAGGAAAATAAAAGATGATTAATCAAGCTTCTCCAATGGGTGACAAAATTGGCAATGGACTCATCATCAAATTGACTAATATAATAGAGGTCAGTGATAGAGACCTTCTTTAAAATGTTAATGGAAAAGTGATCTAAGAAGACTTGTGCTAGTTGGGTGAAAGAAAAGATGGAATGCTTGGTGAGGGTATTATACCAGTCGACTGCTGAGTCATATAGGGACATGGGGAAGGTTTAAAGGATAAGGGCATCATCATAATCAATCATGTAACATGCATGCCTAAAATCCCTAAGGTGTTGTTGGGGATCTTCCTTACTCTAAAATTTTGGAAGCTCCCATTGAGGAGGGTAAGGTCTGATATGGAAATAAGGATGAATACGTTTGTTACAAATATGATCATAGGATAGGATGTTATGAGCCCCTGAAATGGATGACTCAAGGTTGGTCATCTTTTCCATGATTATTTTCATTAGGTCAATTTGAGGTGGTGTACCAAAAATATTGTAAGGCTGATATTGTAGTTGAGGTTGGGAAATATATTGGTAATTATTTGGTAGTTTAGAAGATACCAAATATTGGATTGTGGATGCTAGAGGTTGGGTAGGGTAAAGTGGATGATGGTGGTTAGGTAATGGGTACATACCCTTATGGGTTAGGGATGTATCCTAGATTGGGTTCAATGGGTAACTATTGAGTAGCCTCAATTTATTGGGCATGGATGGTCGCTAGGTTAGTGACAAGAGGTAAGGTATTGACCTTTGTGCAAATGGTTGGTGAAGTAGAAAGGAAAGATGCCCTTAAGGTTGGTAAAGGGATATTGAATGATGGGTTAGGTTTGACATAGGGGAGGTTGGTATTTCTAGTGGTTGGTGCTCTAGAAATAAGTGGATTATAATGGGTTAATGGTTGGGTTGTCCCTAGGGTAGAGGAGTTACTGGTAGGTGCGGAAGGTGTAAGGGTAGTGGTTCGTTAAATAGGTTTGCTTTTAGCTATGGCATCAAAGGGGTTAGTAGATGAATATTCCTAGGTGGTCAAAGGTTGGGTGGTGATAATAGTAACAAGGATACCCATCATAAGGTGGTATGGCATGCCATAATGAGGATCTTGAGGTGGAGTTGAAACCAAGATATGGTGAGGGGAGGTGTTAAGATAGTGTTGAAGGGTAACTAGATTATTTTATGAAAAAGTGGTAAAATCAATGCATCCTTAGGGAAATACCTAAGGAAAAGTAGGGATTTCTAATAGACAAGGTTAATCTTCTACCTTGAAGACATACTCCATAGATGAGGAGGTAGAAGAGGTTGATTTAAGTGACAGCCTCTACTCTACTAGGTCTCTTCACTATTGGCAAGTGAGAACCATAAAAGAAAAAGGGGAGAGAAAATAATAAAAAACTCACCACTCAAACAAGAATACAAGAAAATGATCAAGGCAATCAAGACACACACTATGAAATTATGTTAAGCTTAGAGATTAGTTTTAATCTCACTTTTGGCTTATGCCTTAGTTTATGTGATAGAAGTTGGTTTGTAGATCAGGTACTAGAGAAGCAGCCTATGGTTGGTTTTGGGTTGTTTAGGTTCTCAAAAATAATTATATTAGAATCAATATGTGGATTGGTATTAGGGCTTACCCCCTCACTTCTTAGTCCCACAATAGTAAAGATGTCAGGTGCTTAGCCAATATATATTTATATCCAAAGTTTATACTCAACTAGAGTTGATTTGGTTCTCCCCTTGGTAATGAACTCCAAATAGGATTGTCGAGAATGGGTATGGTGACTACTAGTTGATGAAATCATATTCGAGTGTTATCTTAAATTATTTTTATGTTTGATTGATGAAAGTGGTTTGCATAGTGTGTGTAATAGAAGTGATGCTATAATAAGATTATTGTGCTTTAATTCAAAGTTAACTAATGTTAAAAGCAAGCAATGAATGCATTTGATTTCAAAACCATAATAAATTTTAGTTTCAATTATGAGCACAAATAGAGAGAATAGTGTACAAATGTAAATAAAATGTGAGTAAAGACTTTAGGTTGCACCGAGTGTGTCAGAATGTTTCATGTAAATTTTTGCTTTAAGTTCTAGGAAAGAGAGAAAATAAAATTCATATGGGTGTGGTTAAATTTTTTTTATTGTGCATGGTTGAATTTTTTTTTATTGTGCACATGTTGAATCAAAATATTGTGAAGAGTTATTATATGGCTTGGGAGGAAGTGTTTCTATCTATTTTTGCTTTTTTCTAGGTGTGAAAAGTAGAAACTAGGTATGAAGGTTGTGGAAGAATACCTATTGAATATGCATGAATTGAATCTAGATGATTGTGGAGAGCTCCTCTTTTGCTTTTGAGGATGAATTGAAAATAAGATAACACTAAAATAATTTTTTTTTATACAAGTAGATGGGTGGATTGCCTAGCATGAGCTAGATCCTATAAGCAAAAGCTTTCTAGGAGGCTGTCAATCCACTTGATTTTAAACACTTAAGTGGTAATGATAAAATAAGTATATTTGCCTTATATAAATATAAAATTGAAATGAAATACATAAAACAAAATAAAATTAATCAATAAATCTAAATTCTTTGCTTAGATGGCTGAAATAAATCAACTAGTTTAAATAATGCTAATGTTGGAAATTAGCTAAAATAAAGTTATGGTTTTTGATTTGGATTGGTTTGATAAAGGTCAAAAGAGTGATTTGGTTGGGGTTGGAAATGGTTTAATATGGTTAATGTTAATGTGTTCAAGAAAACAAGAAAGATAAATTGTCAACATAATGCCAAGAAGTCAAAGGGGCAAATGGTCCAAAATGAGGCCAAGAGGGCAAAGGGGAAAATGGTCAAAATGAGGCCAATAAGACAAATGAATAAATATTTGTCGAGAAGACAAATGGGATTTAGATAAGAGGATAAAATGATAACAGGGTAATGAAGGAAACAAGTGAAATAAGAAATCAAAAGGGAAAGGAATATAGAAATTAAGATAACTAAACAATAAGATTACCTCAAAGCTTGAAGATTTGTGTTGATGAAGATTGGCTTGTTGATAGTTGATGAAGACTTAAATTAATTTTGGTAGAGTTTTTTTGCTTGAGATCCTTCTCTTCAATATTATTACCTCCTTGATGATACCTCCAAACCTAAAACATAAATGTTAATAACAAAATACTAACTACTAACTTAACATTGGGTAAAGGAGAGGGGGGGTATTTATAGCATTTGATGTGAAAAAACATGTCAAAATAGAGGAATAATTAATGAATTCAAATTTCTCCAAATGATCTCATGAATTATTCAAATATTAGGTTGGTGGGGATTCCCACCTTGCACATGAGTTTAATTTTGAATGGGAATCATGCACATGGATTTAAATGAGACCAAAGACTTCTCCCCACCATTTATTGATTTCAAACAAGCATTTAAAGGGGTGTCACACTAAATTTGGCACCATTTTTTATTAGGGGGATGAAAAGTCCAAGGTGAGGTTATGGAATATTTCCATTTGGGTTGAGAAGTCTCCCATTTTGACAAAGAAGTCAAAAATGGGTGACCTTTGTCTTTCCCAAAGTATTAAAGAGGTAGGTATCTATTTTAAAGTCTAATTTCATGTGTGTAAGATAAAATACATGTTGAATAATTACCCCTTAAGGGGAAATTCACCATATTTCAAGGGGGAACTTTGTGATGCTATAATGAGGTCATTAGGCACTTTGGGAAAGGGTACCAAGTGGGGTATGGTGTCCCACATCAAGCCATGTAATTTCTAAGCCATTTCACTTGCCACATCACCTCCAAATCACATTCCATGTCACTTTTCATGCCATGTCATCATGAATAGTGATAGTAGGTCCCAAAGTGAATAGTGATGGTGAATAGTACTTTCAAATAGTGATTTTGAATGATATTATGTGACTAGGAGAATAATCATTTGGCTATGTTAAGGAGGGTTTTTGGAAGTCTTAAGAAGTTTTAGGGGGTCTCAAGGCATTTAGTCATCAAAAACTATACATGTGTATTGTTTTGGTGTCTACATTTTCCCCTTTTATTTTATGTGGCTTTGAATTAGCAAGATACAAAATTAAAAAAATCACTTGGTCTAAGGTTAGGGTGCCCTAAGTATGGAAGGGTGTGTTCCCCCTAAAAATAAGAGTCGATGAGGAAAGGTATAATCATGTGTAGGTTTGATAAGTAGTTGATGGGGAGGCACTAGGTGGTGCCATAAGGTAGTTGGGCATGTGAAATGCCAATGGGCTCACAAAATATGACTAAGCATAATAGTCAAGATTATGAAGAGATTAAAGTTACCAATGTTGATAACAAAAAGGTTAGGTTCTAAGATAAATAACAAGGTAATGGGTCCCTAACATTGGTCATAATTGATCAAGTTAATCTTATCAAGGTTCCTAGATAGGTTCGGTGTTAACTCAGGTATCTAGGGTATGAAGTGATCCTAAGAAAACATAAATGGTCTAATTTTTCTCATGGTAGTATAAATGTTTAAAATTTAAACATAGTAAGGTTGGTCATTGTTATCAAAATTTATTAAAAAAAGCACCAATGTTATGGGTCAAAATTAATCGACATCAAGGTAGACATGGTGAAAGCATGGGTGGATTGGGTATGGGTTGGAAGGGGATGGCTGAGCTGACTCCAGATGCACATGAAAAGTGGATGCTTCCTACATAGTTTTATAGATAGGAATACAAAAATAACTTTAAGCCAAATATATTTCTTTTGATGTGAAAGGCATTGGCTAACATGGTTTCCCTAATTTGATATGTAGGTAGGTCCAGGTGAAGGACATTAGAGAAAGGGAAGCATCAAAGGGTGGAAAAGATGGCTATCAAATAGTTTCTGATGGGTGTGTTATAAATGTTAGATGAGGTTAGCTCTAATGTAATTAGACTATTATGTCAACTATGTAAAAAAAATATGCAACCATAGATAAGTAGGTTAAATCATGAAATTGTAGCCACCATTTTAAAGAAAAGAAAAAGGAGAAATATGCTTTACCAAGATCTGGAAAATCTAGAACTATTGAAATTGCTTTGGTGATCTAATGGGTTCTTTCATCACCATCTAAATAAGCCAACATTGTGTACATTCCACATTAATGTCATTAACAAGCTATGGAAGGTTATTATTCAATGGTTTGGGGAAACAAATTAACAAAGTGGGTAAATGAGAAGTGATGAAGATTTTAGCCCTTGATTCTTACGTCAAT
Source organism: Torreya grandis (assembly GCA_037957365.1). Lineage (NCBI taxonomy): Eukaryota > Viridiplantae > Streptophyta > Pinopsida > Cupressales > Taxaceae > Torreya > Torreya grandis. Next base: position 2,593,930 of record JARHVA010002274.1, read on the forward strand.
AGGGCCCCAGAATAAGTAAGTGTTGAGTTTTTGAGTAAATTCAGATAAAGACACTGAGGGTTTTTAGAATATGGAGTGAGGTGAATAATAATATTAATTAAATGAGGGAGCAGGTTATGGATTTTGTACATTAAGGCAAGGGCTATTTCAAGGCATAAGAAGATGTAGTATAGGAAGATAGAATCAAGGGGAATTATTGGAAGGTAGGGTGCATAAGAGGGTGTAGTTAGCATCCCCACATAAGTATCCCAAATATTCCATTTGAAGGTGGTTTTAGTGTTTATTCTAACACCTTTGAAGGTTAGAGTAAAAGGGGTTAAAAATAGGTAAGACCAGAAGAGGTGGGGAAGGAATTTTCATCCCAATGGCTTAAAATCACTTAGGCTTATTGGTTGGTTTTATGACCTATGATCCTAGCCAATTGTGTTATAGAGCCATAGGATGGGTATATATCTTGCATTAAACCAAAATCGAGTGGAAGACCTTGAAGGCTGTAGCATGCTTAAAATGGGTAGAGGGTTTAAAAGGAAAAAGGTGATTGTGAAGGTGAAGGGAATAGTTGGAAAGGAATAAAAAGAAAGAGTTTGAGTGTAACATATAGAGGAATTATAAGAAGAAAGGTATGCTCCTAAAGTAATAAACTTAACTAGATTTCATGCATTAAGGCAAGGGAATGGAGGATACAAAGAAGCAAAAAAGGAGATGTATGCATAAGTAGTACAAATGGTGACCACACTCTAAAGAGGTGGAGGTTGAATTGTAGAACATAAGGGAGATCCAACAAGGGATCAGTAAAAGGTGGACTAGGAGATGGATGAAGAGAAAACAATGAGGTTGTAGATAAAGATGAAGGTGGAGAAGTATGGAATAACCTAAGCATAGTCATATAGGTTAGGAAGAGAAAGGAAGGGCATCAAGGGAGATGAAAAAAATGAAATGAAATGGAGAAAAGATAAGAAAAATAAAAGGTAGAAGATGGGGTTAGAGAGATGCACTAAATAATGACAGATTGGAGAATTGAAAAGGATGGGGAGAGAAGTATAACAATCATTAAGGGTAAAGAGAGGATGAGGGATATGGGCAGCCATTAAATGTTTGAAAACAAGTCTAAAAAAGATGAAGGAGAAAATAATTTGGTGATGAAAATGAAAAATAAGAAAATAAATAGAAGAAAAGGAAACAAAGAGGATGACATGAAACAAAGAAGCAGGTGGTATCTTGACCAAGTAAGCAAGGATAATGATGGATAATGAAGCAAAGCAGACGGTGGTTTTGCAGATGAAAATGGGATGAAAAATGGGAAACGGGTTAATCAAAACAAGGGGAATCAAAGGATGGGTGGACAAGAAGGTGAAGAGATGAGGTAGGCATCAATCATCTTGTTAGAAGATATTGACAAGCTGAAGGGGTAAGGTGGTGAAAAAATAGGGGAAAATAATAAAAGGGAGTGAGATTAAACTAAGAGATGAAGATTAGGGATGATAAGGACAAAAAATAAGAATTGAAGTAGGGATACAAAGCACATATACTGACATAGATGAAAAAGATAAGTGAGTATCAAGAGGGAAAGAAAAAAGGGGAATGTAAAAGGGTAAAAGGAAAATAGAGATAAGAAGAAAAGGGCAATTATGGAAGGCTTCTCAAGTGATGAAGGCCTAGTTAGAAGCTATTTGTGGAGAAAAAAGAGGAAGATAAAAAGGATGAAAGGATGGAAAAAATAAAATAAGAATAATGGAAAATGGGTATGGTGGGAAGAGTGGGGGAATGGTTGAGAGTGGTGGTACACACAAAGAAAAAGTGTAGCAATAAAAGAAATAGAAATCTTGCAAGATGCACAAAATGATGTGGAATGGGTGAGGAAAAGAGAGTGATAAAGAGGGTATGATAAATTGCCAAAGGTGAGGGGAGATGATGAGGACAGAGAAAGAAGTTTTATGGGATAAAAGGCAAAATTGGTAATAAGGTGAAATAAATTCAAAAAATTAAAAAGGTGGGTGGGGAATCAAGCTACGAACCATGCACAAGGAAATATGATGGGGAGGCCAATGAAGTAGAGTAGGAGGTGGCTTTGTGGGAGGTAAGAGGGGCCAATGGGGAAGGTTATCAACCCTTGTGTTAAAAGAGATTGATAATTTGGAAAAGTGGTTAAAAAATATTGACAAGGTGGAGGTAGGGAGATGGTTAGGAGATAGGTAGAGAAGTGGAGGAATAAATTTTAGGCAAGAAGGGAAAATAAAGTAAAGGAAGTGGTTGAGCTGACCTCAGCAATTGAGAACTACCTACATAGTCCAAAAAGACCTCAAGCCAATGTAGTTCTCCCAAAAATGAGGGAAAGACTTAAGTGGAAGTATTAGATGGTGTTAAAACATAAGGACACTAAAAAAATAATTCAAATCTTCCTTGATGCAAGATTCCATAAGAAATAGGGCATTGTTAGTGGTGGAAATGAGTGAGAAGAAAAAGGGGATGATAATTAGTTGTTAGTGGCTAAGCTACCCCTAGAAGTGGTGCAGTACCTACATAGTCCATGGACATTAGGATAATGTAGTTCAATAAGGTTTGGATGATTGGTGTTTAAATTGGCTGCCCCAATTTGATGGACCACATGGATTAGTTTGGGCTGAGGGAGAAGGTTTGGTAAAATAATAGTTTTGGGTTTTGGTGAAGGTGTCAGTTAAAGTGAATGGGGTAGATTGGTAAATAGTTAACATAATGATCCCACATTTAGTAGGATGAGAGATATAGATGGGAAAGGTAGGATAAATTATAAGGGAATACAATATGAAGTACCACAAATGATCTTCAATGAAGCTAATCCAAAGAAGAGGTGCCTTTGTTAGGAGGTTACACCTTCTAAAATTGTGTGAGGGTAGGATTTTTGAGATAGTGTTTACTACTACGAGCTGATTTTTAGGAGGTAGGGGTCTATCTACATTTGTAGAGCCATTGTGGCCAAGGTTCATAACTACTATGAGCCAATTTTTAAGGGAAATAGTAAAGTGATGACTTGTAAATAATTTCTTTGATGGTCAAGTAGATTATATAAGTAAGGAAGTTAATAATGTGGTGAGTGATAGAGGATGTACTTTGACTAACCCAAGAGATGCATCAGTAGGCTAGAGAAATGGTGGCCATGTTTGTATCCTTTGTCCCAACTCCATAGAATTAATGACTTATTGGTTTTGCTAAGTCAGTCTTAACTAATAAGAAGTTGCGTGGCCAGGATATGATGATCATTTACCTACTATGGATGACCTTTCAATTGGCATAAAATAAAAGGCTTCTATATTTGAGTAGACACTACCAATGGTTGGGGTTTGACATTTAAATCATGTGGTAATGGTTTGGTAGGAATAGGAGGGTAAGAGGAGCAAGAAGGTGAATGTATCACTATGAAATACCCAGAGTAGAGTATGATTCTCTCCCTATGGGGATGAATGTGGGAGAGGAGAAAAGAGTATAACCTTTACCGATTGATAAGATAGGGAATGCTACGGATGTTAGTTCAAGGAGTAATTAAGTGGAAGGATGGTTGAACATAAATCTAGTCACTAGATAATTGGTCTAATGCTTAGGTAGGAAAATAATGTATTCCTATGCATTGGGCAATGTGTGTGTAACCTGATGACTATGTATATGTCATTTGACTCCTCACATTCTAAACAAAATATTACATAGTTTGACATAAACATGTATAAAATGTGTTGTATGTTGTTGGTTGAATGATATGGTTATAGTTATGATTGGTATGGTTCTGGTTGTTGTAATCTCACTCAATGTCAAATGAATGAATATTGTTGTTGTAATGTTAGACAGTACATGTCATGGTGAAAACATCAACTAGGCACATTAGGATAAGAATAGGGCTTGATGTTTTATTTTTGATAAGGAATAAAAATAGAAGAAAAGTGAGATTAGCTTAGTGAATATAAACCCTTCAAACATTTTTCATGAGTATTTGTTAGTTAATAAAGAAGGTCTCTTGATCACAAGGTGCCATGTAAGCTCTAAATCCCTTGATTTACAGATAGTCTAAAGGGAAGATGGGTAATAGGTGGTGTGAAGGGTAATAGATGATATGTATGATAACCTCATGTGAATTAATTTACCCCTTTTATAGGTGGCCTAAAAATGGTAATAGACAAGTCCATGTCATATGCTAGATGTAGACTGATCAATGCAAGAAGCCTACATATGAAATCCGATTGTGGCTTTAGATTTTTTTGTGATAGTGGGTCTTTTGATTTATTATTGTATATGAGAAGCTAATTGATACGAGAATATTCCATGAAATTTCTCTATTTTTGATAAAGTTAACTCAACCTTCCTTTAAGGGATTGGTTTATGCTTATTGGATTTGTTTTTAATGTTCTTGATAGTTGTCCTTCAAGGGAGTAGTCTACCTTACATATGGGAATTTTTATTTTTGTTTTTGGGTAGCTGTCCTTTAAGGGAATAGTCTACAATGCTTAATATATTGACCTGATTAATTTTTTCAAGATGAAATGTTTTTAGATATGGACCAATCTAATTAGGTTAAGAGGTTTACCTTTATGAGGGAAAAACTTTAAAAAAGAAGGTTAATGATATGTGAAAGGGTGTGGTTTTGAGAGATAATGGCCATGGGATTCCATCTTGTTAGAGATGAAAAGTATCCATGAGAACCATGATATGGGTAGAGCTATGGTACCCATATTTAGGATTAGGACATGAATGTAATGGTTAATCACATGGTTCTATGTTATAATCAATTATCCTCAAAAGGGGAGGAGGAAGATGGGTGAAGATTAAGATATCATAATCAAGGGATGAGCTTAAGTTAGACAAACAGGTGAGCTTGATCCTTCTTTAACATAAAAATGGATGTAGATGTGAAGTGTTAAAAGTCTCGAGTTATGATTTGCTTTTGAGAGAGGACAAATAATAAGCTCGTAATCCATACTTATGGGTGATGATATAGGGTCCAAGCCAATTGAAAGTAAACTTGCCTCATTTACGCTTCTCCATGTTGGTCACATGTTGGTTATCTTCTAGGACAAGATCTTTGATATTGAATTATCATTGTTTAAGGTGCTTATTATAAGTGCATGTGATATGTTATAGATAGATACGGAGGTGGGTGAGAGTTGATAAATGATGCTCATTAAGTAGCTAAAGTTGAGCTAAATGATACTAATGAAAATCTTCCTATGAAGAAATGGGATTTCGAATTTAAAAAGAAAAACTACCTTTGCTTCAAAGACTAGAGATAAATGTGTAGCACCAGTTGAGGTTTGAATTCTAGTGTGATAGGCCCATAAGGTAAATGGCATGTGCAAGTGCCAATCCTGACTTGAAGCACTAATATCTTTAGTTAATATTCTGGTGAGGGTTTTATTAGAGGCTTATACTTGTCTATTTTCTTGTGGTTGATAAGGTGAGGAAAAATTTAAATCGATGCCAAATGCATAACATAAACCTTAGACTTTCTTATTCTTAAAGGATTTGCCATTATCAGTGATGATCTTATGAGGAACACTAAAGTGGTAGATGATATGGTGGTTAGTAAAGTTGACTATATTTTCCACTTTAGTAGAGTTTAGAGGAATAGCTTCCACTCACTTGGTGAAGTATTTTGTGGTTGTGATGATAGAGCTATGTTTCTACAAAGAATGGGGGTTAATTTACCCAATGAGATCAAGCCCCCATTTAGAGAAAGGCCAAACTTCCTTAGATACCTAGAGGCTATTAGCTAGCACGTGATGTAAATTAGCATGCTATTGACATTTAACACACTTTTTTACATAATCAAAACAATATTGGTTAAGGGTGGGTGAATAGTAACCAATGTGAAGGATATGTTTAATGATTTCTAGGCCACTAAAGTGTCCCCCATAGATCCCATCATGTGTTTTCTTGATGTCATAGGAAGCTTCATGGCTATGTAGGCAATGAATAAGGACACTGTCAAAACCACATATGTAAAGGATTCCCCCTAGTATGGTGTAACAAAAGGTAATCTAAATAAAATATCTTCAAGAATTCCTAGAGAGGTTGGGAGAAATAATGCCTAGGTTCATGTAGTTGAAAATTTGGTCATACCAAATGTTGGATGGGGATTCCTTTACATTAAAAATAGTTGGGAGGTTAGATTGGCCATAATAGGGTGTGGTAAAATGATTAAAAGTAACAAATATTTTGGAATTAGAAGGTTGAGAAGGGATATGAAAATCAAGGCAAGCCATTGTATCCACAAATTTATTGGTAGATCAGGGAATGGATTGAACTAGGTAATGTTCAAATGATTTTAAGATCTTGTGAACTAAAAGTTTATATTTTATCAAGACATCATTCTTACATTGATATGATCCATTGACTTGGTTGACCATAAGTTTGGAATCACTAAAGACATGGATTGTCTTAATTCCCAAGCTTTGAGTAGTTCAGAGACCTATCACTAGGGATTCATATTCAGCCATATTATTGGTGTATTTAAAGTCAAGTTTGAAGGAGAGAGGAAGGGGTTCACCATAAAGAGGAATGAGAATAAATACATCAACCCTTCTTTTTTGGCATTTTGAGCCATCAAAAAACATGGTCATTTGGTAGGTTATGTCATCTTCTTGAAAAAGAGTCATGATAGACTCATTTGAAAAGGCAAGAGGAGGTGGTTGGTTATTTTCTAGAGGAGCTTTAACTAATTGATCAGTAATGACTTGACCTTTAATCAAATTCTACTAGAGGAATTCAAGGTCAAATTTAGCTATGAGCATGAGCCACTTAGCCATACATTTATTTTGGTCTAGTTTAGAGTGCATGTATTTGAGTGGGTCAGTATTAGTGATGACATAGGTTTTATGGTTAAGAAGGTAGTGGAAGAGTTTGGTGGCCACGAAGGTTAATGATAAGTAGAGTTTCTCAGTGTGTGCATATTGAGTCTCGTATTCTACAAGCGTATGATTAATGTATTATACAACTTTCTCTTTGCGTTGTTCATCTCAATGAGCCAACATTGCCCCTAGGGAATGGTTGATGGTAGAGATATTTAGGTAAAAGGGGTGGTCATGATTAGGAGGGGTGAGGATAGGTGGTGATAAAAGGAATTGTTTGAGTGAATCAAAGGCTTTTTTCCTTCTTTAGAAGGTGATAGAAAGGTTGGCACTGGTCTGAAAGTTGGGAAATGAAATGGTGAATGGATTAGAGTTTTCCTTATAGGCTATGGAGCTGCTTAAGGTTGGTTTGAGGAGGCATGTACAAAATTTCTCTAAATTTAGTAGGCTCTACTTCAATTCAATGAAGAGAGATAATAAACCTAAGGAGCTTTCCTAAAAGGACCCTAAAAATGCATTTCTTGGGATTTAGATGAACATGAAAATGGATAAGGCACTCAAATATAATCATAAGATTAGTTAAGTGATCTTTTTGGAGTTTGGATTTCATGATAAGGTCATCCATATATTATTCTAAAATTTTATATATGATATCATGGAAAATAGAAGTGATGACACGTTGGTAGGTTGTATTAGCATTCTTTAACCTGAAAGTCATGACTCTATAGGAAAAATTTCCCAAAGGGGTGGTAAAGGTAGTTTTATGTTGATCTTTAGGAGTAATAAAGACCTGATTATAACCTAAAAACCCATCCATGAGCGATAACATCCCATGGCTAGCTGTAAGATCAACAAGTTGGTCAATGTTAGGTAGAGGGAAATCATCTGTGGGGAAGTAAAGGTTAAGGTAATGAAATTCCACATAAATACATAGACCCTCAATGACTTTGGTGATAGGTAAAATGTTTGAGATCCATTGGGGGTAGTCAATGGGTTAAATGAAGTTTACAAATAGGAGATGTTGAAGATCTTCTTTGATGATAAGGGTTGTATAGGGATACACGTGTCAAAGTTTTTATTTAACAGGCTTGGCATTAGGGTGAGTGACTAAGTTATGGGTAGCAATGGTGGGGTCAATATCAAGCATATCATTATAAGACTAAATGAATGCTATGCTATGGTATTAGATGAAAGAGGAGAAATCTTGAAGTTTCTTGGTATTCAATGGTTGGCCCAATTTGACAATGTGGGGGTTATTTTGAGTGCCCAAGTTGATATCTATGGTAAATTCATTTATCATAGTTAGGGCCTCAAGAGGAAGGGATTTGTGGATAAAAGAATATCCTACACCAAGGTAGGTAAAAATGGAATCATCATCTTAATGTCAGATGGTTTTTATGGTGGGAGAATTAGTCTCTACCATTTTAGGATGTACGAGTGGAAGGACTTTGGTTTGGCCACTCTTGTGGTAGATGAGAGGGCCTAAACTTATAGTATTAATAAAAAAAGTTAGGAGGGATAATATCAGGGTCTTTAGGTGGAGAAAGTGGTTGGGTTGGCAAAGATGTGATATCTTCTTCTATGGTGGTAATGGGTTTGGGTGAATTGGTGGATTATTGAGGTGGTTCATACCCAAGGCCAAATGACTCATGAGGTTGCAAAGTTTTGAGATGGGGTAACTCATGATTATTCATAGTGACTGAGACCAAATATTTTCCAAGCACATCTATGAAGACACAAAATAATGAAGTTTGGTTTTCTAAGATATGAAAAGTTAGAGGTAAATGGTTGGATGGATGATGTAGTGGTAGGGGCTAGAAGTGGTCGATCAAGTCCCCCATAAATGAAATTTGTTTGATGGTTAGGAAGACTAATGGGGATGATGGTTTTAACATTAGGGTCATAATAAGGGCCATGTCTAAGTTTCCCATATTATTTTTGGGTAAGGAGGGCATAAAAATAAATATGGTATAATGTGGTTGTTACGAGGTATTCTATAAGAATTTGGGAAGAGGGGATAGATGAGCTAGTGAAACTTCATCAACATTAGGTGTAGAAATGCTATGGGTTTTGTTTGGTGAGGTTTTGTTGTTGGCAAATGGTTATGTGGTGGATAGCGAAGGAAGAAGGATGTCATTAGGCTGATATGTCATATTCCAAGATGTAAAAGGACTAGGGTCAGCTTGGATAGTCACAACTTGCCCTTCTTGTTCAAACTTGACACATCGATGTAGGGTGGAAGGGAGACAACTCATGGCATGAATCCAAAGTCATCTAAGTAAAATGTTTTATTAAAAATCTCCTTCTACAACATAATTTTTTTTGGAATAGTACGAGGACCTACATAGATGTGGAGGATAATTATACCCAAGGTGGTAGCCATAGTATCATTGAAAGATCGAAGGACCATTAAGCTTTCAAACATTATGTTTTTAGGTAACTATAACTAGTCATAAGCATGGAAGGAGATAATATTTATGCTATTTACCCCATTGATCATCACCCTTTGATGTGGGTTTGATTGATGTATGATTTAATGAAGAGGGAGGATTAGGATCCTCTAAATTAATAGATAGTATTTCTAAATTCTTAAAGGTGACAAGGTTGAAAGTCTGAAGGGTACCAACAAAAGCGGTTAGAGGTTGAGGACCATTGGGTTGGACATTGATGGATTGTAAATCCTCTATTAGTACTTGGGAGTGATGGGGACAAGTAGATATTAACTCATATAAGCTCATATTTGTTGGAGTTTGGTGAAGTTTCTTGAGGATAGATTTTTAGATGGATATTGTATATCGATTAGGGTATGAAAGGTTAGATGGTGAGGCATTTAAGATAGACACCTTAGGTTTTTTTAAAGATAAAAAAGGTTGGGTATTATTTACTTTGGAGTTTACAGAGGGGCAAGTCCAAAAAATAGATGCCTTAGTCTTCCCTTTATCCTTTTGTTGGGCCCGAGATCGAGTAATCATCTGAATAGTGTGGATAAAGGGGTTCTCTAGAAAAGATGGTTCCTTCAGTTCCTCCTCTTCACTTTTGGGTGAGATTGAAGATTAGATGGGTTGAGTCAATGGTTAGATTAACAATGGGGATGAAGGAGGTTTGTCTGATAACAAATCATCATCTTCATATAGGTTGTGAATAAGTGGTTGGAGAGCTTTACAATTATCAGTGTCATGTCTTGGTGCCCTATGATATGAACATATCAAGTTATCACTAAACTAAGAGAGTTTGGTATGTGAAGAGTCAAAGGGTTTGATGGGTGGTAATCTCAAGGAAGAATTTTACAATAACCACTAGAGAATGGTTAAGTAATATTTAGCTAAAGGTGGTAGATATTTAGTGGTTTTTGCTTTGGGTGTTGAAGTGAGAGGTTATGTGGATGTAAGTTTAGCTGTACGTGTCTTGGATAAAGTGGTATGATTGGTTGATATTTTTGTTTTAGGTACAATGGTTCATGGGCTAATGGTAGAGGAGGGAAAGGTAGGTAGCTTAAGAATTATTGATGTAGTGGGGAAAGATGTTTTAGAAATCAAGTATGAAGGTGTGACTAATAAATGTGGTCGAATTTTTATAAAAATGATGGAATTGTGTTTAAGGTAGAGGCATGGGGACCCAAAATGGAGGGAAAGGTTAAGGGAGGTAAAATTTAGGGTTTTGGGCACTTTGGTGATTTTACCTATTTGTTTGTTTTAGTTTTTAGTTTTTGAGGGGATTTGATCACTTTAGTTATCTTGGTGGGTTTAGGTGTTTGAGGGTAAGCCAATTTGTAGGAGGTTTTACTTGGTTTAGAAGGGCTAGGTTGGTTTGCCAAAGAAGGGGTTATAAGTTCTAGTTTGGTTCCCTTACCTTTATCTTGACCTCTAATATAAGGTTTTACAATTAGAGGTTGGGTGGATGGATCCATCTTCTCTTTTGAGATAGCTTCCAAATAGGGGATGGATGGTTCTGTGATAGGGTAGGTAGGTGTGGTTTCCTCCAATGGAGGTGTGGATACAGTTGTTTCCTTTATTTAGATGCCCAAAGGAATAGAAGGTAATCTTTTTAATTATATTAGGGGAATGGAGAAAGAAGCATTTGAGGTAACATTTCCTTCATCAGTGGGTTCACTAGTAGCCACATTAATAGTGTGTGCCTCAAGAGATGGTTTGGGTTTATTTTCATGATGAGGGGTAGAAGGAGCATGATTAGAGAAAGGCTTGAAAAATATGTGAAGGGCTTGGTTCAGTGGTGTATTACGATTGTCCAATGTGAGTTCTCCCTTGTCAATGAGGGATTAGACAAGGTATTTAAAGGTATTTCACCTATTGATGTCATGTCTTATGACTCAGTGACAAGTGTAATGGTCATTCTCATTTTACCAACCAGGCATGGGGTGAGAAGTATCAAACTATTGGGGTGGTTTAATTAGTGGAAGTAGGATGATTTTGGATTTTAATAACTTTTCCAAAATAGAAGGATAAGGATCCCCAAGTGGAGTTAATGATTTATGGTTATTCTAAGTTTGGTTCCTTTGGTTTCAGTTTGGATAGTTGAAGGGGTCAAAAATTTGGTTCGTTGGGTTCTAATTGTCGGTCGATGGTGGAGGTATGGCTTTGAGGATAATAGTGTTGGCAGTGGCTTTGCTCTTACAATTAGTATTGGTTGGGTTGTTTATTTTGGAAGAAGAGGGATCAATGGATTTGTAAGTTGGGTTCTTATTCTTCAACTTTAATCTTCCCTCATCAATGGATCTATTCTATAGTTTGTGAGCCATGGTAAAACATTCATCGCATGTCTGATAGATTTGGACACATAATGTGGATGAAATGTGTTTTACACATGCATAGGTGAAGAGATCTATAAGCTCAGGTTGAGGAAATGAAAAGGAAATTTGGTTTATTAGGATCCTCTAACAAGCCATTAAATTGGAAATAAAATTATCTTTGAATTGTGGAATGGAGTAGAGGGTGGTAATATAAATTTTGTTAGTTATATTGATCAAAAATTGATCCAAAAATGTTTGGGCTAGTTGGGAAAAGGAGAAGATGGAGTGTTTTGGGATGGCACTATACCAATCTAATGCCAGTCTAGATAAGGAAATAAGAAAGGTACAGAGGAGAAGAGCATCATCATGGGAAATCAAGTAACATGCATGCCTAGATACTCTTAAATGTTGTTACGGGTCCTCCTTGCTTTAAAATTTAGATAATTTTAGCAATTCCCATTATGGAGTATATGGTCAAAGAGGGACAGATGGATGGATGGGTTCATTAAAAATTTGGTCATAAGAGATAAGGTTATGTGATCCTAAGATGGATGACTCAAGGGTAGTCATTTTATCCATTAGCATCTTGACCAAGTTCATTTGATGTTGTTGAGTTGGATAGGTATATGACACATTTTTTTGGGGCTGGATGACATGGGAATAACTAGTGGATGGTTAGGATGATGTCACATGTGTGTGTGAGGTCACATAATATTGGGTAGAAGGTGAAGCTATGTATACTTCTATGTTAGGAATATATTGATAAGATGTTATGTGTATGTGTTGGAGGGTTGAGGTTGGGGGGTTTATGTGTGGCATCAAAGTGATTAGTGGGTTAGTTGGTTGAAGGTGGGTAGTTAACAAAGTACTTATAGGGGGAAGTGTTTATGGTATGGAGAGTACTAATTTATGAAATTGGGTTGAGGTTGGTATATTGGTTAAGTTGAAGGTAGTATTAGAAATAGGTGTGGAAGACACCACACCAACAAAAGGGGTAGAAGTGACAAGGGGTAAAATTGAACCAATATTAGAGGTATTACTTGGGATAACAAGTGTTTGGGTGGTGGTGATAGATGGACCAATGGTAGAAAATGAAGCTTGGATAATATAAAGGTAGGATGATACAACACCAACCATGAGGTGGTGTGGCATACACTAAGGTGGATCCATGGGAGGAACCAAAGCCATCAAATTATGATAGGCTAAGGTGTTAAGATAGTGTTGTAAAACAACTAGATTTTTGTCTATAAAGGTGGCAAAATATGAATCACCTTTAGGGATTGTTGTAGGCACCATAGGTGGGGAATAATGGTGTGGTGAAGCATGGGGTGATATATCAACATCTGAAGTATAATCCATGGATGAGGATGAATAATAAGATGGAGGTGGGTTGTTTTAGTTTTTCACTTGTTGTCTGGTTAAGACCATATGATAAATCTAGAAATGGATAACGAACCTCTTTTCTCACTCAATGATTAAATAAAGAAAAACTTAAAGAAAATAAATTACACTCTAAAATTACAATTCATCTTAGGGTTTATTTTAAATCACTTTTGGCTTATGCCTTAAATAATATGAAAAGGGAAATTGGATTAAATAGTTCCTAAACAAGGTAGTTTATATTTGATTTTAGGTTATGTTTAGGCACTTAAGAATAAGTCTGTATTGGATCAAGTACATGGCTTGGTGTTCAGGGCTTGCTCCCCTCACTTCACAATCTCATAACTAGTGTGGGTGCTTAATCAATATATACTAATTAATAGAGTTTACACTCAACTAGAGACCTAAGTTGATTATTACCTTGGTGATTAAATCTAAGTGTGATAACTGAGAAAGGGTAAGGTGATTCGATAGGTGATGAAATCCTAGTCGGGCCTTGTCTCAAGTGAGTTTTATGTTTATTTTGTGAAATTGGTTTGGTTGTGTAACATTTGTGTACTACGGTTAATTTTTTTTCTTTTAATTAATCTAGGTGAACTAATTAAGCATGCAAGAAAACAATGTATGTAGTTAATTTTAACCCAAAGGAAAAAAATGTGATTTATTTTTATGAAAACAAGAATAACTAAAATGCACCTCAATGCAACATGAAGATGCAATCCTAATCCTAGGATGAATAATATTTTGATTTTTATAAATGCAAGAGAAATAAATAATAATAATAATAATAATAATAATAATAATAATAATAATAATAATAATAATAATAATAATAATAATAATAATAAAAAATAAAAATTTCTACTTTTTTATTTTTTCCTAATTTTCTAAATAAAAGAAGCTAAAATTTATGTTTTAAAAGAGATGAATGATTAATTTTTAGAAATGAAATTAAATATAAATGTTATTTTAATAATGCACATAAATTTCATAAAATAACTAAGGAACCCAATAAAACTAAAGTGTCCCATCATACGTGCCAAAATGTTTCTATCTATTTTTGTTTTTTTTATGTGTGAAAAGTATAAACTAGTTATGAAGGGTGTGGAAGACTAACTATTGAATATGCATTAATTTAATAATTTTGGATATATAATATTTTTCTTGGTATGATGACCTAAAAATAATATAACACTAAAATAAACTTTTTTGTTAGACAAGTAGATGAGTGGATTGCGTAGTGTGAGCTAGATCCTAGAAGCGAAAGCTTTCTAGGAGGCTCTCAATCCACCTACTTTTAAAAACTTAAGTGGTAATGATAAAATAAATATATTTACCTTATATGAATATAAAAATGAAATTAAATACATAAAATAATGTAAAATTAATCAAGAAAACTAAATTCTTTGCTTAGATGGCTAAAATAAAGCAACTAGTTTAAATAATACTAATGTTGAAAATTGGCTAAAATAAAGTTGTGGTTTTTGGTTTGGATTGGTTTGATAAAGGTTAAAAGAGTGATTTAGTTTGGTTTGTATATTTTATTATATGGTTAAGGCTAATTTTTTCAATAAAACAAGAGGGATACATTGTTAAAATAAGGCCAAGAAGGCAAAGGGGCAAATGGTCAAAATGAGGCAAAGAAGACAAAGGGGTAAATGGTGATCAAGAAGACAAAGGGGATATGGATAAGAGAATAAAATTACAAGATGGTGATGAAAAAAACAATTGAAATAATAAATCAAAATGGAAAGGAATATAGAAATTAAGAAAAATAAACAACAAGATTAACTCAATGTTTGAAGATGCTTATTGATGAAGATTGGCTTGTTGATAGTTGATGCAGACTTGCAGTAATTTTGGTAGAGTTTTGTTTCTTGAGCTCCTTCTCTTCAATATTATGACTTCCTTGATGATACCTCTAAACTTGAAATAAAAATGTTAATAAAAAAATACTAACTTCCAACTTAACCTTGGGTGAAGGATAAGGTGGGTATTTACAACATTTGATGTGAAGAAACATGCCAAAATAGAGGAATAGTGAAGAAATTTCAATTTATCCAAGTGGGTTAATGAATTATTCAAGGATGAGGTTTTTGAGGATTCCCACTTTGATCATAAGTCTCCTATTTTGGGTTGGTGTGTCTGCCACCTTGCACATGAGTCTAATTTTGAATGGGAATCATGCACATGGGTTTAAATGAGACCAAAGACTTCTCCCCACCCTTTCTTGATTTCACACAAGAAATTAAAGGGGTGGCACACAAAATGTGGTTTCATTTTCCATTTAGGGGATGAAAATTCTAAGGTTAGGTTGTGGACAATTCCTATTTGGGTTGAGAACTCTCCCATTTCGTCTAAAAAGTCAAAAATGGGTGCCCTTTGTCTTTCTCAAAGTCTTAAAGAGGTAGGTATCTATTTTAAAGTCTAATTTCATGTGGGGAAGACAAAATAAATGTTGAATAATGACCCTTTAAGGTGAAATTCACCATATTTCAATGGGGAACTTTGTGATATTGAAATGAGGTCATTAGGCACTTTGGGAAAGGTTTCCAAGTGGGGTATGGTGTCTTACATCAATCCATGGTATTTCTAATCCATGTCACCTACCACATCACCTATAAATCACATTCCATGTCACTTTCTATGTAATTATGCCATGTCACTTGCCATGTCATCATGAATAGTGATAGTGTGTCCCATAGTGAATAGTGATAGTGAGTAATACTTTTGAATAGTACTTTCAAATAGTGATTTTAAATGATATTGTGTGACTAGGAGAATAATTATTTGGTTAGGTTAAGGAGGGTTTTGGGAAGGTTTAGGAAGTTTTAGGGGGTCTTGAGGCATTTAGTCATAAAAAACTATAAATGTGTAGTTTTTTAGTGTCTACAGGAAGACCTACAGATAAGAAATCACTAAAGCAAACTTTTTAATTAGATAGATAGTTGGGTGGATTACCTAGTGATAGATAGATCTCAGAAGGGATAGATTATTTAGGGGATATAAATCCTCATGTTTTAATTAGTTAAGTTAATAAAATTAGAAATAAGGTACTTACATCAATTAAATAAGATTACTAAAATTGGACACAAGAATGCTCGCTAAGAAAATATACTATAAATGATAAAATTAGTGATAAAAATAATAATAATAGTACTAAGGGGTTGAGGTTTAATTCATAAAATATAAAAGGGGTCTATGAGTGGTCAGAAATATAGAAAACTAGATTTGATTGGGTGTAAGTGGGGGAAAATAGGTTGCTGATTTTTCATTCCATAATTGACCATCAATGGTTAGGTTGATCATTGGTGGTTATGATTAATAATCAGTGGTTTGGGTCTGGCCATAAATGGTTATGACTGACTATCGATAGTTGGGTTTTGACCATCAATGGTTGACTATGGAATTATGGGTTTGATAAATAGATGAATGATGGGATCCCATAGATGGATTCCAAGAGTTGGGTAAGGGATAGGTTGATTGTGAAATAGGATTAAATCACATGGATATTGAAAAAAAAGTATGTGTCTTACTAGAAGTTGGTTGGGTGGGTGGTTGATGTAGTTAGCCTACCAATGGAATCAGTTTTGACTCTGATAGAGTAATGGTACCTTAGAGCTTAGTTGAGAGGCAATAATAAGTTAGCTCCAAATAAGATGGTTGATAATGGTTGATAATGTTTATGACATTGATTGACCCAATTGAACTACAAAAAAAAAAAAAAAAAACACTTGGATGCTTGAACTCTTGATAATTATTATAGATGTATTTAACCTCTTAGGCCTCTTTCTCTTATAGGTACAAGCAAGAGGTAGAAGTGAAGGTATAACTAGGCTATTTAAATATTATTCATTCATGTAAAGGGTCCAACACAAATTAGACCAATTTATATTTAGAAGAGGGTCAGTGAAGCTTGTGTGCTCTTGGTGAAAAGGTGGATCTTAACCATCAATTGTAAAGGGTCCTATTGCTGACCAATGGTGGTCACCCTGACCATCAACTATCAAGGTCCACTAGAAAAGGGTCTTAAAGGTTAGGGTTATTCAATTTTGTGAAACTAAGTGTAGATATGTTTGGTGAGGTCGAATGGGTGTAGGTTGGTTCTAAGGGGGGCCTAGGTGGGTCTAGGGGTATTTTTGATATTTATAAGCACATGTGTGTAAATTTTTTATGTCTACACTATATTTCTTCATTTCT
Source organism: Torreya grandis (assembly GCA_037957365.1). Taxonomy (NCBI): domain Eukaryota; kingdom Viridiplantae; phylum Streptophyta; class Pinopsida; order Cupressales; family Taxaceae; genus Torreya; species Torreya grandis. Next base: position 2,611,066 of record JARHVA010002274.1, read on the forward strand.
CTCTTGAGTTACAAAGAAACTTCTTTTGCCTTCTTTCCTCTCTCTTTGCTTGCACCTTTCATCTCTTCACCAATAGTTTGATTGGCCACTTGAGTGGCTTATTTCTCATCACCCATCCATTTTATGGGTTCCCCATTTCTTTTATCTTCTCTATCATAACCATCAACTTATCCATTTGATGTCACATCTATTGCATCTCTTTCTCCATCTCTATTATCTTTTTAGTGTTTTATTGTACCATCTTCTTATGGTAGCTTACATCACTCTTGAATTGTTTCTTCATTTATATCTTTCCTTATCTCCTTGAAGATGTCTAAAAATTATTTAGACTCATCTAGACCTATACCTCTTTCTAATAATTCTTCACTCATTTTCCACATTTTGACCTCTCATTGGGTCTATCTCATTCTTTCATGACCTCAATGGGTCTCTCTTCTTATCCTTTCACAAGGACTTCTTATCTCTCCTCAAGGTAAAATATGAGATCCTCTTTGAAATTTATCAACATATCTATCACTTATTCATGATTTTAACTAGTTATAGAGATACGACCTTATCATATCTTACATGCAACTTTAATACTATCTCATCATCATATCAAGAACTCAAATGAAATAAAAAAACATAATTTATAATTTTTTAATTGTTGGTTATCATTTATTTCTCTTCCCATGAAATTTAAAATTTATTTGATACCAAAATGATTTATATAATCATTCCATACTCTGATATATCTCACTCTCTAATACCTACAGTCATAAATCCTTACATTGTTCCATCACAATCTTTTCTCTATTATTAGCTATCTCTCACTAGTTTTAAATTAAATCTATTTATGAACCTAATATTTAGTAATTTTGATATAATTAACTTTATATTATCACCATAAACCTATTAATTCATCTAGTTGTCTTATTTCATTCATCTGCTAACCTCTTTTAGTTCATCTTACCTCAACTAGTTTTCTCTAGGCTAAAGCTTCAATCTCAAAAACACTTCAAACTCTCTTCTCTATTTATTAACACATATATGAGGCTTATTATATTTTTAGGATCTAATTTCAATTTCATTAATTTAATCCATCCCTCACTTATTCATGAAACTCTTTTAGATAACTCTAACCTCTTTTGCATTAACCTTTGTATCCTTTTTTAATCTTTTTTGACTAGTATGGCCATGTACAAATAAAAATTAGAAATATAATGACATAATATGCCACCATTTATCATTTATGACCTATTGCTAAAATATGACAATCTAAATCTTCATTTAGATACCTTTTATAGTCTTCTTGCAGACCTAATTAGGTCTTTAGGTCTCATTTACACATAGTCTTCACAATACGTACCGAAAGTGTCTATACCTTCATGAATCCTCTAAAATACCTTTCTTTATACTAATATCTAACTAACTACCAAATTTATTGATTTTTCACTAGTTGAATCAAAAGATATGCCTTTTTTTGTGTTTTTACCCTATACCTAGGGTTTTTGCAAGGTTTGTATGCCTGAGAGGGCTTATAAAGGATTTTATAGAGTTTTTAAAGCTTTCAAGACTTATAAATTCCTATATAAGGTTTTTATGACCTATATGAAACCTCTCAATTCTTATACTATGCTTAGTTCCCTTTTAAACACGTTCTAATCATAGAATTTCTAAAGTTATGGGAATACAGTCTGCTTGCAATATTATATACAAGGTTTCCAATGCATGTGTTCTTACCTAAATCTATTGGCATGTCTCTATGTTCATATAAATAATTTTTTTATGTCTATCTCCATGGTATTTAAGCTACAAAACTCTTTGAATCCATCATTATTCAATCTTTCAACTATTCATACACATAGCCTTGCTTGTGTTCACTTACAATAGGGTTTTAATTCAAATTTACCTCATATTGTTTTGTGACTCTTATATAGAGTTCCTTCACATTTATTATGTTGTTTAAATTACCTTCATAATGTGGTTAAATCCCAAACTTTCACTCATCTTTATATATGCCTTTAACTGTCTAAAACTAAACAATCCATCTTTATCCTTACATGTATTTCATACCCTACATATAGGCTGAGGGGTGTAAAAAAAATTTCCTTTTATCTTTTAGACATTTAAAAACTTTTTTTAACCTTTCCATTATCTAAAACCATCATGAAATCTCTTTACCATGATTCACAACTATCTTGGAGATCTTATGGAAAGATGTTGGATGTTGTAGTATGTGAATAGGGTATATACAGAGTTTATTATCTTTAAACTTTAGAACTATAGAAAATAAAAAATAGACACGTATGTGCCTTAATACTCCATAGTAGTATGTTTATTTCATTTTAAGACATTTTGATATGCAAACACTTCAATATGATAGTTTATTCCTTATTATCTTGTCTCTATGAGTAAATGCAAGATTTTGGTCATCATTTGTAGTCTATTCAATTTGATTTATAGAAAAATCATATCAATAATCTTAAATCTTTTATTAAATCACATTGTAAATCTTAGACCACATTAATATAAACACCCACTAGATTCAACTTCAAAAACATTCACCTTTATTGACTCAATTCTTATATATGTACTACTTAGTCTCTTTTCAATAGAGTAAAAAGGTCCTTATTTCTAGTCTTCACCTTATTTATTCCTCTACCTCCTCAAACATTCTAAATAACTACTAAACTCTTTAATATGATAATCTACTCCTTTTCCAATCTAAAAAATCAGTCAAAACAAGAAAATTGCCTTTCTTATGTAACTACCTCATTGATAACCACCTCAAAAGGGCTTACATTCCACATTCTTGGATTTATGACACTTTATTAAAGAAATGTATAATAAAAATTTTCCCTAACCTACCTAGACCCCATATAAGACCTTACCCTAACACTTGACAACTTGACACTATTAGACACAAACTAAATTTCTCTTACATTGCTAACTCAAATTTACATTTTCAGAAAAGGAGTTTTGGTAGGAAAGTTCCCAAGACCAAAAAACACCCACTAAAACTTCCTAATGACTCTAAAGCCTTATAAGTCATGATAATAAATATAAATCAACTATGCATGACCAAATTTGTAAAATGTGTTTTATGCCCCTACATCAATAATGGCTTGTATGAGAGTTAGAATGTTGTTATGGTTGTAATAAGAGTGACAATATGAGATCTTGATGGCTTTATAAACTATTTATGATTAGCTTAGCCATGGACCAAGAATGGCCTTTTATAAGAAAATGGAGGTAATTGTAAATGAATTTTAAATTATTTATAAGTCTCTAGTTTAGATACTTCTAGAGTCTCAGGGGATCTTCTCTAGTTCTAGAGATTTCTTTATTGGTTTAGGGGATAATGAGGGGATTAGATAGGAATTAATGAGGTTTAAGATTCATAAAGATGTAGTAATAGCTAAGTTGGTAGGGTAGATAGGGTGGTAGGTGAATAAATATGAATTCTAAATTGTCAAGTTGGTTTAAAGGGTAGGTTGGTAGGTAATAAGATCTATTAGAGGTTTAAAGGGGAGATTAATTTATTTTAAGATGGGATAAAGGCTTATAAGATATAAGAATGAGATGGGGATTGTTAGTATATAGGAAATACAAAAATTGGTCCATATTAGTGGGAATTAGTATATTTAGTAGGGTGATCACAATTTAGTGTATACAATTTACCCTTGTTTGAAAGGGTATTGAGAGTCGAGGAGTAATGGTCTTTCAAATAAAAGGCATGGTGTTAGATGGTGTCAAATTTCAAATGTTAGTAGGATACAATTCCCCCTTGAGGGATCATATAGGGAAAAATCAACCTAGATGGTCACTCAAACAAAAAGACCAAGGTGGGATGAGACTTGTATCTGAATGGGTTTGGGATTCCCCAATTCACCAAATGGATGCCCTAAGAGTGATAATGATAAATTTGCTTGAGTGATGGGTTCTAGAAAAATGATGAATGTCTAGAAAGTATCATGACTAATAGATTGACATTGATTAAATAGGTTGGATTCAAGCTAATGATAAGTCCCATAGTAAGGATAAATGCTAGGGGAAACTTGAAAGGGGGTGATAGTGATAAGGATTGTTTATTGAGTATAATGAGATACTTCCATAGGATTTAGGGATTAATATTAAAATATAACAGTTTAAAAACTAGTATGAGAAGGGGATGATAATGAAGGGTAATGGTGGTTAAGCTATCTATGGGCATGAAAAATAGGATTGGGTACTGACTACATAGTCCTAAAAGTCCTCAGGCCAATGTAGTTCTTGATGTGGGATAAGGTGATCAATGAAGGGGTGGGACATGTCATGCCCTAGATGATGTTAGAAGGGGACCTAGAGTGATTATATTGGGATAATTAGTCAATTAGATGATATTCAAGGAAAATGATGTTAGTAAAGGGTCACTAGGGTATGGGGGTCATATAGGGCAAAATATCCAAAATAGGGTCATTTTCACTTTTCACTTTTGAGATTTGAGCTTTGAGGCAAGACCATGGAATAACTAACCTAAGCTTCCCATCATAGCGAGAGAGTTTAGGATCACTAGAAAGATGTTGATGTTGGACTTACAATGAGAAATGAAGACCCTAGCTCTATATTTTCTTAATTTCAATTAGTTTTTGAAAAATTTTGGGTTGATTTTAGCATAAAAGGATTTCATCCCGCTTGCTCTGATAATACCATGACTGGTGGTTTTACCCTTAGTCACAAGATTGTCAATGTAAGTGGTGGGGTTGCAAGTATAATTTATGGTACTATAATACCACAATTATTGCGTTAGGTATTACAATACCATAATAGGGGATTTATAGTATTTCAATCCCATGACTATAGAGTCATAAGTTTTTAATCCTACTAGTATCAAGTCATGGGTTTGCTAAATCTATTAGTTTAGGCATTTTATGAGTAATGATATTACCAAAACTAGAAAAATGGGTGAGTGTTAGAATAAATGGGTTAGGTTGAATGGTGTATCATGTTGGATAGCTTTTATAGCTAGGTGGATAGGATGATCAGGGGTAAATATTGGGGGTAAGTTAGTTGGGTTGGGATGAGTTAGTTTAGGGGATGAAAAATGTTGGAGTAGTGACCTAGGTGGATTGGATTAAGTGGATATGATTGATGAGATAGGGATTTTGATTGGTTTAGATAAGAGATAGGGATGTGAGGATTAGGGACAAGGGTGTTTTAGATAGGTCATAGGTTTTGAAGGATTAGGCATTAGCTAAGGTGCATATGAATTTTGATAGTGAGGTTAGATGAGTTAGATTAGGGATTTGATGATGGGGATAATGATATGTGTATATTAATTGGTAGAGGATTTAGGCATAATGGTGTCATGACTATGGTAGCTAGAGGTGATACATAATACATGGTAACTAACACTAGTAAATTTTAGAGTATTTTATTTACTTGGATTACATGACTTTATGATGATGCCTCTTATTCACATTGATTCAGTGTTGATTATGGTGTTAGTGGATAAATGGAACTCAAAGATGAGCACCTCTAATTAATGACTAGGTAGATGACCATGAATCTTTAGGATATATAAAATATTTTTATTGACATATTCATTGCTCCAAGATATATTAGCAATCATGTGTCTTAGTTTAGACACTACAACAACTAGGTATGAGTTTACAAATAGGGATACAAGATCGATGCATTGATATTAACAAGTGTCAACATGAGGGTACATTAGATAGGCTAACATTAGTATTTATGTCTCTTATTTTTGATATCTTTATATTGGATAAGAGTGGAGAGTGGTTTCATCTTGGCCTAAGAGATTAGTGATAGACATGATTTATAATCACTAGATATTTTCTTGGGGGCTAGTTGTTTTGGCACATTTGTATAGGGAATTACACCTGAGATCTTACAGGAGAGCACAATGTTTTGGACCATAATTATTACTATAGATTTGGATCTAGGAGGACATTCCTATCTAGTGGCTATTAGATACACATATAAGTATTGATCTTGGGTATCCTATGGCTTTCTAATGGTGGGTGTTATTAGGAGTATAGTTAGTACATGATAGGGAGGTGCAGTATTACAAAGAGGATTTTTATAGTTTTCTCTTGTAGTAGATTACATAGATGCCCTACATAGGGATTTTATTCAATTAAGACAATGATTTTATGACCTAATATATGCTAATAGCATGCTACGTGATGGGTCATCATGTTTTGATTATAGAGAGATACTAGTTAGATAAGATATAGTGGTAGTTTGGGTTCATACAAGATGTTATATGGATAGAGCACTTATTTTCCTAGAGTGAGTGAGAGAGGTCCTGGTGGGGGAGGCTGACATAAGGAACATATAATCATGTTGAGTATGACAACATTATGCCTACCTAGTGGGATTTTTATATGTTGATTCTTGATCATGGTGTTATAGTGGCATATATATCATGGTGGTAGCCCATGATACCTATGGGATTGACATGGCCCTAAGTGGTGGTTAGGTCAGGTGTAGTGAGGAGAGTGTTACAAGAATGGGCAATGCTTTAGAGGAGGAAGAGGAGGAGATAAGTATTAGTAAAATATGGGAAAGATTAAGGTGATGGTTAAGATGCTATGGATGTAGATTATGGTAGATAGGTAGTAAAAACATAGGTGGGGACTCAGATCCAACCATAAGTGTAGAGACCAATCAGGCCATAGGTTTAGGCTAGGACACAGACTAGTGGTGGTGTAGGTCCATCTTAGCCACCAAGGATAGAAGAGGATTAGTCCCTGATTACCCAGCTATAGGATGAGATTTAGGCATGTTTATCAAAGATTATTTGGGTTACACATGAGTGGGACAAGCTACATGCCCATCTTTAGGGTATGATTACACAGAGATAGTTGGTTGGTATAGGCATAGGGTTCAATTATTGTATTATAGGCCAATATTTTACAGAGGGATTGGTAGATAACCCAATTATAGATATAGGTTACTACATTATAGTTATAGGTTATATAGTGGGATAGGTGACTCAGCCATGTGCAGACATAGATTACTTCTTTACAAAGCTAAGTCATAGTGTTTTAGGAATAAGTGGCTCAATTTAGGGATATATTCAGACTTTAACTAGTCAAGTGGAAGTGGTAGAGAGGGATAGAGATGAGGCTAACTAGGCCATGAGGGGATAGGTGATGATGGATTTGATGGAGCATATTGTGTTGCTTATATGTGAGGCACAGTACTACCAAACTTTATACAAGGTGATAGTGTTAGAGGGTCAATGTGAAAGATCCTTTCATGCTAGTCAGTCATCCATTTGGTAGTTATGGAGAGGGGATTGAGGATCAGGAGGATGTATAAGGCCACTAGGATCACAACCATGATTTTGCATTGTTTATATGTATAGGGTGTAGACACCTAAATCTGGCCACCAATGACCTCCAACCAGGATTTTGACCAATTTCCACCAAAATGCACAATTTGGCCTAAAAACACTAAAACATGATAAATGATGTGAAACTGACATATTCAAGTGCCAATTTTAGCTAGAGTATCATTAAATGGGGTAATAAAATTTATGGGCTAACTAACTTTGATGAAATTATTTTTAGTCAAAATGCCAATTTTGCACCTGGGTACTCTGCTTTGCTTTTTCGTATCAGATCTCTTTAACAATATGTGTGCCTTTTTTATTTGTTATTGATAACATCCTAAATGGGATAATGGATCTAACACATATAACATTGACTTCCAATTCTAATTTAGTCAAATTTTAGACCAATAATAAGGCAAGCTGATCAATTTGAGTAATTTTGTGCATAATGTGCTTAAACATGCTTAAGAGATAACTAAACCAAATTAGAGCCTAATAAATAATTCCATGTAAACTTGTTGAATAATTTGTTTTAGAAATGAATATTGAATATTTGCATCATCAGGTGACCTCATTTCTTAGAAAGACATCCCTAGGCCATAAATGCCATAAATATCAGGATTCATGCCTCCCATGCCTCATCAAATCCCTCCATGCCTCTTAATTTCTCCTTTATCCCAAATATTGATGAGCCTATTTATTAATTTTAATTGCATAATTGGATTAATCCTTAGCTACACATCTCAATATTGAGATGGATGGTTTAGGTTGACTCTAGATGTTTGCAAAAATCTATAAATAGGAGGCCATGAAAATCATTTATAAGCTATTTCTGTGTAAATTTATTATGCTCAAATATCTTCAAAAAACTTAATTTGTGCAAAGTTATAATGCAGGATTGGTTCTAAAAGCTTCATGTAAACTAGTGTTACCATACCAAATTGATTCCAAGCCAAACCAAGCCAAAGCTGTAGGTGCCAAGGAGATATGGAGGTAGCTAATCTTCCATTGACAAGGACTTCATGAGCACAAACTAAGAAAGATAATTGAAGAACACTCTTGGAGCATCAAGGAAGGTAAGGAATGTGTGTTTCTTGCATTTTAGTTATTCTTTGTTCATTTGTTTCTCTTCACTAAGTGCACTTTAGTAACTAGGCATGAAGATGTTAGCTTGGTGTGTTTTTGATTTGGTTTCATTCACTAACACCATACTAATCTCCTCTTCTTAGTCAAATTCCTAGTTCACATAGGGGCTTTTGTATTACTAGCTCATTATTTCCCCATGGGATTCATGTGTTTGTATGATATATTATGACATGGATTTCATGTTGATATTATATATATATATATATATATATATATATATATATATATATATATATATATATATATATATATATATATATATATATATATATATATATATATATGTATATATATCGACATGAAATCCATGTCATAATATATCATCATATATATATATATATATATATATATATATATATATGATGTGATTTTGATTTGATGGATGTGCATGCATTGTTCTTAATGTTTATGGATATTATATGCATTTAATTTTATGTGATGTTGTCATTGATTGTATTTACATGGTTTTGGATGATATGATATGATTAGATGTTATGGATGTTATTTATATTGATGTCATGATGTATGTAGGTTTTATACAATGGATGGATTTTGTATGTTGATGATAGATATATATTTTTATTATCATGGATGATGTTTCATATGGGATAATACTTTGATTTATGAATGTTATTGCATTATGATATTTGATATGTTTATAGATATATGATGACATGTTTATGATGTGTCTTATGTATAGATCATGATGTTTTCACATTGTTCCCTATGGGGTGGATATGTTTTAAGTAAAAATAATCCCATACTTTGTTCATTTTGTGCATGGTATTGATGGTAAAAATACTCTTGCATCATGGAGGTATGGTGGTGATGGGATGGGATAGGATTTATGTTTTGGGTAAAGGTAAACTATGGCAGGGAAAGACGAGGATGGGAAAAGGGATAGGGTAATGATTTTAGAAGCCATTGAAATGTGTGAAATCTATTTTAATATTACATCTATTAGTTATGTACCAAGGACATGATAATTCCAAATAATGTTAGTGTAGATATATGGGGAACTCCATTTGAGAGATGACCTTTCTCGAATAAACATTCATGGGTAACTTAGACCATCATTGTTCCCACAGAGATTGTAAGGTAAAAAATAAATTGTTATATAAAAAAAGATAGATAAAAACACATTAAAATGTTTACACAAAACACCTGAATCACACTAGACAATCAAAGATAACATAGGCCAAATAATGACAACACATGATAGAGTTATTGACATGAGCAATGAAGTGATTATGGATGGGGCTATATGATGGATCTATGAAGAGACTATATAAAAGATATATAGTTCCCAAAAATTGATTTCATGGTGGGATTCCAACCAAGTTATAAATTTGGGGTCATGATGATCATTTAAGAATCATTACCATAGTGTACACTTGAAATTTTGAGAAAGAAAACTTGATATGTTGTGACCCTCCATACTGATGATTAATAGTTATAAGGTGTGGACCCATGGTTTAGTGACAATGATGGATGAGTGTAGATGGGATATTACATTGAGGATAAATGGAGACACACATGTCAAATAATATTTGTGAACGTATGATAGTAATGATATGGATATAGATTGGACTTGGGGATATATGTACCAAGTATGGATAAATGACTTCAGAGAACCCTTCAACAAAGATTTGTGACAAGTGATTTCCTTCCTATTTGCTAAAGTAGAGATCCCTCATTGTTATTCAAAAACCAACTGATGGATTCCCACTTATTGAGATCAGGATCAAGGTTATTTTACCATGACTTCAAGAACTGATTTTCATCATGGTACTTTCTCAAGGTGCTAGTGGGATAATTTTCACCATTGGATGGATTGTTTTTACATACTAGTGGAAAGATTTGATAGAGTGGATGGGGTAGAGATGGGATATGCCAAAGATGAAGGATGAAGAGCCCTGATTTAGGTGTAGAAGCACTTTAGATGTATGATGTTCATGGGATCATCTAATTATTCTCCATCAAGAATGTCCAATTTGTAAGCTCTTGATCTAAACTTGGAAATAATGATATAGGGACCTAGCCAATTGGCTTCAAACTTTCCCTTCTTATATCTTTTTGCATTAGTGTTTTTTTTATTCTCTTTTAAAACTAAGTCACCAGCTTCAAAATCCCTTTATTGAATATTCTTATGTTATTGGTATTTGAGTTTATTTTTATATGATCAAAGATATTCCAAGGACTTTTGATGTTTCTCATAAAGGAATTATAGCTCCTAGAGATGTTCCTACGTAAGATCATGATCAATGATAATACACCTTAATGAGAGTTTAAAGGAGGGAAGGTTCACTTTTACTGATAAGATTGCTTCAATCCCATAAACTAAGGCATAAGGATTTTCTCCATTAGGTGTGTGGACACTTGTACGATAAGACAACAAAACTAGATATAGTTATGTGTGTTATTTTTTGCCTACTTGATTAACTATCTTCTTCAAGATATTTATGAGGGTCTTATTATTTTCCTCTACTTATTTGTTTCCCTATGGATAATAAGGAGAGGAAAATACTACATGATATGATATTTTTGACACATGTCTCAACATCCTAGTTCTTGAATGACTTACCATTATTTGAGATGATGTTGGCTAGTATAACAAAATGATAAATGATCTGATTGAGAATAAACTTGGAGATATAGAGGCTTATTATATACATGAGTGGCATTTCCTCTACCCATTTGGTAAAATACTCTATTGTCATGATAAGGAATTTATAACCATCAAATGAAGTTAGATTGATATTTCCAATTAAATCAAGGCCCCATATGTAAAAATGTCATGGGCTCATAATAGGTTGTAATTCTTGTGAAAGAGAATGAATGAGGTTTCTATGTTTCTAACAGGCCACACATTTATTCACATATTAGAAAGAATATTGTTCCATCATAGGCCAATAATAACTAGTTTAAAGGAGATTTTTATTTAGGGAAATTCCACTAGTGTTCCCACCACATATGCCATCATGTACTTCTTTGATCACCTGAGAAGCTTCTTCCAATGTCAAACACCTCAACAAGTTTCCATCATAGCCTAAATGATAAAGTGTGCTACCAAGGATGGTATAATGGGAGGTGTGATGGATAAAGGCTTTGCATTGATGATGGTTGAGATTAGGGGGCAAGATGTTGTCATGGAGGTACCTTTAAATTTCATGGCACCATGAGAAACTGGGATAGTTAATAGTATAAATTTTAAATAGATCCATGGAATAATTGTCTAGAATGATCAAATGCTTGATCGAAAAGTTGCCTTCTAGAACATTTTTAGGGAGGTCAATGAGTGATCCAATAGTATCCATGGAATTAATTGCTTTATTTCTTTCCCATAGAACTTGTTCAAATGTTATGGATTTAAAATTTGATTTTAATTGATCTAAGAGATATTAATAAGGAATCAAATTTTCATCCTTTATTTGGAATTCATCATTGACCTGCTTGATAATTAGTTGTGATTCATTGAATACATGTAGGTTTTGGATGTTCCATTCAATATCTAGGTGTAGGATAGATATTAAGGCTTCATATTATTATATTTTTTTGGTGCATGGGAAGGCAAGGTAAAAATATTTCAAGATAAGTTCACCTTTTGGAATGACTAAGAGTATGCTTGTCCCTGACCCATGCATGGTGAGTGAGCCATCAAAGTATAGCTTCTAGCTTTTTTATTATGAATTATTCATGATGGACTCATCTAAGAAAGTGGTTTCAAGAGGCTCAGTCACTTAAAATTGTTCCTATACTAATTGATCCATGATAACCTATCCTTTTATATCTTTCTAATTAACATATTTGATGTCAAACTCACTAAGAAACATTATCCATTTTACCATTCGACTACTAAGTACTGATTTGGGAAATAAATACTTTAAGTGATCAATTTTGGCAATGAGTTGTACTTTATTATTAAACATGTAATGTCAAATCTTCTATGATGTAACAACTATGGCTAAACATGCCTTTTCTATTGGAATGTAATTTAGCTCATATGATATCAATGTGTGACTAAGATACTATATGGCTTGCTCCTTTCCTTGATCATTATGTTGTGTTATGAGAGCACTAATTACACATAAGGTGGATATAATATAGAGGATAAAATCTATCTCTAAGATGAGAGGTGACAATATAGGTGTATTTTCCATATATTATTTAAGATTATCAAAATCATGTTGGTATTCATAATTCTAGTGAAAGGTAGTCCCATTATTTAGTAGATGAGTAAAGGGGTGACACTTATCTAAAATATGAGAGATGAAACATCATATGTCTTGGATATTACCCTAAAGACATTGAATCTACTTAAGATTATGAGGTGGAGGCATTTACGTTATTACTTTGGCCTTTGTTAGATCTACTTCTATGCCTCTTCTTGAAACTATGAATCCCAATAATTTTCATGAGGTGAATCCAAATACACATTTATTTGGATTTAACCTAACTTTATACTCTCACAATCTTTCAAAAATCCTTCTTATGACTATAGGATGTTTGGATCTTAAATGGGACTTCCCCAAAATATCATATATATAATCCTTGATGATGTCATGCATCATGCCATGAAAGATGATGGTCATATCCTATTGATAAGTTGCTCTTACATTTTTAAGACCAAATGGAATGACTTGGTAACAAAATTTTCCACATGGACTAATAAAATCTATCTTATGTTGATCCTCAGGTGTAATTTTGATTTAATTATATCCTAAGAATCCATCTATGAGGGAGAGCATTTCATATCTAGCTATCGAGTCTACAATCATGTCAATGTTAGGGAGGGGGAATTCATATTTTGGACATGCCTTCTTGATGTCCCATAAGTCTATGAAAATTTTGATTCTAATTTTTATTTTAGACATAATAAAAATATTATAATTCTAATATGAATAATCTATTGGGTAGATAAAGCCAACTTCCAAGAATTTCTCAATTCCTCTTTGACTAATAATGCCACCTTTGGGTGCATTTTTCTCAACTTTTATTTGGTGGGATTTGAATTTAAATGCACCAGTAAGTGGTTTAATAATAATGAGGGATCTAACCCTAGCATGTCTACACAACTCGATGCAAATATGTCAATAAATTCTTTTAGCATCTCAATAATGACTTCATGTTCCTCTGTTATGAGAGATGCCCCTAATTTTACTATTTTTGGATGTTTATCGGTCTCAATATTGTATTATGTCACCTCCACAATAGGAGAGAGTAATTGATCTTGAGAGTAAGGAGGGAATGATATTTTTTGAATGTTAGAAGTGAAGTAATCTAGAATTTTAGTATTAATGCCAAAATAATCATATGATTCCAAGGAGATTTGTGAAAATTCATCTAGTGTTTTGGTAAGATCTTCATCTTTAGAATATTCTTATTCACTTTAATTATGGGGTTATTTTTATTCCCAAAAGTATGTTGATTGATAGAATTTGATATAAAATCCCTTATTATGTTCACTAGATGTCATGAAGTCTCTAACTCCCATATATTCCAAAATAGCCTCATCATTTTGAAACATGTCAAAGGATGTATCTTATTTTGAATCCTAGTCTATAAGGCATGGATAATTTAGGGAAAGTTTAGTGGTGGAGATGGTGGTGTCTGAGAAAAGGTTAGTGGTAGTGATATCCTTGAAGAAACTCTAGATGGAACCTATTTCAATGTCCTCATCAAGGAGAGATGGCCTAGTGGTCAAAAGAGAATCCTCAATGATATTGGTTGGGTCATCATCATATAATTTGTACCCTAGACCAAAATATTATGGATGTTTTTATACCATGATGGTCTCCATATGACCTTGTTATTTATTTCCTAATCCCTTTCCTTTATAGTGCATGTTTCCCATCATCTTCCAGACTTTAGGATATTGCTTCTTAGGAGAAATGAGGACCTCATCATTTAGAATAAGCCAAGAATCATATCCATCTTAAATATATTCATCATACAAAAATTTAATGCTTAAAAAGGTTATCAATCCAAACTGATACTTGATAAGATTAGCCTTCTTCATATTTAGAAACCCATATCTATATGGATAAAGAGGTAAATTTCCAATGCAAAATGTTTTGTACTCATATTATCCATACCCTATGGATGTGATTTTAGTTAGGTGACATTAGGTTTTGGATTAGATGTGGACTCTAGTTGATCATAGGAAATATATTTAGCAACTATTGGACTCAAGATAATGTTGTCAATGCCAGGATAGGGTGATGGTGATGATGATTGGTCCATCTAATAACTATAGAGATGGTTGATGACTCTAAGGATGATGACCTCTATTCCAGAGTGAGGCAACTTTAGACACTAATGGAGAGTGGATGGGATAACTTGCACCTCATGAATCCATGGTATTCCTAGTAACATGTTATATGGTAAATCCACATCTATAACATGGACTAATGTTTGATATACTATGGGTCCCACATCGATGGGAAGATAAATGATTCATAATAATGACCTTTCATTATCATAATAAGCTTTAAACATTATTAAAGTGAGCCCTAGTGATGTTTATAAATATCCTAATTTATTTTGAAATTCCATATTACATAGATTAAGTATTGATCCTCCATCTATTACGATACAAGAAACTCAATGGTGGGAGATGGTTACTTTAATATACAGGGTGTAATTATAATTTGTACTAATGAGATGCATGTCTTAGGCACTGAAAGTGAGCTAATATGAGGGGGATAGGTGTTCTAATATTTATTTAAACTAATTAGTATCCAAGTCACTAGGTACTTTTATGTCATTTAGCACTTGATTTAATATTTCTCAATGTAATGCCAATGTTTTAAGAAGCTCCATTAAGGAAATTTATACTAGAGTTTTTCTAGTTGTTGAATGATATCATAGGATTTATCTAAAGAGATTGAAGCCTTTTTAGATTCATACCCTTTGGGTAGTAGATGAGGTGGAAAGATCATGAGGAGATGCCATGGGAACTACTATCTTATTATATTGGGTGGTTACTATGTAATAAATAGTGGCCTTATTGATTTTTAGGATGGGGGATGAGGGTGAAACAAGTTCTTAGATTTTGTATATTTTGATGGTGTTGATGTAATCATATGGTAAATTATGGTAGTTGGTGTGGTTATATGATTATGCTTGACCTTGGTCTCTTTTGGGTCTTTGATTCTTCTGATCATGCTTTGGGAGTGGGTCCTTATAGATGCCAAGTTGCCCATTTACTGATTGATTTGAGGGAGCTTATCCTTCAATCTCAATATCACCCCTCTCAATTAAATTTTGGATATAATGTTTCAATTGAATTCAATACTCCATATCATACCCCTTTACCCTATAGTATTTACAAAATTTGTTCTCATGATACCAGTCTAGCTTTCAATGGGAGTCATCCACATGTCTGATTTCTAGCAAGGTGATAATATTGGTTGCAATCAATTAATTCAAGACTATTTCTATTGTAACTCCAAATATTATAAGCAATATTTTACCTATATGGGTCTTTGGCTTGCCTCAAGGAACTTTGATAGAAGAGACATGGGGATACTGTGTGGGTCCTTTATTTTAGACTGTTTGTACATGTTATTTTGAATCTAATACCGCATCTCCTATGACATTTTTGTTATTATTTAAGACTTTAGATTTTCCTAAAAACTAATTATATTGATTTTGAGTGTGTTCATTCTGAGAATATAGCTTGATAGTCCCCTTTTTAATGAGGTCCTTTTCTATTTGCATTCCTTTTTGTATGATTTCATCGAAGGTCTTAGCATACTATAATTTTAATTAGTACTTGAGATAATCATTGATATTGCCTACAAATATCTTGTCCAATTCATTTTTGGGTATGATACACCTCAAATAGCTTGCCAAGCTCCACCATATTTGTAGAAAATATTCTAGACTTTCCCCACTTTGTTTTTTGGTATTGTAAAGTTTAATAATAGACATATCATGATCAATGTTGAATGAGAAGTGTCTAATTAATTTCTCTATTAATTATCTAAAACTAGAAATAAACCCTTTAGGTAGATGTATAAACCACTACAAAGTGTGTCCAGTGAGACTTTTAGGGAGAGTCTCAATAAATAAGCATCTTCATAGGCTACCTCATGGAAAGACACATAAAATTCTTAGACATGGTATCCTCTTTTCCTTGATATTTATCAAATTTAGGTAATTCAAAATGTGAGGGAAATGGTACTTACACAATGCTCATATCCAATGGTGATGAACAAAATTATTCATACTTATATTTATGGGCTTGTGATATTGGATCCATTTGCCAGAGATTCTATTTCATCATTTTCCATTCTTAGGAAAAAGAGGGATCCCCAAGAGGATTGGTATTTATATTTTTATTTCCTTGGGGGATGTGGGTACCATGGGTATTATGAGTGTTATTGACATAATTAGTGTTATTGGTGTTGGTATTATTGGAATCACTAGAATTGTTAAGGGTGTTATTATGAGAATTATTATTGTTATTATTGTGTCTAGGTGATAGTGGGAATTGATTTTGGATTAGAAGGTCCATTTGTTAATTCAACTGATCTAAGTGATCCTCAATGATAGTCTATCTTTGTTTAGCTTCAGTGCAGTTATTATGAAGGGGTTGTGGGCATTATTCATTGGAAAATCCATGATCCACACATTATTCTTCTTGGGTTATATGGTTAACATGTTTATGAGGTGTGTTTGGTATTAATGGAGGTTAGTATAGGTTATGCAAGAGAGTGCAATCAAAGGTGGAAGGTAATATGTACTTTATTTTTATAGCATGAGATAGGACATGATCTTAGTTCTCATATAAGTAATGGTAAATGAGGTTTCTTACTTAATCATTATGGAAAGTATTGAAACTTTCATTCTCCTCCCTAGGTGTGTGAATATCACTATTATTTTCATTATATTATCGAGTTGGTTCCACCATGTGCCCCAATGGATTGCTTTTTTGGTTGGAAACCTGTCTAATCCTGAGTTGGTATTAGGTATGGATAATCATTATGAAAGAGGGATGTGATGAAAGGTGATGGATGAGGTGGAGGTCTTCAAATACTACCTCCATTTAAAAACCAATGTACTAGTGGTCAAAATATGTTGATGTAAGAGGATGAGGTGACCAAGAATTACCAAGAGACAAAGTCCTTTAAGAGATCAATCTAGCAAGGATGAATAAAAAGTGATGGGATCAAATATATTTATCTACTAGTAAAAAGACAAGTTTATGGGTGATAGAGAACAAAGGCACGTAATAGAGATGAGGATAAGATATGGGTGATAGATTGGGATCTTATAATACTATGTATAGTGATAATCCAAAATCAAGAATATGTGGGAAGTGATGATCTAAAAGGATGGGTGACCTACTAGAATCTTGATTTCAAGATGAAATCTAGTATCTAAAGCAAATGAGATAGATGAAGGATGAATGATAGGTAATGTATATGATGTAAAATGCGTATTAAGTGTATAAAATATGTGATGAATATAGGATTAGACAAGAGTGAAAACCTCTAAAGATAATTCGAGGACAAACTAGTACCCAAAAGAGATATGTGATGAAGAATGATATGGACAATATAATTAAGTGGATAGTATTTAGGTTATAATGGGAGGTGTGATGGAGATAGAAAATATGCTAATTATTATATGAGATATATATATAAAATGATGCAATGTGGTCAAAAGGATGGATATAAAAATGGATATGAGACAAGATGATATACATGAGCTAGGATACATAAGGAATCTTAAGGGATGAATACTAGATAAGATGAATGGTGGATAATAGATATAGATGATGGGTACTATGGGATGAATAGGGTAAATATAGGTTAAAAATATAATGGTCAAAGGTGATATGAAATGGATAGGGGATGGTATGATAGACAAAGATTGGTCAAGATACACTAATAGATAAAATATAGAATGGTAGATACACAATGATTTTGTGAGAGGAGGATATTACTATATAAATATGTTATGGGTAGATTAGTGCATAATAAATGTAGAAGATAGACTATAGGGTGTGGATCAAGAGGGTGGATACTAAATGTGGAAGAGATTCCAAATAAGGATTAGTAACCAATATGATATGTGGGGGGGATATAGATTCAAGTAAAAGGGTTTTCAAAATGAATGTTATACGGATGTGGGAGTGTGGTGGAGAGATAGGAGGTGGATAACTAGTATAATAGTATGAGGACTAAGATGATGATGATAGGACATATGGGATATCTAAGGTATCACTCAAAGTATAGGTATGATCAACTAATCTCAAAAACAATATGGGTCCTATCACAACACTCAAACAATCATACACAACTACAACCCTAAATTATTCAACTATAATGGGTATGTAACTTGATGTCTGCACCATCTAATGAATTAATAGGTAACGATATAGGATAATTACCCATTAAGGTATCTAAAAATCCCTCTCAACTATGATCATACTTGATGGCTACTTTGGATCTGATATTGACTCGTATAGTGGTACACTTGTTATGGTTAAAGTCCCCTAATCTAAGGTATATAAAAGGATCTAGGTGTATCCCTGATATAGGTGATGGTATATTGGATCCAAAGTTTATGTAGGATGCTATCTAATTAACTTGGGTCTTGAAACTTGATCACCCCTCACTCCATAGAAAAATTTATGGTGAATTACGTTTAGGCCATTACAAAAATTGTTCTAATATTTAGACTCTACCAGAACATAGAGTTTGGTTAGATCATGGTGGTGAAATCCATGATACTAAACCCTAAAGACTAAGCCTGTGCATGTGGATGAACTCCATGTCATATGATATCCTAGGCGGAAGGCTTAATAGATAAGTAAAACACAAGATATAATTAATTAACTAATTTAATTACCTATGTGTGATGGGCATGATATGAAAAATTATCTATGAGATAATACATACACATAATCAAACAAGTATATACAATAGATGATTTTAAAAATAAATAATATATACAAAATATAATGATATATCAAAATATGATGAAGGCTAAGATAAAATTTAAAATGACACCCCTCCCTCCAAGCACAAAGATTAGAAATCTGATTGGAGTGCCTAAATCTTGAAGGGTCTTACAACAAAAGTGTTATTAGTTTAAAATTTTGAAATTTCATGAGTCCCTAAAAAACCATGAGTGCATAGAGAAAAACCATGACAAGAATACACAATATCATAACTAGGTTAACCAACCCACAAGTCATAAGTCATGAATTTGTAAGGGGTCATAAAACTACTATGATTAGCTAACAACACCATGACTATTTAACAATACCACTACTTAAACCAACAAAACCACAACTGACGAAAGATCACAATCTATGATATTGTATAAAAAAATAAGAATGTGTCCTAAGGTAATTATGTAATTTTTCTATGAAATAAAAAATATTTACAAGGCTAATGATTAAATATAATTTTTATGAAAAGTCTTATGATTCAAAATAAGATGATCAAAAATATGTTGTCTAGCCTATCTACAATAGCATGACTATAAGTGATAAAGTTGTAACTTGCAAAACAAAACCATAGGTTGCAAGTTAAAGTATTGTAGAAGGGGTCAAAAAAGTCTATGTGGTGTGGTTTGAGATTTTTGTCTTGTCTTCTATCGAAATCCTATAGATCCCTGCACATAAAAACTAACACTTGTCAAGATCTTATTATAGGTAAAAGATTTTTAGACCAAAATATTTAGTAGGAAGAGTGATTAGGGTTTTAACAAAAAAACACTTTAAATTTATTCATAGAGACTTATACCCCTCTATACAAAACCTGAATATGCCTTTTTTAATTACATAGAAGTTAAATGGGTGGGAAGTTTTACCAGTTCTAGGAAAGGAGACAATATCATGACTATTGATTACAAACCCATGATTACTAGAGAAATCCTGCCACTAAGTGAGTTATGGATTTGTCAAAGATAATCAAAGGGTCAAGGTTCTGGTTTAATATCTAATTCTCTACAACAAAAAACTTAGGATATTGTTCCAAATTGATAAATTAAGGAACATAAGATAGAGTTATCTATTATTAAGTAATAACAAGGTACAAATGACTGAAATACCCATAAATATTATGTTTGATAATATCACTATAATGACCTGCAATATCATGATTACCAGTTAAATATCACAACTAAGCAAGTCATGAGTTTTCCAAAAATGTATAAATATCTCGATCTCAAGTGGATTTCCTTCCTGTCATGCACACAAAAGATCATAAATATACAAAATGATATATATAAAATGGGTGGTTAACAAAAATAGATTATAACCTGACTTAAACTACTAATTTTGATAATATCACTACTTAAACCTACAATATCAAAAATAATAGAAAAAAATATATGATTATCATATTTTTGGGTTTGTTGAAGTCCTAAACCCTACAAAAACCCCTATTTATTAATGACTAAATGGAAATATGACAAATAGTATCAACAAAACCATGACTTCAATACTGTGAATACCAATGTAATATCATGATTTATCTATACGTACTAAAATTTGAAAATCCAGGCTTGGATCTACATCTAGTTGGTCCTAAAATCACTTAAATAGATTCCAACAATGTTTTTAGACTAAATAAGGGAGGTTATTCACCAGCACAGTTGCCAAAATGTACACCAAATTTTAGGTTCATGCAATATTACTATACTTAGTAAATAAAACCTAAAACTTAATTGCACCAATAGAAATGGATAGAGAAGGAAAATTAGAACAAATAGAACATGCTTATCATCCTTTTTTCCTCCTCATTCCTCCATTATAGGACTTGCACTTGAATTATTTGATGTCAAAACTTGAATTGTTGGATTGCTTGATGATTATTGTCAATGGCTTCCAAAGCTTGTGAGATGTGGATAATGGATTGTATGAGAGATAAAATGTTGTTATGGATGAAATGAGAGTGGAAATATGAGATCTTGATGGATTGATAGATAATTTTTTATTGGCTTATCCATGTCCCAAGCATGGCCTTTTATAGCAATATGGAGGGAATTTTAAATTATTTAGGAGTCCCTAGTTTAGAGACTTTTAGAGTCTTAGAGGAGATTGTCTAGTTATGGATTATTCTCCATTAGTTTATGGGATAATGAGGGAATTAGATAGGAATTAATGAGGTTTAGGGATCATAGGGATGTAGGAATAACTAGTGTGGTAGGGTAGCTAGGGTGGGAGGTGAATAAATATGAATTTTAAATTGTCAAGTTGGTTTAGGGGATAGGTTAGTAGGTAATAAGATATATTATAGGTTTATGGGGATATTAATTGGTTTTAAGATAGAATAAAGGTTTATGTGATACAATAATGAGATGTGGATTGTTAGGCTATAGTTAATTTAGCTAGGAAATATAAAAACTGGTCTAAATTATTAGCAATTAGTTGTTATAGGTATAATCACTGAGAGGGGGGTTGAAATAGTGACCCCAAATTATTTAAAAATTAATTCCAATTCATTCAAAATTCACTACATATATTCATGAATCATACATCATTCATATTAATGAATAATAAAGACAATGCAAGATCAAGCACATAACACATGTCATATGTGGGAAACCCTCTTGGAGAATAAAACCCACTAGAACCTACAATTAGACTATTATCCTATAAAACAAAACCAATTTATACCATCTAGAAATAATCAAGGAACTACAATCCCTATGCAGTGAGAATATAATCCCACAAGGTGATGTCACACCTATCTAGCTAAGCTATAAAAACAACTAGACCTTTTAGCAGGTTTCACCTTACAAGGAGGCTATAACCACCTTAGATGCTAAGCTACCACAACAAAAACTATGAACACATCTACCTTTGAACTCATATAAATAGTACCTGATGATGAATTCCTCCTTATCATGCCTCACCTTCACACACACTCAAACAATAAGTGCACTATTTTGCTAATATAATTATAACCAACAAGTCATACAAATAGTCCTTAAATTGACCTACTCATCAAATCATCCATAGGGTACTCTCCACAATTAACACACATAAGCCTCTCTCAAACAACATCTCAAGCATACTCACCCATTTTGCTTCTTCTAGGCCTATTAGGTCTAATGACATATATGATCACCTTCAACACCTTACTCAAACTAGCATATTTGATCCTCTTCACTCTTTGTTGGTCCTCACTAATTTATAACCTTCTCTTTCAAAGTTTATCTCCTTCACTTGGCTCCACATTTTCACTCCCTCATTTAAACCACACAAGTCTAGAAACCATCACATTTGGTTTCACTATGTATAGAAAATTCATGATTAACAACATCTTAGTCATCCATTAGGCATGTCTTAGCCCTTAAGGCATATCTCACATGAATACATGGCTCAATACAATCATCATAGGTCATCAATAGCATCTATGGGCCACCCTTAAGCAACAACAATTTTTAATAAGGCCCTTGTAGCTCTTATAGGTCCCATGGAGACCTATTCACCCATTTAGCTCACCTTCAAGCAAAATATTAACACATGACCACTTTTAAATACATGGGTGTAATATTTATGTCATATTTGACATCCTCATATGATCATAATCAGCTTAGCTCATCTCTGCTTATGCTCAAACAACTCAAACATAGACCTTATATACAGGAACACCATTACAAAACATATAGTCAAATTCTTAAGCAATTTTTATACTCAAAATAGATTGATCATACCTCCAAAATATATAAATAGCATCTTCATGGAGTCTACAACATGATCCAATAGTTAATTCATCATGAGACATTAAAAAAGCATCAAACAAGCTCAAACATCCTTCTAAGATCACTTGTAGAACATATATGTAAACACAATAAACTTTGGATATCAATATATTTATTTACACACACTTCTAGATATTCAAATCCATATATCTAGATGTGCCTTGGAGTCTTATACCACTTTGATTTTTATTACATGAGAAAATTTGTCTTCTATCAAAAGATATGGACAAAATACAGAGCTATAGTTTTTACGTATGTTAAATTTAAATATTTGAACTCAAATGGTCATAGTTAACCTTCGAACATAATGTTCAAATCTCATGTCCTCTTAGCTCAAATCAAATATGCACCATCTATATTGATCAATATTTAAAACATAGGTGTCAATGCTCAGATGTTAAACCTCAATAACATTGACCTCATCTTGTGTAATATTATAATGTTGACTCTACATGTTATGTTAATATTTGTGGATCAACTAGGTCTTTAACATTCAAAACTCATCATTAGATCAATCTATACAAACACCTACTCATTTTTGGATCCTTATCTTGTACCTTTGATCAATTGTTAAACATCATAAACTTATCCTCATCTTATTAATTCTTGAATTCTTAAATAAATGTATACCATTGATCTTGTTCAAGCTTTACACTTTTAAAAATGACTAAGTATGGGGACTCTTTTAATATGCCTGAGTAGCCATTATTTATCCTTAATAACTTCTTTTATGCTTTGATGTGGGATCTCAAATTTGGACCAAATGTTATCCTCACATAGGAGACTCTAAATATATGACACACTAATCCTATAACCCTCATGTATCTGAGATATAACTATATTAAAATTCCTTCTCAAAAACATCTATCCAAGAGCCAACCATGTCAAAATCTTCTTGGAAGGCCAACTTTGAGCATGCATAACTTTTATTGTACTTCAACACATGATCTCAAATTTAGCATAAATAGATAATGATAAAAAATGAACAAACCCAATTTCTTATTTTATCTTGAAACCTTTAAATTTTTAATATATAAAATCATCAAAAATCTCACTATACTCTTTCTTGCCCTATGCAAATTTGGCTAAGTATAGAAAAACATAGTCAAACTGCGTGGGAACCCAAATTTTTATAGGCATATCTTTTGACGCACATCATTTCATGATCTAAATTTTAATAAAAATAAAGTAGCTTCAAAATTAAACAAACCAATATGATGAAACTTATGTGATATATTCCATCATAAAACTTCTTACTCGGCTCTTTCTAGTCATATTGAAATGTTGGCTAAGTATGGGAAAATAATGAATTCTAACTGAGAATCCAAATTTGTACCCGCATATCTTTTCGTGGACTTTAAAACATGAATTTATATGTAGTGAATAAAATATAGGGACTATATTGATCACAACCATATGACCAACTCCCTTTGACCATTCACACATGGTAATGGTGATATCAAACTGCCCACTAATTTTTTGCCACTAGACCCAAAGTGTCTAAATGAAAACTTTGAATAACAAAATAAAATAAACTTATGAAAAAAAGTATTAAAAGTATATAAAACCTCTTATATTATCCTTTACACATTCTCAATAATCCATACTCATTTTTGAAGATATCTAACCATGTCAACATTGAAGATCAACAAATCATCCTTCAAGCATACAAGAATAGACACATTACACACTTTGTCATTGTCACTTAGAATATCAAGTCACTTCATCCACTCAACATAGAACCTATATGATATCATCATGAAATTTTTTCAAAAATATCTCCCTTTTTCATTGATGTCAACAACCATCATATACAATAATATACAACTTACCTTCTCTCTTTAAAACACTCCCATAAAAGGAAATTTCTCCCTAATAAGAACTTTCTCCCCCTTTGACATAATGAAAAAGTGGGAAAAAAATAATCCTAAGGAATTGAAATTAATATCAAATAGGAAATGACTATCTTATAAATATGATACAAACTCTCCCTTACCTTGAGCCTACTTTAGCTTGCCTTGACAACATCCTCTTACTTTAAGCCTACACTTTTCTTCAACCAAGAACTGCAACTAATGAATAAAAAATAAAAAAAACCACTAAAATATAATATAACTCGCCAAGAAGCATCTGTGATGGACTCCCCCTAATATTTATGAGTAATTTCACCTTTTGAGCATCTTCAAATCTCCATACACCATGAGGAACTAACATATAGGCTTACTAGCCTTCTCTCTTAAGCTACCATAAGGACCATCTATAAAAATTCATGCCACTCAAAAAAATAGGAAAAATTAACTAAACCAACTTCAAAACCTACATTGAAACACACATACCTTGCTCTTTTGGATAAACTGATCAAAAAATACTCTTCTTAAAACTACGCCTTTCTAGCCTCTTTGTAGCCTTACCTAAAACTTGTAGAGCCCACAATTTTTAGCAGACACATCTTCATGACTTGAACATAAATATATAGATAACTATAATATTCCACCTTAATCATACCAATTTTCATCACTAGGATCATCTTTTATAACATACTTCCTTCACAAACCTACTAGTTAATTAGCCTTCCATCATGACAAAAGCTTGAATAACTTAAGAACCACAAACCTTAAAATATATATAAAGATTTATTTGACCACCCATTTGGACCATTAAACATATTAACAATACTTAGACCAAAATTCATAATGAAAACCACTTTTCTAGTAGAGCCCAAAATCCTAGAATCTCAAAACAAACAGGGTCAATAAACCCCCTTCTAGTTAACACCCACCTCTAAAACTTATTATACACTTGGAGACAACAAACACATAATTATTGACCAAAAAATTATCCACCATACCTTTTTGAATATATAATTACTATAATCCATTTTAGGCATGCTTGCCCTTAAACAAAAAATTAAGAAAACCGAGAGCACTAAAAAATCTTCAATTGACAAAAAAAAACCTGTTGACCAAATCTGACTTCTAATAAAATTAAGTCAACCCATACTATTTTTAAATTTTTTAAAAGGTTCCCATGTGTTATATAGGGTCTCATGTTGTTCTATCATCTTACTTGGCCTTGTCCTAGTCCTTGTCTAAGTTCATCTTCCTTGAAATGGCCTATTCAACCAAAGTCAAACATGGTCAAACCTTGGTTAAACTTGGCTAAAGGTCTATTTTGTATCCAATATGTCATAAAATGGGTTTTTATAGGTTTTAATGTGTTTACAAGTCATAAATTTATCCAATACTCATAAGTTCTAGTTGATAAATATTTCAATAGTATAGAAATAACACAGTAACAATGAATTCTCTAAGAAGAGATGTAGTATTACTCAAGATCGCAATACAAATATATGATTATCTCTGGGAAGAGATGTTTGTCTTCAAATTTTAGGTTACATATTAATTTATACATATTTTTAAATCATGGGGAGGATGTGGAAGGTCACCAATCTCGAGGGAGATGAATTGGTTCGACTTCCAAGATTTAAAACAATACAAAATTCAAGGAATTACTATTTTTAGAAACTTATTATTTTTAGACTACACTACTAAAATTGAAATTTGTGGAACTTCCATTAGGTTTTAAGGATTCAAACATCATTTATTATATATCCATGCCATCTCATGACATTATCCTCATTCTTAGCTTTCTAACGGTTCAAACGGTGAGTCAATTGGAGCTACGGTGTAAAACTTATGAATCCTGAAAGTTCTATAATCAATTGGGGTGGAACTATCACCCAAATTATCACCTAAATTATTTCTCAGATCTTTCCTCCCTCCTTGAAAATAAATGGTCCCCATTTCATCAATTTTCCACATTAGGTGTGGTAGTTGTGTCTTGATTTGATTCTTTATGAGCCACTCATCTTGGTGGCTAAGCTGGCCCCTTTTGACCACCTGATAAAGTAGAATAGAGAATCCTCTTGTTGTATTCATCTAGGTATCCACAATCTAATCCTCTTCCACTGGAGCAAAACTCTATGGATCAAGCTCATTAATGTCTAGTTGTTCTACTATAATTGAAGTGTCCAATAGAGATGGGTGATATGGTTTGAGGAGCTCCACATTGAATATTGGATGCAGACCAAGGTAGGCTAGTAGGTTCAACTCAAAAGCATTTTCTCCAACTCTTCTAGTGATGGTGTAAGGACCATATCACAGAGGCCAAATCTTTCTATGTGCGCCTACAAGTCATTCCTTCAGAAGCTGTAACCAAACCTTGTCACCCCCATTAAAATGGTGTGGAATCCAATGTTTGTCATGGCATTGCTTATACTTCTGATTCATCTTCTCCAAGATGTCATGAACTTGTTTCTAGATGTGTTGCATTTGTTTAATAAACTTTGTTTCTTTTGCCACTTTAGATCTTCCATGAGGTGTGTATTCCATGGTGGAAAATGGAACAACTATATCAATTGGTGCCATGGGTTGGAACCCAAAACATACTTGGAATGGATTGTGCTTGGTCAAGCTGTGTAGCACCCGATTATATCCATGTTGTATGAAAATAAGTCCCTCATCCCATGTGCATGTATGTTTGGAGTGATACATCTAAATCATGTGAATAATCAAGTAATTTACCACCTCTTTCCGACCATCAGTCTATGGATGGAAGGCTGTGGACTTCATTAGCTTAGTATCCATCATCTTCCATAAAGTGGACTAGAAGATGATCAAGAACTTGCTATCTTGATCTAAGACAATGGACTTGGGGAGACCAAAATGGAGCCATACATGACTAAAATACAGCTGAGTAGTTTCTTCAGTAGATATATTTTTAATACAAGAAATCATGATAGCCATTTTTGAAAATTGATCAACTACCAAAAAAATACAATCCTTACCATGTTTTGAAGTGGGCAAACCTAAAAGAAAATCCATTGAGATGGATTCCCAAGGCCTGGTTGGTTATGGAAATGACATGTACAATCATTGCTTCTTATTTTTTGGCTTGGCTATCACACATGGGAAACAAGATTTGGGATATCTTTCCACATCCTTTCACATATGGGCCAGTAGAAGTTTTTTTGAATAACAACCAATGTCTTTTCGATACCAAAGTGTCTAGCTATCCTACAAAGTGTTATTCCCATATCATCTTTTGTTGCTTTACAATTGGAACACAAATGTGCCCCATATGAAAGAGGACATTATCTTGTAAATATAAATCAAAAACATTTTTACCTTTTTGATGTGCTTGATATGTATCAATAAAGGTAGGATCTACTTCACACAGAGCACCCCAAGTGGTAGTCTCATGTTAACACAAGTCAATAATTGTTATGAGTGCAGTAATTGGTGGGTGGCTCAGATAATCTGTAGCTATATTTGAGATCCCCTTTTTGTGTTTGATTTTCAAGTGGAATTGTTGAAGATATGTGGCCCACTTTTGGTGCCTCTCATTTCATAGTTTCTTTTGCATCTAGATGAATTCCAATGGTCTGTGGTTAGTGTGGATGACCGTCTCTTTCCCCAAGATGTAGTGTTTCCATTATTTGCAGGCTTGCACAATGGCATATAGCTCCTTATCATATTTTGGATATTTATTGAT
Organism: Torreya grandis; assembly: GCA_037957365.1. Lineage (NCBI taxonomy): Eukaryota > Viridiplantae > Streptophyta > Pinopsida > Cupressales > Taxaceae > Torreya > Torreya grandis. Next base: position 2,639,822 of record JARHVA010002274.1, read on the forward strand.
AGTATCAATGAAAGTTTCACTATGATATGCAACGAGATGGCCATGTTTCATGATGACAGCTCCCATGGCATATTCAGATGCATCTATCATCAACTCAAAAGGTTGATGCAAATATGGCAAGGTAAGAACAAGGGCTGAGTAGAGTCCATTCTTAAAATTCTCAAATGACCTTTGTTTTATTTCACCCCACTAAAATGTAGCTTTAGCTCCTCCTTTAGTCACTTGGGTTAGTGACCAAGCAACATGTGAAAATCCAAGAACAAACCTGCGGTAGAAATTTTCAAGACCTAAAAAGCTATGAAGCTCTATGAGGGTCCTTAGTGTGGGCCATTCTTGAATAACCTGAATCTTTTCTAGATCAACATGGACCCCTTCCTCATTCATAATGTACTTGAGGTACTAAATTATTGTCATCCCAAATGTGCATTTGTTAAGATTTGCATACAACTTGCGCTCTCGAAGAGTTTGAAGCACCTTACGAACATGTTGCAAATGTTTTTCCCATGTTATATTATAGATGAGTATGTCATCTAAGTAGACATCCATGAATGAGTTGGTGAAGGGTCGTAGGATGTCATCCATCATCCTCATGAAGGTTGCAGGTGCATTAGTTAAGCCAAAAGATATAACCAACCATTCAAAGAGCCCCTCCTTAGATTTGAATGCAGTCTTTTAGAAATCAGTGGGATCAATGGGAATTTGGTGATAACCAAATTTGAGATCAATTTTGGTGAAGAAATTCACACAATGGATCTAGTCCATCAGGTCATCAATCCTGGGGAGAGGGTAGCGATTCTTCAGAGAGATTTTATTTAGGGCTCGGTAGTTAATGCAAAGCCTCCATGTTCCATATTTATTTGGTGCCAAGATAATTAGGCTACCACAAGTGAAGATCTTGGCCTGATGTGACCCATTTGGATCAATTCTTGAATTTTTCTTTTTATCTCATCATTCTCCAAAACTGATCTATGATACACAGGACTATTAGGCAAAGGTGATCCTAGGATCAAATCGATAGAATGTTTTACCTTACAATGTAGTGGAACTCTTGTGGGTGACTTGAAGAAGTCATCATATTCTCCTATGATTCATCCTATCTACTTTTGTTGTTGTGTTGATTGTGTAGTTAGGACTGCAACATCAGCCTTTTTGGATTTCTGTGGTTTGACCACCATGAGAACAAATTTCTTTGTCTTCTCCACCAATCTCTTGCATTACTTAGCACTAATCAGGGAGATAGATGTGGGAGGTGGTACCTATGGTACCCTATAATGCCATGTTCCAAGATTAAGGGTGATCCTTTGGGTTCATGATTCATAGATGCCATGTCAGTCATACATGAACGACTGACCAAGGAGTACATCACAAACATCTAGATTAACCACATCACACAAGACTTCATCTTGGAATGGTTTTATAGCATATGAAAGAAGACATAGATGGGTGACATGGAGGTCTCTCCTGAGGCTCAACCATCTAATATTGTAGGGCTTTGGATGAGGCTTCATGGATAGATTTAGACTTTTTAGAACTTTAGTAGATATTAAATTCTTTTGACTCCCACTATCAAGAATGAAATGTAGAGGCTTACCTTTTACCCATAATTTGGAGTGAAACAATATTTCCTTGTCATTTGGACTTTCCTCATAGGTATGTGATGAAGTGATGATGGTGTCAGGCTTAGCATATATAATCTATTCTTCATCCTCTTCAACTATGGGTTGTGTATGAGGTAGAGTAGTAGATGTCGAGTATTGTGACTTAGAAAGTAGTGACTTGATGGCTCGACATTCTTCTTTGGAGTGAGTTCTAGTTTTGTGGTAATCACACCATTTTCTAGCCTTCGCCTTATAGGATTTCTTATCCTAAAACTCCTTCTTCTTCCAATTTTGGCCTCGTGTTTAACCTTCCTTGTCACTTTTCCATTTTGAGGGTTAACTCTTCATATTATTTCTACCATGCTTCTATTTAATCTTTACTACAAATTTGTATGCCTCATCGAGGGTTTCCAAATTGAAGAGTTCTATTTCCCCCCATATGTAACATTGTATTCCACCATGATATTTGAGAGTCTTATGTTTCTCACTTTCTTGAATGCCCAATCTTGCAGACAAAGAATGAAAAGTATCTATGTAATCTTGAATAGATTGGTCATTACCTTGGCGAAGTTGTTGCCACTGTATGTATAGATCATCATATGCTCCAATGGGATAGTATTCTTCCTTCACCACTTCCAAAAAATCATCCTATGTAGGTTCCACCTCAAGGCCAATTTCATTTATATTGAACCTCTTTTTTTACACTTCCCACTGGTTTTTCACGGGCAATGATGATTTCAAAAGAGCAAAAGTAATATTTTCTCCATCGATGAACTTATTTATAGATAAGTAGGAAGACAGTTGATCCAACCAATTTTCTAATACATCAGCATTGATTTTGCCTTCAAATGTAAGAATATCAAAATTTATCAAAACCTTGAAGGGTGTTGGGGCACCAAAAGGATGTTCCCTAGATGAGGAGCCAGGAAGTGTAGCCACGGAGCGAAGATTTCCCATCGAAAGTGTTTGAAGAATTTGGGAAAATTGTTGTATCATCTACACTTGTTTCCATTAGAGGGATTCATTCACCATTTCCTTGAAAATATTGGATGTATCGGTGTCATCCACCATTTGAAGTCATTTGGAGCAAATAGGTGGAAAATTTGGAAGCTCTATTGTTTCTCACCCAAGCTTCTTGTAGCCTGACCTCATCCTTGGGATCATACACTCTCAAGACAAACCAATATGATACCACTAATCCAAAACTCAAAATTTTTGGTTGATAAATATTTCAATAGCATATAAATAACATAGTAATAATGAATTCTCTGAGAAGAGATGTAGTATTACTCAAGATCACAATATAAATATATGCTTATCTCTGAGAAGAGATGTCTGTCTTCACATTTTGGGTTACCTCTTAATTTATACCCATTTTTAAAAAATTGGGAGGATTTGGAATGCCAAAAATCTCAATGGAGATGAATTGGTTTGACTTCCAAGATTTAAAACAACATAGAATTTGAGGAATTACTATTTTTAAAAACTTACTATTTTTAGACTGCACTACTAAAATTGAAATTTGGGGCACATCCATTGGGTTTTCATGGGTCAAAATTCATTGATCAAATATATATGCCATCTCATGATGTTATCCTCATTCTTAGCTTTCCAGTGGTTCAAACAGTGAGTCAATTTGAGCTACGGTGCAAAAGTTATGGCTCCCAAAAGTTTCATCATTAATTGGGGTAGAACTATCACCCAAATTGTCACCTAAATTATTGCTCGAATCATTCCTCCCTATGAGCCACTCACCTTGGTGGCTAAGCTGGCCCCTTTTGACCACTCGATAAAGCGGAATAGAGCATCCTCTTGTTATCTTCATCTAGGTTTCCATAATCTGATCCTCTTCCACTGGAGAAATCCTCTATGGATTAAGCTCATCAATGTCTAGTTGTTTTAATACAACTAAAGTGTCCAATAGAGGTGGGTGATATGGTTTGAGGTGCTCCACATTGAATATTGGATGCAGACCAAGATAGGCTAGTAGGTTCAACTCAAAAGCATTTTCTCCAACTCTTCTGGTGATGGTGTAGGGACCATATCACAAAGGCCAAATCATTCTATGTGGGCCTGCAAGTCATTCCTTTTAAAGCTACAACCAAACCTTATCACCCATAGTAAAATGGTGTGTAATCCTATCTTTGTCATGGCATTGCTTATACTTTTGATTCATCTTCTCTTGGATGTCATGAACTTGTTTCTTGGTGTGTTGCATTTGTTCAATAGAATTTGTTGCTTTTGCTACCTCAGATCTTCCATGAGGTGTGTATTCTATGGTGGAAAATGGAATAGCTATATCAATTGGTGCCATGGGTTGTAACTCAAAACATACTTGGAATGGACTGTGCTTGATCGAGCTGTGCAGTGCCTGATTATATCCATGTTGTATGAAAAGAAGTCCCTCATCCCATGTGCATGGATGTTTGGAGTGATACATCTAAATCATGTGAACAATCAAGTGGTTTACCACCTCTGTCTAACCATCACTCTATGTATGGAAGTCTATGGACTTCATTAGCTTAGTATCCATCATCTTTCATAGAGAGGACCAGAAGATGCTCAGGAACCTGTATCTCGATTTGAGACAATGGACTTGGGGAGACCAAAATGGAGCCATACATGACTAAAATATAGTTGAGCAGTTCCCTCAGTAGATATATTTTTCTTACAAGAAATCATGATATCCATTTTTAAAAAATGATCAACCACCACAAACATACAGTCCTTACCATGTTTTGAAGTGGGAAAACCTGAAAGAAAATCCATTGAGACAGATTCCCAAGGCCTAGTTAGTTATAGCAATGGCATGTACAATCCTTGCTTCTTATTTGTTCACTTGGCTATCGCACATGGGGTGAAATATTTGAGATATATTTCAACACCCTTTCACATATGGGGCCAGTATAAGTGTTTTTGAAGAACTACCATTGTCTTTTTGATACCAAAGTGTCCAGTTGTCCTACTAAAGTGTGATTCCCATATCATCTTTTTTTGCTCCGAAACTAGAACATAGATGTGCCCCATATGAAAAATGACATTATCTTGAAAATAGAAATAAAAAACATGTTAATCTTTTTGAAGTGCTTGATATGTATCAGCAAAGGTAGGATCTACTTCATACAGAGCACCCAAAGTAGCAGTCTCATGTCTGTACAAGTCAAGAACTATTGTGAGTTCAATAATTGGTGGGTCGCTTAGATAATATATAACTATATTTGAGCTCCCATTTTTGTGTTTTATTATCAGGTGGAATTGCCAAAGATATCTGGCCCACTTTTGGTGCCTCTCATTTCATAGTTTGCTTTACGTCTAGATGAATTCCAATGGTTTGTGGTCAGTGTGGATGACCATCTCTTTCCCCAAGATGTAGTGTTTCCATTGTATGCAAGCTTACACAATGGCATAGAGATCCTTATCATATGTTGGATATTTCTTGACTGTATTAGTGAAAGTTTCACTATGATATGCAACAGGATGGCCATGTTTCATGATGACAGCTCCCATGGCATATTCAGATGCATCTATCATCAACTCAAAAGGTTGGTGCAAATCTGGCAAGGCAAGAATAGGGGTTGAGTAGAGTCTATTCTTCAAATTCTCAAATTCCCTTTATTGTATTTCACCCCACTAAAATTTAGCTTTAGCTCCTCCTTTAGTCATATGGGTTAGTGATCAAGAAACATGTGAAAATCCAAGAACAAACCTACAGTAGAAATTTGCAAGACCCAAAAAGCTGTGAAGCTCTGTGAGAGTCCTTAGTGTAGGCCATTCTTTAATAACACAAATCTTTTTTGGATCAACATGGACCCCTTCCTCATTCACAATGTACTTGAGATATTGAATTGTTCTCATCCCGAATGTGCATTTGTCAAGCTTTGCATTAAACTTGTGCTCCCAAAGAGTTTGAAGCACCTTATGAACATGTTGCAAATGTTCTTCCCATGTTCTATTATAGCCGAGTATGTCATCTAAGTATAAAACCATGAATGAGTTGGTGAAGGGTCATAGGATGTCATCTATCATCCTCATGAAGGTTGTAGGTGTGTTAGTTAAGCCAAAAGGCATAACCAACCATTTAAAGAGCCCCTCCTTAGATTTGAATGTAGTCTTCCAAACATCAGTGGGATCTATGGGAATTTGGTGATAACCAAATTTGAGATCAATTTTGGTGAAGAAATTCACACCACAGTGCTGGTCCAGTAGGTCATCAATCTTGGGGAGAGGGTAGAGATTCTTCACAAAGATTTTATTTAGGGCTCGGTAGTCAATACAAATCCTCCATGTTCCATCTTTCTTTGGTGCCAAGATAATTGGGCTACCACAAGGTGAAGAGCTTGGCCTAATGTGACCCTTTTGGATCAATTCTTAAATTTGTATGTTTATCTCATCATTCTCTAAAACTGATCTATGATACACAAGACTATTAGGCAAATGTGATCTTGGGATCAAATCGATATAATGTTTTACCTAGAAATGTAGTGGAACTCCTATGGGTGACTTGAATAAGTGATCATATTCTCTTATGATTTGTCCTATCTATTTTTGTTGTTGTGTTGATTGTGTAGTCAGGACTACAACATTGACCTTCTTGTATTTTTTTGGTTTGACCACCATGAGAATAAATTGCTTTGTCTTCTCTACCAATCTCTTACATTGATTAGCACTGATCAAGGATACAGATGTGGGAGGTGGTACCTATGGTACCCTATAGTGTTGTGTTCCAAGAGTGAGGGTGATCCTTTAGGTTCATGATTCATAGATGCCATGTCACTCATACATGAATGGCTTACCAAGGAGTACATCACAAATATCTAGATTGACCACATCACACAAGACTTCATCTTGGAATGGTTTTATAACATATGAAAGAAGACATTGATGGGTGACATGGAGGTATCTCCTTGGGCTCAACCATCCAATACTGTAGGGCTTTGGGTGAGGCTTCATGGATAGATTTAGACTTTTCACAACTTTAGCAGAGATTAAATTCTTTGGACTCCCACTATAAAGAATGAAATGTAGAGGCTTACCCTTTACCCATAATTTGGAGTGAAATAATCTTTCCTTGTCATCTAGTCTTTCCTCATGGGTCTGTGATGAAGTGATAATGGTGTCAGGCTCAACATCTATAATTTCTTCTTCATCCTCTTCAACTGTGGGTTATGTATGAGGTAGAGTAGTATATTTCGAGTATCGTGACTCAAAAAGTAGTGACTTGATGGCTTGACATTCTTCTTTGGAGTGAGTTATAGTTTTGTGGTATTCACACCATTTTCTAGCCTGCCCCTTCTAGAATTTGTTATCCTAAAATTCCTTCTACTTCCAATTTTGGCCTCGTGTTTGACCTTCCTTGTCACGTTTCCATTTTGAGGGTTGACTCATCGTATTCTGTCTATCATGCTTCTGTTTAATCTTCACTACAAATTTGTATGCCTCACCAAGGGTTTCCAAATTGAAGAGTTCTATTTCCCCCCATATGTACCATTATAGTCCACCTTGATATTTGAGAGTCTTATGTTTCTCACTTTCTTGAATGCTCAATCTTGTAGACAAAGAATGAAAAGTGTCTGTTTAATCTTGAACAAATTGGTCCTTACCTTGGTGAAGTTGTTGCCATTGTATGTATAGATCATCATATGCTTCAATGGGATAGTATTCTTCTTTCACCACTTCCATAAAATCATCCCAGGTAGGTTCCACCTCAAGGCCAATGTCATCTGTACTGAACCTCTTTTTCTACACTTCCCACTAGTTTTTCATGGGCAATGATGATTTCAAAAGAGCAAAAGTAATCTTTTCTCCATCAGTGAACTTATTTACATAGAAGTAGGAAGATAGTTGATCCAACCAAATTTTTACTACATTAGCATTGATTTTTCCTTCAAATGTAGGAATATCAAAATTTACTTGAACCTTGAAGGGTGTTGGGGCACTAAAAGGATGTTCCTTGGACGAGGAGCCAAGAAGTGTAGCCACAGAGCTATGATTTCCCATCAGAAGTGTTTGAATAATTTGGGAAAATTATTGTAGCATCTACACTTATTTCCATTAGAGGGATTCATTCACCATTTCCTTGAAAATATCAGATGTCTCAGTGTCATTTTCCATTTGAAGTCATTTGGAGTGAACATGTGGAAAATTTGGAAGGTCGGTTATTTCCCACCCAAGCTTCTTATAGCCTAACCTCATCCTCAAGATCATACACTCTCAAGACAAACTAATCTGATACCACTGATCCAAAACATAGAAGCTCTAGTTTATAAATATTTCAAAAGCATAAAAATAACACAATAACAATGAATTCTCTAAGAAGATATTTAGTATTACTCAGGATTGCAATACAAATATATGCTTATCTCTGGGAAGAGATGTTTGTCTTCACATTTTGGGTTACCTCTTCATTTATACACATTTTAAAATCATGGGGAGGATGTGTAAGCTCACCAATCTTGAGGGAGATGAATTTGTTTAAACTTCTAAGATTTAAAATAATACAAAAATTGAGGAATTACTATTTTTAAAAACTTACTATTTTTAGACTCCACTACTAAAATTGAAATTTAGGCCACTTCCATTGGATTTTTGGGGATAAAAATTAATTAATCAAATATCCATGCCATCTCATGATGTTCTCCTCATTCTTATCTTTCCAATGATTCAAATGATGAGTCAATTGGAGCTACGGGGCAAAAGTTATGGCTCCAGGAAGTTCCATCATCAATTGGGGTGGAACTGTCACCCAAATTGTCACCTAAATTATTTCTCGGATCATTCCTCTCTCCTTTAAAAGAAATTCTCCCCATTGCATCAATGTTTTGCATTAGGTGTGGTAGTTATGTCTTGATTTGATTCTCTATGAGCCACTCACCTTGGTGGCTAAGTTGGCCTCTTTTGACCACTCGATAAAGTGGAATAGAGCATCCTCTTGTTGTCTTCATCAAGGTATCCACAATCTGATCCTTTTCCATTGGATCAAAACTCTATGGATCAAGCTCATCAATGTCTAGTTATTTTACTACAACTAAAGTGTCCAATAGAGGTGGGTGATATGGTTTGAGGAGCTCCACATTGAATATTGGATGCAGACCAAGGTAGGCTAGTAGGTTCAACTCAAAAACATTTTCTCCAACTCTTTTGGTGATGGTGTAGGGAACATATCACAGAGGCTAAATCTTTCTATGTGGGCCTGCAAGTCATTCCTTATGAAGCTACAACCAAACCTTGTCACCCATAGCAAAATAGTGTGTAATCCTATGTTTGTCATGGCATTGCTTATACTTCTGATTCATCTTCTCCAAGATGTCATGAACTTGTTGTTGGATGTGTTGCATTTGTTTCAATAAATTTCATTGCTTTTGTTGCCTTAGATCTTCCATGAGGTGTGTATTCCATGGTGGAAAATGGAACAGCTATATCATTTGGTACCATGGGTTAGAACCCAAAACATACTTGGAATGGACTTTGCTTGGTCGAGTTGTACAATGCCTGATTGTATCCATGTTATATGAAAATAAGTCCCTCATCCCATGTGTGTGGATGTTTGAAGTGATACATCTGAATCATGTGAATAATCAAGTAGTTTACCACCTCTATTTGACCATTCGTTTATTGATGGAAAGATGTGAACTTCATCAGCTTAGTATCCATCATCTTCCATAGAGTGGACCAGAAGATGCTCAGGAACATTCTATCTTGATCTGAGACAATGGACTTGGGGAGACCAAAATGGAGCCATACATGACTAAAATATTGTTGAGTAGTTTCCTCAGTAGATATATTTTTCTTACAAGCAATCATGATAGCCATTTTTAAAAAATGATCAACTACTACAAAAATACAGTCCTTACCATGTTTTAAAGTGGGCAAACCTAAGAGAAAATCCATTGAGATGGATTCCCAAGGCCTGGTTGGTTCTGGAAATGGCATGTACAATCCTTGATTCTTATTTGTTGGCTTGGATATCATACATGGGGTACAATATTTGAGATATCTTTCCACATCCTTTTGCATATGGGGCCAGTAGAAGTGTTTTTGTAAAACTGCCAATGTCTTTTCGATACCAAAGTGTCTAGCTATTGTACTGAAGTGTGTTTCCCATATCATCTTTTGTTGCTCTAGAACTAGAACATAGATGTGCCCCATATGACAGAGGAAATTATCTTGAAAATAGAAATTAGAAACATGTTTACCTTTTTGAATTGATTGATATGTATTAGTAAAGGTAGGATATGTTTCATACAAATCACCCGAAGTGGTAGTCTCATGTCCACACAAGTCAAGAACTATTGTGAGTGCAGTAATTGGTGGGCAGATCAGACAATCTGCAATTGTATTTGAGCTCCCTTTTTTTTTTTTGATTATCAAGTGGAAATTTTGAAGATATGTGGCCCACTTTTGGTGTCTCTCATTTCATATTTTGTTTTACATATAGATGAATTCTAATGGTCTGTGATTAGTGTGGATGATCGTCTCTTTCCCCAAGATGTAGTCTTTCCATTATTTTTAGGCTTACACAATGGCATAGAGCTCCTTGTCATATGTTGGATATTTCCTGACTATATCAGTGAAAGTTTCACTATGATATGCAACAGGATGGCCATGTTTCATGATGATATCTCCCATGGCATATCCAAATGCATCTATCATCAACTCAAAAGGTTGATGTAAATCTGGTAAGGGAAGAATAGGGGCTGAATAGAGTCAATTTCTCAAATTCTCAAAAGCCCTTTTTTATATTTCACCCCACTAAAATGTAGCTTTAACTCCTCCTTTAGTCACTTGGGTTAGTGACCAGGCAACATGTGAAAATCTAAGAACAAAACTGTAGTAGAAATTTCCAAGACCCAAAAAGCTACAAAGCTTTATGAGGGTCCTTAGTGTGGGCCATTCTCAAATAACCCAAATCTTTTTTGGATCAACGTGGAGCACTTCCTCATTCACAATGTACCTGAGGTACTGAATTATTGTCATCTTGAATGTGCATTTGTCAAGATTTGCATACAACTTGTGCTCTTGAAGAGTTTGAAGCACCTTACGAACATGTTGTAAATGTTCTTCCCATGTTCTTCTATAGATGAGTATGTCATCTAAGTAGACAACAATGAATGAGTTGGTGAAGGGTCATAGGATGTCATCCATCATCCTTATGAAGGTTGCAAGTGCATTAGTTAAGCCAAAAGGCATAACCAACCATTCAAAGAGCCCCTCCTTAGATTTGAATGCAGTCTTCCAAACATTAGTGGGACTGATGGGAATTTAGTGATAACAAGATTTGAGATCAATTTTGGTGAAGAACTTTGCACCACAGAGCTGGTCTAGTAGGTCATCAATCTTGGGGAGAGGGTGGCGATTCTTCACAAAGATTTTATTCAAGGCTCGGTAGTCAATGTAAATCCTCCATGTTCCATCTTTCTTTTGCGCCAAGACAATTGGGCTACCACAAGGTGAAGAGGTTGGCCTGATGTGACCCTTTTGGATCAATTCTTGAATCTATATTTTTATCTCATCATTCTCCAAAACTAATCTATGATACATAGGATTGTTAGGCAAAGGTGATCCTAGGATCAAATCAATAGAATGTTTTAGCTAGCAATGTAGAGGAACTCCTATGGGTGACTTGAATAAGTCATAATATTCTCCTATGATTCATCCTATCTACTTTTTTTTTTGTTTTTATTTTGTAGTTAGGATTACAACATCATCCTTCTTGGATTTCTATGGTTTGACCACCATGAGAACAAATTTCTGTCTTCTCCACCAATCTCTTGCATTGCTTAGCACTAATCAGGGAGAAATATGTGGGAGGTGGTACCTCTTGTACCCTATAGCACTAAGTTCTAAGAGTGAGGGTGATCCTTCAAGTTTGTGATTCATAGATGCCATGTCACTCATATATGAATGGCTGACCAAGGAGTACATCATAAACATCTAGATTGACCACATCACATAAGATTTCATATTGGAATTGTTTTATAGCATATGAAATAAGACACTAATGGGTGACATGGAGGTCTCTCCCTGGGCTCAACCATCCAATACTATAGGGCTTTGGATGAGGCTTCATGGATAGATTTAGAATTTTCACAACTTTAGTAGAGATTAAATTCTTTTGACTCCCACTATCAAGAATGAAATGTAGAGGCTTAACTTTTATCCATAATTTGGAGTGAAACAATCTTTCCTTGTCATTTGGTCTTTCCTCACAGGTCTATGATGAAGTGATGATGGTTTCAGGCTTAGCATCTACAATTTCTTATTCATCCTCTTCGACTATGGGTTGTGTATGAGGTAGAGTAGTAGATGTCGAGTATTGTGACTCAGAACATAATGACTTAATGGCTCGACATTCTTCTTTGGATTGAGTTCTATTCTTGTGGTAATCACACCATTTTCTAGCCTTTCCCTTCTGGGATTTCTTATCTTGAAACTCCTTCTACTTCCAATTTTGGCCTCGTGTTTGACCTTCCTTGTCACTTTTCCATTTTGAGGGTTGACTCTTCATATTCTTTCTGCCTTACTTCTGTTCAATCTTCACTGCAAATTTATATGCCTCACTAAGGGTTTCCAAATTGAAGAGTTCCATTTCCCCCCATATGTACCATTTTATTCCACCATGATATTTTAGAGTCTTATGTTTCTCACTTTCTTGAATGCCCAATCTTGTAGACAAAGAATGAAAAGTGCCTATGTAATCTTGAACAGATTGGTCCTTACCTTGGCAAAGTTGTTGCCACTGTATGTATAAATCATCATATGCTTCGATGGGATAGTATTCTTCTTTCACCACTTCCGTAAAATCATCCCAGGTAGGTTCCACTTCAAGGCCAATGTCATATATACTGAACCTCTTTTTGTACACTTCCCACTAGTTTTTCACAGGTAATGATTTCAAAAGAGTAAAAGTAATATTTTCTCCATTAGTGTACTTATTTATAGAGAAGTAGGAAGGCAGTTGATCCAACCAATTTTCTACTACATCAGCATTAATTTTTCCTTCAAATGTAGGAATATCAAAATTTACCTAAACCTTGAAGGGTGTTGGGGCACTGAAAGGATGTTCCCTTGATGAGGAGCTAGGAAGTGTAGTCATAGAGCCAAGGATTTCCCATCGAAAGTGTTTAAAGAATTTGGGAAAATTATTGTAGCATGTACACTTATTGCCATTGGATGGTCTTCATTCACCATTTCATTGAAAGGATCGTATGTCTCGGTGTCAACTACTATTTGAAGTCGTTTGGAGTGAACTTGTGGAAAATTTGGAAGCTCTATTATTTCCCACCCAAGCTTCTTGTAGCCTGACCTCATCCTCAGGATCATACACTCTCAAGACAAATTGCTCTAATACCACTAATCCAAAACTCAAAAGTTCTAGTTGATAAATATTTCAATAGCATAGAAATAACATAGTAACAATGAATTCACTGAGAAGAGATTTAGTATTACTCAAGATCGCAATACAAATATATGCTTATCTCTAGGAAGAGATGTCTATCTTCACATTTTGGGTTACCTCTTCATTTATAAACATTTTAAAATCATGGGGAGGATGTGGAAGGTCACCAATCTCTAGGGAGATGATTTGGTTTGACTTCCAAAATTTAAAACAATACAGAATTTGAGGAATTACTATTTTTAAAAACTTACTATTTACTAAAATTAAAATCTGGGGCACTTCCATTGGGTTTTTGGGGGTCAAAATTCATTGATCAAAGATCCATGCCATCTCACAATGTTTTCCTAATTCTTAGCTTTCCAATGGTTCAAATGGTGAGTTAATTGGAGCTACGGTGCAAAATTTATGGCTCCCATTAGTTCCATCATCAATTGGGGTGGAATTGTCACCCGGATTGTCACCTAAATTATTGCCCAAATCATTCCTCCCTCCTTGAAAAGCAATGGTCCCCATTGCATCAATGTTACCCATCAGGTGTGGTAGTTGTGTCTTGATTTGATTCTCTATGAGCCACTCACCTTAGTGTCTAAGCTATGGCCCCTTTTGACCACCTGATAAAGCGGATTATAGAGCATCCTCTTGTTGTCTTCATCCAAGTATCCACAATCTGATCCTCTTCTACTAGAGCAAAACTCTATGGATCAAGCTCATCAATCTCTAGTTGTTCTACTCCAACTGAAGTGTCTAATAGAGGTGGGTGATATGGTTTGAGGAGTCTCCACATTGAATATTGGATGCAAACCATGGTAGGCTAGTAGGTTTAGCCCAAATGCATTTTCTCCAAATCTTCTATTGATGGTGTAGGGACCATATCGTAGAGGCTAAATATTTATATGTGGGCATACAAGTCATTCCTTTTCAAGCTGCAACCAAACCTTGTCACCCACAACAAAATGGTGTGCAATCCTATGTTTTTCATGGCGTTGCTTATACTTTTGATTCATCTTCTCCAAGATGTCATGAACTTGCTATTGGATGTGTTGCATTTATTCAATAAACTTTATTGATTTTTCTAGCTCAGATCTTCCATGAGGTGTGTATTGCATGGTGTAAAATGGAACAATTGTATCAATTGGTTCCATGGGTTGGAACCCAAAACATACTTGGAATGGACTATGCTTGGTCAAGCTATGCAGTGCCTAATTATATCCATGTTGTATGAAAAGAACTCCCTCATCCCATGTGTGTGGATGTTTAGAGTGATACATCTGAATCATGTGAACAATCAAGTAGTTTACCGCCTTTGTCTGACCATCACTCTATGGATGGAAGGATGTGGACTTCATTAGCTTATTATCCATCATCTTCCATAGAGTGGACCAAAAGATGCTTAGGAACCTGATATCTTGATCTGAGACAATGGACTTGGGGAGACCAAAATGGAGCCATACATGAATAAAATATAGTTGAGCAATTTCCTCAGTAGATATATTTTTCTTACAAGCAATCATGATAGCCATTTTTGAAAAATGACCAACTACCACAAAAATATAGTCCTTACCATGGTTTAAAGTGGGCAAACGTGAGAGAAAATCCATTGAGATAGATTCCCAAGGCTTGGTTGGTTCTAGCAATAGCATGTACAATCCTTGATTTTTATTTGTTGGCTTGGATATTGCACATGGGGTGAAATATTTGAGATATATTACAACACCCTTTCACATATGGGGCTAGTAGAAGTGTTTTTTAAGAATTCCTAATGTCTTTTTGATACCAAAGTATCCAACTATCCTACTAAAGTGTGCTTCCCATATCATCTTTTGTTGCTCTAAAACTAGAACACAGATGTGCCCGATATGATAGAGGACATTATCTTGTAAATAGAAATCAAAAACATGTTTACCTTTTTGAATTGCTTGATATGTATTAGCAAATGTAGGACCTGCTTCATATAGAGGACCCCAAGTGGTAGTCTCATGTCTGCACAAGTCAACAACTGTTGTGAGTGCAGTAATTAGTGGGTGGCTCAAATAATCTACAATTGTATTTGAGCTCCCATTTTTGTGTTTGATTATTAGGTGGAATTTTTGAAGATATGTGGCCCACTTTTGGTGCCTCTCATTTCATAGTTTGCTTTGCATCTAGATGAATTCCAATGGTCTGTGGTCAATGTGGATGACTATCTCTTTCCCCAAGATGTAATATTTCCATTGTTTTTAGGCTTCCATAATGGCATAGAGATCCTTATCATATGTTAGATATTTCCTGACTGTATCAGTGAAAGTTTCACTATGATATACAACAAGATGGCCATGTTTCATGATGACATCTCCCTTGGCATATTTAGATGCATCTATCATCAACTCAAAATGTTGATGCAAATTTGGCAAGGCAAGAACAGGGGCTGAGTAGAGTCTATTCTTCAAATTCTCAAATGCCCTTTATTGTATTTCACCCCATTAAAATGTAGCTTTAGCTCCTCCTTTAGTCACTTGGGTTAGTGACCAAGCAACATGTGAAAATCCAAGAACAAACCTACGGTAGAAATTTGAAAGACCCAAAAAGTTGCAAAGCTCTGCGAGGGTCCTTAGTGTGGGCCATTCTCGAATAACTTGAATCTTTTCTGGATCAACATGGACCCCTTCCTCATTCACAACATACTTGAGGTACTGAATTTTTGTCATCCTAAATGTGCATTTGTCAAGATTTGCATATAACTTATGCTCTTGAAGAGTTTGAAGCACCTTACGAACATGTTTCAAATGTTCTTCCCATGTTATACTATAGATGAGTATGTCATCTAAGTAGAAAACCATGAATGATTTGGTCAAGGGTCATAGGATGTCATCCATCATCTTCATGAAGGTTATAGGTGCATTAGTTAAGCCAAAAGGCATAACCAACCATTCAAAGAGCCCCTCCTTAGATTTGAATGCAATCTTCCAGACAATAGTGGGACCAATGGGAATTTAGTGATAACAAGATTTGAGATCAATTTTGGTGAAGAACTTTGCACCACAGAGCTGGTCTAGTAGGTCATCAATCTTAGGGAGAGGGTGGTGATTCTTCACAAAGATTTTATTCAGGGCTCGGTGGTCAATGCAAAGCCTCCATATTCCATCTTTCTTTGGTGCCAAGACAATAGGGCTACCACAAGATGAAGAGCTTAGCCTGATGTGCCCCTTTTGGATTAATTGTTGAATCAATCTTTTTATCTCATCATTCTCCAAAATAATCTGTGACACATAGGACTATTAGGCAAAGGTGATCCTAGGCTAAAATCGATTAAATGTTTTATCTAGCAATGCAGTGGAACTCCTATGGGTAACTTGAATAAGTCATCATATTTTCCTATGATTTTTCCTATCTACTTTTGTTGTTGTGTTGATTGTGTAGTGAGGACTGCAACATCATCCTTCTTGGATTTCTGTGGTCTGACCACCATGAGAACAAATTGCGTTGTCTTCTCCACCAATCTCTTGCATTGATTAGCACTGATCAAGGAGATAGATGTGGGAGGTGGTATCTCTGGTACCCTATACCATCATGTTTCAAGAGTGAGGGTGATCCTTTGGGTTCATGATTCATAGATGCCATGTCGCTCATACATGAATGGCTGACCAAGGAGTACATCACAAACATCTAGATTGACCACATCACACAAGACTTCATCTTGGAATGGTTTTATAACATACAAAAGAAGACACTGATGGGTGACACAGAGGTCTCTCCCTAGGCTCAACCATCTAATACTGTAGGGCTTTGGATGAGGCTTCATGGATAGATTTAGACTTTTCACAACTTTAGTAGAGATTAAATTCTTTTGACTCCCACTATCAATAACGAAATGTAGAGGCTTACCTTTTACCCATAATTTAGAGTGAAATAATCTTTCTTTGTCATCTGGTCTTTTCTCACGGGTCTGTGATGAAGCGATGATGGTGTCAGGCTCAACATCTATAATTTCTTATTCATCCTCTTTGACTATGGGTTATGTATGAGTAGAGTAGTAGATGTCAAGTATTATGACTCAGAAAGTAGTGACTTGATGGCTCGACATTCTTCTTTAGAGTGAGTTCCAATTTTGTGGTAATCACACCATTTTTTAGCCTTCCCCTTATGGGATTTCTTATCCTAAAACTCCTTCTACTTCCAATTTTGGCCTTGTGTTTGACATTCCTTGTCACTTTTCCATTTTGAGGGTTGACTCTTCGTATTCTTTTTTCCATGCTTCTATTCAATCTTCACTACAAATTTGTATGCCTCATCAAGGTTTTCCAAATTAAATAATTCTTTTTCCCCCCATATGTACCATTGTATTCCACCACGATATTTGAGAGTCTTATGTTTATCACTTTCTTGAATGCCCAATCTTGCAGACAAAGAATGAAAAGTGTTTGTGTAATCTTGAATAGATTTGTCCTTACCTTGGCAATGTTGTTGCCACTATATGTATTGATCATCATATGCTCTGATGGGATAGTATTATTCTTTCAATGCTTCCACTAAATCATCCTAGGTAGGTTCCTCCTTAAGGCCAATGTCATCTATATTGAACCTCTTTTTTAAAACTTCCCACTAGTTTTTCATGGGCAATGATGATTTCAAAAGAGCAAATATAATATTTTCTCCATCGGTGAACTTATTTATGGAGAAGTAGGAAGACAGTTGATCCAACCAATTTTCTACTACATCAGCATTGATTTTGCCTTCAAATGTAGGAATATAAAAATTTACCTGAACCTTGAAGGGTGTTGGGAAATTGAAAGGATGTTCCCTGGATGAGGAGCCAAGAATTATAGTCGCGAAGATAGGATTTCCCATCAAAAGTGTTTAAATAATTTGGGAAAATTGTTACAGCATTTGTGCTTGTTTCTATTGGAGGGATTCATTCACCATTTCCTTGAAAGGATCAGATGTCTTGGTGTCATCTACCATTTGAAGTCGTTTGGAGTGAATAGGTGGAAAATTTAGAAGCTCTGTTGTTTCCCACCTAAGCTTTTTGTAGCCTAACCTCGTCCTTGAAATCATACACTCTCAAGGCAAACTAATCTTATACCACTGATGCAAAAATTAGAAGTTTTGGTTGATAAATATTTCAATAGCATATAAATAACATAGTAACAATGAGTTCTCTGAGAAGAGATGTAGTATTACTCAAGATCTCAATACAAATATATGCTTATCTCTGGGAAGAGATGTTTGTCTTCATATTTTGGGTTACCTATTCATTTATACACATTTTGAAAGCATGGGGAGGATGTGGAAGGTCATCAATCTTGAGGGAGATTAATTGGTTTAACTTCCAAGATTTAAAACAATAAATAATTCGAGGAATTACTATTTTTAGAAACTTACTATGTTTAGACTGCCCTACTAAAATTAAAATTTAGGGCACTTCCATTGGTTTTTGGAGCTAAAATTTCATCAATAAAATATCCATGCCATCTCACAATGTTTTCCTCATTCTTAGCTTTCCAACGGTTCAAACGGTGAGTCAATTGGAGCTACGGTGTAAAAGTTATGGCTCCCAGAAGTTCCATCATCAACTGGGGTGGAACTGTCACCCGAATT
The DNA here is from genome assembly GCA_037957365.1 of Torreya grandis. NCBI lineage: Eukaryota > Viridiplantae > Streptophyta > Pinopsida > Cupressales > Taxaceae > Torreya > Torreya grandis. The sequence continues at coordinate 2,658,389 of JARHVA010002274.1, forward strand.
GTCACCTAAATTGTTGCCCGGATCATAAATTAGCCACTTGTTAGGTCTCATGTGCTTAAAATGTCATTTGGACACCTTTTTAGCTTAATTAAATGAATTTTAATGACTTTTAAGGACTTTCAAGTTAAAATATTTGTCACCAAGGTGGATGAGAATGTGGATAAGGTCAAATCATGCCAAGATTTAGTCAGGTGGTAGTTACAAGTTAGTTTCATCAATCAAATGGTAATTTTTCCTAAAAAATAGGTCATTTATAACAAGTGTAAAAACTTATCAAGTTCCCTTGCAGCTAAAAATGTGGTGGTGTGACTTTTCACCTCCCCAAAGGTCATTCCCATGTTTGTATTATAGATATTTCATAATAATTTTCATTTCTATCTTATTTTCCTTCATTTTCACTTGGTAAGCTTAAGAGGAGTAGTTTAAAACACTTGATATAGACCATAAAAGTGGATTAAAGAAGAATGATTCTATAGGTGGATATTACTATGAGTGCACTTAACATACATAATAATAATTCTCATATTGGTGGCTCCTCCTTCATGAACAATCAATTACACTCTAGGCATATTTTTATGAAATTACAATCAAGAGGAGTATGGTTTTGCATCTATTTATTTTTTAAAATAATATATGGAGATGTATGATCTTTATGAAGTGTATCTATGTGGTAATAATGAACTCTCCATGGTGTTCTCATTAGCTAACACTTCCTCATTGCCCTTGAAGGAGATTTCCAAGTTTACTTGTTTCTCAAGTTGGCAGCCATAGGTGTGTAATATAAGTTTTCTCAATGTGGAATGGGCTACTTGGTGATGTTATTATGCTTGTATTAATGTTTAAAAAATGCCTCCATTTAATTATATTATAATAAATCAAGTTACTACCATTTCAAATCAAGTTTTTAAATTTTCCTTGTTCATTGCCTAGTCAATTCACAATCCTCTTACTTGAGCTCTAGGAGGTTTGTACAGAGGTGGAAGGGTGAAAAACATGTTAAAATGAATGTTTTAGGTTATATCATACCCAAGATTCATGGTTATCATGTTATGAAAGTTAATATGCTATGAAATTTGGAGTTTTCATTCAAAAGGATGAGTTGATTGTGTTGGTCCCTTTGTCTTTGAAAGTTGTAGATAGAGATCCTTGAGCTTTTGTGAAATAATGTATGTCATGACTAAGGGAATTTCCCATGATACTATTTATTTGGCATAATATAAATATCTACCTACAACAACTATTCCAATTTTGAGATGCAAAGGATGAGTAATTGAAGTATAAAGATGGCCAAAAAGCCACTAAAAAGGAATTGTGATATCTATAGGAGGGTAATGAAAAAGTGACTTGTACTTCAATTTGACAATTCTAGACCATTCAATAAAGTTGGAAACATCACAAATGATCAAAATGGTAATATTTAGTCAAGGTTATAGATATAATTTCAATTTTGATTTTTTGACCCCAAAATACCTTCCCATGTCTGTACACAGGCCTAGGAAGGGTCACCTACAGTAGGCCTTAGTAATATTTTATCTCAATTGGGAATATAGTAGTAAAATTGAAATTTTGGGATTAATTGGATATTTTTTAGGAACTAATCCTAAATTTAAGTTTATCAATGTCAAAAACATGGCCTAATAAAGCTCAAATTAACCTATAGGAAGCACCTAAATCCATAAAACACAGTCATGTGGGATACCTTGGCAATGAGGTAGAAGTTGGAAGTTTGGACTTTATTTGGAGTTATTAAAGTGGATGAAATTAAAATAAATGAGAATTGAACTCACGGATATAAGGATTATCCCATATAAAATATTTAATAGGCCCAAATCTTGCCAAAGAGACACCCTCAGGGGCAAAACCATGACTATGACAGTTAAGACAGAGGGGTATACTAGTTGAGGACTTAAGCATGGATTAATAGGGATTAAAGGTTACAAAGTGAAAATATATATGAGGATGGAATAATTAAATAAAAAACATGAAAATTAGGTCCAAAATAGCCAATAAAATATCAGACTTAGACCTACAAGTATAACCCTAAGGATGTCTCAGTCCACATGAGAAAATAACCTAATCTTGAGAATGAGAGATGAACTAATGCAAAAGAGATTGAGATTAAAATTATAAAATTGGTGGAGTATCAATATTTGATATTTTTTAAATCAAATAATTTTTATATTTTACCTTTAAATCATAAACCAAGCTCAAAATCACCTATAGCTAGGCCTAAAATAGGGATCCCCTTATGGGTAATCAAATACCTAGTCTAGGTTTCCAAGATCACGAGGAAGAGTTTAAGGGTAAATTATAATAGTAATGGTTTTAATTAATAATTTTAGGAATTTATGATACCTAAATATAAAAATAAATCTCAAATAAACCCCTAAAATATCCAAACCTAGCCTATACCTTACCTACCCTCAAAGTCTGCATACCCTTAAAGTTTGCCTAGTAAATTTGAAGATTTGGAGGGTCTATCCTTGAAATTAAGAGATAAAACTTGGTAAAAAAAATAATTATGACCTATTTAATACTATAAAATAATAATATTTTATGAGATAATAGGAAAAACCTTATCTATTTTATCTCAGAGCAGGGGTAGTTTTCCCATGCTTGAAGATGGTAATTTTGGGAAAAATGGTGAAATTTATGAACAAAAGTTAGGGGAAGACCAAATTAAAGATGGATAATATGGAGGAAACATAAAAATAAATAAAAAAACTTTATATAATCCTTGTAATAAAACATTTTATCCTACACAACAAGTGTTATGTCATGTGTGAAGGAAACCCTTAGGCCTAAAAGCCTAGTTGAAGGTCATATGCATTTTTATCCTTGTCCATGCTTTCCACTTGACTCATTAATTATTTCATGGGTATGTTGGATATTTTTAATCCATAAATAGGTAAATTAAAACGTTGGATGGTTAGGTGGAGTCTCAAGTGGTAGGAAGACCTATTGACAAGGTTTAGGCCTAGTCTCAAAATAGGGTCACTCTTCACTTTTAGCTATTTGGAAGCCATTACAAGGATTGGGAGATGTTTGTAGAACATATATAGAGGTTTATGAATCATTGGTTTTCAAAGAAACTCATCAAGAAGCAATTATTAGCTTAAAATGAGTTAAACCCTCACAAAAGTGCACAAGGACTCAAGTGGTCAAGTTAAAAAGTTCAAAAGTTCAAAACTTTCATGAGCTTATGCATGAGACCTTGAGGAATTTTGAGAAGGTGGAGAGGGTCCCTAAGGATCCCTCATTTTAATTTGTAAATATTTATAATGTGTAGCCTTTATGAACAAATGCTAAGAGGGTTAATCACATCAAAACCCTTACCAACCTTGTTTTATGACCTAATGGAGGAAATGAAGCTAGAAGTTCCTCAAAATGGATGAGTTTGACCATGAGTGATGAAGAGAAGTTATTTTAAACTTCATGAGGATAAGAAATGTGGAATTTTATTTTATTTGATCCATATAGTTCATGTAATAAATAGTTTTATTTGACATTTTCTTATGTTTTTTAGGTCCTAAAGATGATCAATGGATGCCAACCACTTGGGAGGTTAGCTTTGGAATTAAAACAACTACTCATGCCATGTTTAGATCTTGTAAACACTCACAATTGTCCCTGATATATCTCTTATTTTATCTAGTCTAATAAGCCAACGAGGGAAGACTTAGAGAAAATGGTGAATCTTCATTTGAAAAGCCTTTTAAGGCTTGTTTCTTATATCTAATTTCATCAAAAATAGGGACACATGTCACTCCTCTGATTATATGGATTCTATAGTAGGTTTGAAGAGTTTTTATATGCCAAGTGTGAAAGGTGTAGGGAAAAGGATTATTTTTTGACTACCAAGGATGATTATGCATGGACCGATGATCATGAGTGGTTTAGGACCTCAAAAATGCATGTGAGGACTTATTTGTAACACCTATTACTGAAATCCCTCATCAAACCTGATCAATTGTAGTTATAGGGTAGTTTTGGAAGGCAAATCATGAGGGGTAGTTTTATATGCATGGAAAAGGAGTTTCTTAACCACCTTGCAAGTCTTGAATGATTGGAGATGAAATTTTTAACACCTAAATGGCATGGCTCACCCCATCCCTCTCTCCCATGTAATTTCAACTAATCTTCACATTGTTGACACATGTCCAAGTGACTCTTAGACTCCCCTTCTCTCTCTCTTCCCATTTCTTCTATAAATTGAGACTTTTGGCTATTGTATGTATCTTTCTACCTGGGTATGGAGAATCCCAACCAAATTTTTAATTAAAGAAATAAATATAAGTGTTTTAACTCATTTAAATATTCCATTAAGTATACACAATATATGTTAGTCTTGTGTAAGTGTATGTTTTGTCTACTTTCACATGTTACTCTCCTTAATACCTTGTGTGTTTGTAATCTCTCTTTTATAGGTTAAAAAGAAGTGTCAAATTAAATTGTAAGTGTAGTGAGTAGGATACTTAATAGAGTGTCTTATAATTCCTATTGCTTAGTTCCTCCTAACCTATGCTATCTCTAAGACCCCATGCTGAAGCATTGATGTGAAAGTGAAAATTGACATCGAATGAAGTGTATGTGCAACTTGTCCTTAGTTCCAAGTGCATGCTAAGGGTATGAGTAGGGAAAATATTTTGGTGTATCAACTCTTATATACTAGGTTTAATTTCATGTTATCCCTATCCCTTTTCATCCCCCAAGTGTCAGTATTAGGATATGAGCTTTAGTGATGCATCAAGGGGAGCTAGCCCCTAATCTAGAGATCCACATCCTAATAGTGATACCCCTAGCCCTGAGTTGATTCCATTGTCTCACTTGAATGAGGATAATATTATCCCATATCCTCATTTGGTTCAATTTCAAATGAATTTTTTTTTGGCATGCTCGATGGGACTCTTATTCTAAGAGTTAGAGGATATTTGTTGTTATCCTTCAATACATCAGCCTTAGGAAGCACTTTTCCAAGCACCAATGGCAACTCAAAAGTTGAATCAGATGGTTTAGTAGCTAGGTATTCAATTTTAAGGTTATTCATAGCTTTTTCTATGTCTTGGTTTCTAAATGAAGCTTTCATGGTTTATCTTGATGTTGATTTTTGCCATCTACAAGTTGGTGAAACATTACAAGCTTTTCCTTTTCCTATTCACTATGAGCAAGTGCTTGGTCGACTTGGTCATGATCCTTATCAACCTTGTTTTGATACTTATCAAGCCCAATATGACCTTCATCAGCTCCAATATGGCCTTTGTCAATTTTATAATCCTTCCTTTTCTTCCCTTCATAGTCATCATCAAGATGTTGGGTAGTCATATGAGAATGGTTACCAAGGAATGCCTTTCTATTAGCCCCAATTTGAGCCCTACCCTTAATATGTTAATTTCTATCATCCTCAAGCATATTTATATCAAAATTTTCATGTGAATGAGGAAGTTCCCATGAACTATACACAAGGAAATCATTGACAAAGTGAGATTACTACTCATGTAAATGATATTCCTTCCAACCAGCCCAAGAGTGCACTTTCATATGAGCTCACTTGTGATTTTCTCTTTTCAAAGCCCATTCATAAGGCATCTCCTTCGTCTCACACTCCATCATCATTTTCTTCAGCTTCCACTACCTTTAATATCTCAGTTCCTTCATTTCAAATCCATGAACCTATCCATCAACCCTATAGTTTATTCCTTCTCAAGAAGGAACCTATTTTGAGAGAGGTAAGTGAAGAACAGAGAATACAATTTATGGCTGATCAAGAGGCTATCATGAGTTACAATGAGGGTGAGATCATCATAGACACTCCCTTTGAAGGAATCATCAAATATGGAGAACATAGTCAAATCATATCTCAAGAAGTTGTTTTTTTAGGAGGGTTTCAACAAACTAAGGTTGAAGAAGTGGCTCTTAAAGGTGGTATGGTTCAAGGAGAAGACATAGGTCACAACTATATGCAAATGTTACAAGAATATGAAGATTATATTGACAAACTCAACATGTCAATGTTGGATGATGAAGAGTACAAGCATGGTGAGCTCTCTTCCCCTTTGTTTGATGAACTTTTCTTTTGCTTTGAAGAAGATAGTGACCAAGCCATGGGACATGAGTTGGATGAGGTTCAAGAGCATGTTGTTGATCATTTAGAGACCCTTTTTTTTAAACAAGAAGGAGATAAATCAGGTTGGTGTGATAAAGGCATTGAAGAGGGAGATTTAGAACAAGAAAGTGATGATTTTTGGGATGAATTAGATGAATTTTATCTAAATTCAAACATCATACCAGCCATCCTTCCACAAGAGAGTCATATGAAGCTATACATCAGTTTGATAAGCTTATTAAATAGATAGAGAGAGATGAATTGGTCCACGATACATACTAAGAGATCCATGAGCCAAACAAACCCTATGATGATAAAATTGCAACCATTAATGCATTGATGAACTATAATAGTATGAATAACTAGCATGAAAAATGTATCAAAGAGAAATATGGATACATGAATGTTGAAGACATGTTTAAATCTGATACATTAGAATACATACCAATCAAGGTGGAAAATAAGAAGGGTGAGTCACCAAGTTATCACTCCAAAAAACTACTTGGTTACCACCATGAGGTTGCTTGTCATAAAGGATACCTAAGAAGCTTCCCATTTGATCTAGGAAGGGTAAAAACATATAAGGTTAGATATACATATTAGTTTTCTTTTAGTTGTGCCTTACTTTCCCTAAGTGCTTAATAGTACAAGTGTGTCCTTGTTTTGTGTTTTATTGGGTATTTTGTGTGTTATTATTTCCCTCCATGTGTTTTAGGTAGGATTACTATCTTTTTGGTTAATTCAAGGTCTGGTCCTACTATTTTTAGGTACATTCTGACTCCCTTGGCTAATGGATAGGATAAGGCTATTAGTCCTTAACAGAGGAAAGAATGTTACCCATAGGAGTTGCCAAATTATCGACCAAATTTGACTTCTAGTCAAATGAGCTCAACCCTTACCATTTTGAACTTTTTAATAAGGTTACCATGTTTTCTATAGAGTCTCATGTTGGTCTATCATCTTACTTAGCCTTGTCTTAGTCCTTGTCTAAGTTCATCTTCCTTGAAATGGCCTATTCAACTAAAGTCAAACATGGTCAAACTTGGTCAAAGGTCCATTTTGAGTCTAATATGTCCTAAAATTGTCTTTATAGGTTTTAATGTGTTTACAAGTCATAAATTGGACACTTGCTCGGTCTCATATGCAAAAAGGGTCATTTGGCCACCTTTTTGGCTCAATTAAATGACTTTTAAGGATTTTAAAGTTGAAATATTTGTCACCAATGTTGAAGAGAATTTGGAGAAGTTAAAATAATGCAAATATTCAGTTAGGTCATATTTACAATTTAGTTTCATTAGTCAAATGGCATTTTTTCCTAAGAAATAGGCTATTTCTAACACTTGTACAAAATTCTCAAATTCCCTTACAACTTAAAACTTGGTGGTGTGACTCTTCACCTACCCATAGTTCATTACCACATTTTTATTATAGATATTTCATATAAAAATTCATTTATATCTTATTTTCTTTCATTTTCACTTGGCAAGCTTAAAAGGATCAGTTTCAAGCACTTTTTATGCTTCGTATAAGTGGAGTCAGGAAGAATTATTCTACAGATGGATATTACTCTAAGTTAAATTCACATCCATAACAATAAATCTTATATTTTTGGCTCTGCCTTCATGAATAATCAATTACACTCTAGGCAAATTTTTATGAAATTACATTCAAGAGGGATATGGTTGTTTATCTATTTCTTGTTTTTAGGAATCTATGGAGCTATATGATCTTAATGAAGTGTATCAATGTGGTGATAAGTCCTTATATATATTTTTTCTCATCATCCAACACTTCCACCCTCATTTCCCTTAAAGGATATTTCCAAGTTTGCTTGTTTCTCAAGTTGGCAGCCATAGGTGTGTAATTTGATTTTTCTCAAAGTGGAAGGGGATCCATGGTAATGTTAGTATGCTTGGATTCATATTTTCAAAATACTTCCATTGAATTATCATATTATAAATCAATTTACCACCATTTTAAAGAATTTTTTTCACTTTGCCTTGTTCACTACCTAGTCAATTCACAGTCATCTTACATGATCTCCAAGAGGTTTGTATGAAGGTGGAAGGGTGAAAAAAATGGTGAAATGAATGTTTTAGGTTATATCATACCCAATATTCATGATTTTAATGTTATGAAAGTTAATATCCTATAAAATGTGGTTTTCCTTCAAAATGATGAGTTGACTGTGTTGGTTCCTTTATCCCTGAAAGTTGCAGACAGAGATCCTTAATCTTTTGTGAAATAACATATGCCATGACTGAGGGACTTTCCCATGATCCTTGTTGTTTGGTGTAATAGAAATATCTAAATAAAAGAAAACTATGCCAATTTTTAGAATCAAATGGTGAGTGAAGGATGAGTAATTGAAGTCTAAAGATGGCCAAAAAACCACTAAAAAGGAATAGTGATATATATAAGAGGGTAATGAAAAAGTGACTTGTACTTCAATTTGATAATCCTAGACCATGACATAAAGTTAGAACCATATAAAATGATAAAAATGGTAATATTGAGCTAATTTGATAGATAAAAGGTAATTTTTTATGTTTTGACCCCCAAAATACCTTCCCTTGTTTGTACATAGGCCTGAAAAGGGTCACCTACAATAGGCCTTAGTAAGATTTTGTCTCAATTAGGAATATAGTAGTCAAGTTGAAAGTTTGGGGTGAATTATACATTTTTATGGAAATATCCCTAAATCTAATTTTATTATTTTAAAAAACATGGACTAAGAGAGCTAAAATTAAACTATAGGCAACACCTAAATCCATAAAACATAGTCATGTGGGATACCTTGGTAGTGAGGTAGAAGTTGGAAGTTTGAAATTTTTTTAGAGTTATTAAAGTGTATGAAAGTGAAATAAATTATAATTTACCTCAATTATAGTAGGATTAACCCATAAAAATATTATAATATTCCTAAATATTTTCAAATATGCAACCTACAGGGGTAAAAACTTGATTGTGACAGTCAAGGCAAAGGGGTATACTAGTTAAGGACTTAAGCATGAATTGATAGGGCTTGAAGGTTCCAAAGTGAAAAAAGAGAATTAGGATGGCATCATGACATAATAAAAATTTAAATGAGGTCCATAAAAACCAATAAAATCTTAGACCTAGACCTATAGGTAGAACCCTAATGATGTCTCAATCCACATGAGCAAATAGCCTAATCTTGAGAATGAGAGATGAACTAATGCAAAAGAGATTGAGCTTAAATTAGGAAAAAGTGGTAGAGTATAAATTTATGATATTTTTAACATAAAATAATGTTTATATTTTACCTTAAAATCATAAACCAAGCTCCAAATCACATATAGTTAGGCCTAAAATAGGGATCCCCTTATGGGCAGTCAAAGACCTAGTCTAGGTTTCTAAGAGCATGAGGAAGTGTTTAAGGATAAATCATAATATGAATTGTTTTAATGAATAATGGGATGCATTTATTATCCCTAAATATCATAATATATCTCAAATAGACACCTAAAATCTCCAAACCCAGCCTATACCCTGCCTACCCTCAAAGTCTACATACCCTTAAAGTCTGCCTAACAAATTTGAAGAGATTAAGGGTCTATACTTTGAATTAAGGGATAAAAAATTTTAAAAACCATAATAATTAAATATTAAACACTATAAAATAATCATATTTTATGAAATAAATGGAAAACCTTCTCTATTTTGTCTCAGAGCAGGGGCAGTTTTCCATTGCATGAAGATGAAAATTTTGGGGAAAATGGTGAAATTGATGACCAGAAGGTAGTGGAAGACAAAATTAAATATGGGTAAGATGCAAGAACATAAAAATACCTAAATAAAATTTATATATTACTTATAATAAAATAGTTTATCCTACACAACAAGGGTTACAGTCATGTGTGAAGGAAACCCTTAGGCCTAAAAGCCTAGTCGAAGGTCATATGCCTTTTTATCCTTGTCCATGATTTCCACTTGAATAATTAATTATTTTAGGGGTATATTTAATATTTTTAATAAATAAATATTAAAATGAAACCATTGTATATTCAAGTGGAGTCTCAAGTGGCAGGCAGACCTATTGACAAGGTCTAGGCCTAGTCTCATAACAGGGTCACTCTTCACTTCTAGTTATTAAGAAACCATTAAAATGATTAGTGAATGTTTTTAGAACATATAAATAGGTGTATGAATCATTTTTTTTTCAATTGAACTCATCAATAATCCATTCTTAGCTTAAAATTTCTTAAACCCTCTTAAAAGTGCATGAAAAGGACTTGAGTGGTCAAGTGGAAAAGCTCAAAACTTTCATGAGCTTATGCATGGGACCTTGAGGAATTTGGAAAAGGTGAAGAGGGCCTAAGGATACCTCATTTTAATTTGGAAATATTTATAATTAATATACTTTACGAACAAAGGATAAGATGGCTAATCACTTCAAAACCCTTACCAACCCTATTTTGTGACCTGATGGAGGAAATGAAGCTATAAGTGCCTCTAAATGGATGAAGTTGACCATGAGTGATAAATAGAAGTTGTTGTAAACTTCATGAGGATAAAATCCATGGAATTATATTTTTATGTCCTAAATATTATCAATGTATTCTATCCACTTGGGAGGTTAGTGTTGTCATCAAATTGTACACCCTAGGATACTCTATGAGGTTCCTATAATTTTATGTAACATGGAAAAATATCTCAAGTTGTGAGTGAACTTGTTGGAGATATGAATCTCTAGATTATGAGGGATATCTCCCTATATATTAAATGATGTGATTATGATACTAAAACTACCTATTATGTGTGAAAAGGCAGATAAATATGCATAAAGCAAACCTAAACTAGGAGGTGATACACCAAGAGTTGCTTCCATTAATACACTTGGAGTTTTTATAATGAACTAAGACAACCAATCTATCCTTAACACCATTAATGGAACTCCCTAGCATTGGTGTTTCTCATGAAGTCAAATAACAACTCAAAAAATGAAGGAGAGTGAAGGGAAGGTCAGATATGACACTACCAAACTCATATGAACTTCAAGATTATATTGTAGTAGCATAAACTTTATGAAACCTATTAGGAGAGAATTAATTTGTAGAAACACATTCAAGGGTTGCATGAAAACAATATGAACTCAATATATACTTGACATTCAAAGTTAATCACTTCACCACGTAGTGAAAATGTGCTTAGAGTATAACCAACTTACTTTTCATTAGCTTAAGTATCAATCAAGGTACTATTTTGGTAGGATTTTACCATACCAAGAGTTAAAATCCCTTTATAAAGCCAAAATGGCTTACATTTATAAAATGTGAGAAGAGAGAGAGAGAGAAAAGAGAAGTCTAAAAGACACAAGGACAAGTGTTAAGGTTCTCCCATTAGTTAAAAAGAATGATCATGAGGTGTAAGAGAGGTCAAGAAACTGATTTGGACATGTGTCCATCTCAAACCAAGCATCTCCCTCACATGTAGCATAGAAACTCTTCCACTTTCCTTTGAAAATCTCCATCATCATTGGACCCTATTGAGCACTCCAAGGAATATTGGGGACAAGTGTAACATGTATGATGAGGAAAGGGAATTAAAAAGATGATTCCACCTACATTAGGAGTTTCCTTCATCGTTAAATTCTCTTACATAAGCTCATCATCACCTTGTAACCATGCCCTCCATTAGGCTTATTTTGATAATTAGCACTAGAAATATTTTCATATTTCTAAAATGATCCATACAAGAGGTGTTATGACACCTGTATAGGCACCTCATATGTTCAGCGCCATCCAAAACACCTTAAAAGACCTTCAAATTGGAGTTTCCACTATGTGATCACTCTGCTCATTCTAGACTAGCTGAAATGAGAAGCCTAATAGAGAGACTTAAGACAATTCTTGATTTTTTAAAATGACTTTAGGAGTTGATTAAGGTCTCAATATTTCTATCAAATTGATTTACATCACTTAACTCCTTTAATAACCTACAAGAAACACTAATTCTATGCTAAAAACTATGTCTATACCTTGTTTATATAGAATATATATAATCAAAGCACATTTTTAGAAACCTAATAATGTATTATACAACTTTAATTTTATACCCATATCCTCATTATTTCATCTTGGTGCCTTACCAACTCAATTTCTCCAAACAAATCATTATAGGCTTCTTAAGAGGGTTTGAAGGTTTCTAACCCTATTAAGGATGGTTCATGCAGTTGTGACATTGAACCTAAAAAATAATCTCAAAAATTAATTGTATTATACCATCCCTAACTTATATAGACACCTCCAACACCCATGCATGACCTCAACAAAGTTTTGAGTATGAGAAGATGGCTTCTTAGGCTCAAAGTTGCATTTTAGGAGGTCTAATTGTCAAATTACCCCTCTTGGGTTAGTTTTGAGTGCTCCTTTACATCCTAAATCTTAAAAAACTTAATAATCATGCTAAATATTCCTATAAAAGTGTTATTAATTCTCTACTTACCTTAGTTCTCTAAGTGGCTACACTAACCAAACAACTGGCTCTTAAGAAGAACACTAGGCTTAGAGGCCTAAAGTGAAGAAACATGAGTTTTTACATTCTACACCTTCATGAACATGTGTGAGGTTATAATAATATATTTAAAAATTCATTATACTTTTCAAATTACCTATTCACCTCCTTATCTCATCTTTAGAGCCATATCATCCAATCCACTATCTAAAAGAAAAAGGTATAGCTACAACTGATGTGTCTTTCTTCTCTATGAGCATATTCACCCCTATTGTCTGCTTGATTGAATTATATAAAGCATGAGTTTACCTTTAATACACTTATAATTTCTTACCTTACTCTTATGTTACCTTTATACACTAGTTCATGCCTCACTAAACTAATCTCCATTGTCCTCTAATGCTCTTGTGAGATTCTTGTAGGTGGATATCTCCTTGATTATGCCTATTGGTGAGTATCCTAATGTGACTAAGTGTGTAATTGGATCATATATCATCTAAAGTTAATACTTGAACCAAAATTAGGCTCCTATGGTTAATCATGGTATCACATATCACTCTTTTCTTCTAAAAGACACATGGTCTATTGAAACACTAACACACACCTACAGCTAGGCATATGAGTAGGAGTGATTTAGAACCACTTGAGGGTATATTTCTCCATGATAACATGTTAAAAATTTGGGATAATATAAAAAATCCTTATCAATTCATTCATTATGCTTCAAACATCACTAGATCTTTCAATCATCTAGTTAGCTATAGCATGCTTGGGAACCAATCCATACAACTCTATTTTAATGCCTTGCATGTAGGTTACTTGAGATAGGTTTTAGGATTTAAGAACAAAATACACACCATTTTTTATGTTAAAAATATCATGTGAGATATAATTCATAATTTTTTCAAAGATAAGCTCCACCCTTTTGACTAATGCACCCCATGTTCTTAAGACTAGGACACTGCTTATTGGACTAAGACACTTCTTTAGACCCTACCTGTAGGTCATGGTCTGGGTTTGATTGATGTTTTTAAGGACATTATTCATTATTTACTTTGTCAAAATACTCCCCTTATTCATTTTATGTCTCACTATAATCTTTCAAACCATATCATTTCATGGTTAGGTCTCCAACTAATATACCTCTACTTAACTGTGATAGTCACCATTTTAGGCTTTGTTCATGATGTGTTTAAGTTAATATTTATTCCCTTGAGGTCCCCATTCTTCCTTGAAACTTATATCTAGATTTAAGGCTCCAAATAAAGTTCAAACTTTAAACTTCTACCTCATTGTCCATATGCCCTTAAGATTATGTTTTATGAATTCTAGGGACTGTAGGCTAGTTTGGGGTCACCTAGTTCATGTGATTAGAAATAATTATCTCCACTTTAGTCTTAGTACCATACAAACTTCCACCTTCACCTAAAAATTTCAAATTTGATCATTATATGCCCAATTGAGGTGAACCTTTGCCAAGCCTACTATAGTTGAGTGTTTTTAGGGTTGTATAGGCAAAGGGTTTGCATTAGGGAGTTCAAACATAAAATTCACCTTTCCTTTTGTATTCACTAGCTCAGGAATGCTATTTAAACTAGTTTCAATTCTTTGAACTTAATTTCATAGTTGAGGATCGTCAAAATGGAGTACAAGACCACTTTTCCATCTATAACCTGTAGATATCACTATTCAAATTCAATGATTTTTGGAAAATTTTAAGCTTATTGAAAAACATGTGTTGAAATGGATTATGGGAGGTGAAGAGTTACACTTCCCACGTTTTTAGTTGATGATGGACTTGAGAAGTCTGTACAAGTGCCTAAAATCTCCTATTTTTTAATGGAAAACTACCATTTCTTGATCATAATTAATTTATAACTATCCCCTAGCTTATCATGACATTATTTGACCTTATCCATGTTCATATCCATCTTTATGACATATTTTTTGACTCCCATCATCTGTACAAGTCAATTAATGAGCTAGAATGTGGCCAAATGAGCCTTTTTTTCACATGAGACCTAGAAAATGGTTAATTTATGACTTGAAGACACATTGAAACCTATCAAATAAAATTTTAGGACATTTCAAAAATAAATTTATCTTTTGACTAAGTTTGATCACGGTTAACTAGTGTTGACTTTTGTTGACTAGGCTAGTACCAAGAGAATGGACTTCAATAAGGACTAGGGGAAGGGCAAGTGGACAAATAGGACAATAAAAGACCCAATAGGACATATAAAACTTTCCTCAAAAGTTTAAAATGGCATGGGTTGACCCAAATTTTACTCAAGGTCAAATTTGTTCAATATTCTTGGTAATTCCCAAGGGTGGTATGCTTGTTATGCCTAAGACCAATTGCCTAACACCTCCATTAGGCACAGAGTCATGAATATGGACACTCTAACTAATTTGATAGGGTCTTTGACTAAAGGAAAATAATATAGTTGACCCACACAAACAAAATCAAAGACACACACACATAACAAGAAATAAACCAAATAACTTGTGCTTTAAAAACACTTAGGGAACATAATAGCAAACTGAAACAAACAAACTAGACACACACTATCCTAAAATAATTTCTTCCTCCTAGATCAAAGGGTAAATATGAAACTCTTATTACCTCATAAAATTAATGGATACATGAGACATGTTACCATTTGAACATTGGCATGGAAGCCATCATCTTTATCATGGTGTTGGCTAATCTTATTGACTTGAATTTCAATGAATTTGAGATAATTTCAAAAATATCACCTATAAATATGAATTATTCTTTCACTTCAACTACCTTAGATTCTTCATTAGACTCCTTAGTTTCTACATGATCCAATGATTCCTCATCAAAACATATTCTTTGGCTCCCCATGATGTCTTGAGAATGGACAAGTGGATTGTCAGCTGCAAGTTCTTCAAACTCATCAAGGATCTTAGTGTAATTTTCCCAATATTGATAATTATATCTCATGGATACTTCTTGTTTTATCTTCTCATATACTTTACCTTCAGCCTTTTAAAGTTATTTAGGCTCTTGTAGAAACTCAATCTATTGCAGCCATTCTTCTTTGTCATCTCTCACATCAAGGATCACCTCTTCCTCTTGAACTTCTTCTTCAAACACCTCATCTTGATCCTTGGTTATATGGTCCACTATAATTCTATCTCCATCCTTATTATGAGAATATATAACTTCATTTGTGTCTTATATGTCTTGTTTTAAGAAGGTTGAGTTATGCTTGATAGCCCTAAGTGGAGTTCCAATGATAATTCTTCTTTATCATTACTTATGTCATCCTTTTACTCTATTGTAAACTAAATTTGTTCAATAGAGAAAAAGGATGAATGAGCCACCTCATGATACTAGAGGCTAATGTAAAATAGAGGCTCATGAATGGATATGGAAGAAAGAGAAAACTCTTGAAATGACTCTTGGATAGCAACAAATCTTTTTTGGGTTAAGGGTACATCACTTTATTCCATATCCACCTCATGATTTCCATCATCTTCTTGAACTTATCCTTTAACATCTTTCTTTCCCCAAGACTTCATAGTTTGGTCCCAAGTTGGAAGCTTGGAACTAGTAGGCTCTTTTAAGGATTTAATAGGTTCTTTTTGAAGAGAGGAATGGTAGAAGAAAGATATTTATGTTTATAGGTTGGGGATGAAGTATGATGTTCATGGATTGGCATGGATATGGTGAAAATTCTTTAATGGGATATTTAGGGAGAGGTAAAATAGGATGAGTAATAGGAAGGATATCTTCTTCATAGAATATTTCATCATCTTCTTGAGGATCTTTATAGCTTTTTGGAGATTCTTTTACAACTACAACTTGTTCCATAGCCTATTGGGTTTCACATCTCTCTAACCTATCAATCCACCATTGAAAAGCTTCTCTTGCCATGGATAATACTTCACTAATGACATATTTATTATCTTCCTCAGCATACCCCCACATGTCCATTAACAATCCAACTAAAACTCTTAACCAGTTTACAATACCATCAAGAGTTTCATCACAACACTAATCTAGCACACTCATATGCTTTTCTAATTCTAGAAACTTTGGCATAATTTCCCACACATTTTGAGAATGAGAGGTGTAGTAAGCTTGGACAAAGTTAATGATTTGTCTAACTTCTTTAAGAAAGGTTTTCAAAGCTTCATATTTTTCCTCCTAACTAATGGTGTTTTTTAACTCCTCATGACAAGGCTAAGGTGAATATGAGTCATATGGCTGGTCAACAATAGAATACTCATTTGGAAAGGGACTAGGTTGACCATAGGATTTCCATGAATCATAGGGAGGATGGTATTCTTGATAGGACTATTGATAAGGATAGAAAGGGTCATAAAAAGGTTGATAAGGAGGTGTATGGTAAGGATTCTCATCATAGCCATCCTTATCAGCTTTATAAGTCACATTAAAGGACAAGAATTGATTAAAATATTTATAAATAAATACTTGGGATGCTTAAAACTAGAAATTCATTTAGAGTCACCATTGGTGCTTGCTTTGATGCTTCCAAAATATTATAAGAGAGAAGACACACCAACAATCTCCCACTATTTAGACATTGTCCCACCAGGTGTGTCAAAACTATTGTCATCAAATTGTGCACCTTAGGATACTCTATGAGGTTCCTACAATTTGATTTAACATGAAATCATCTCTCAAATTGTGAGTGAACTTATAGGAGGGATAAATCTATAGATTATGAGGGATATCTCCCTAGATATGAATTGATGTGCTTATGATACTAAAACTACCTATTATGGGTGGAAAGGGAGAGAAATATAAATAAATCAAACCTAAAATAGGAGGTGATACATCAAGTGATACTTCCATTCATACACTTGGAGTTTTGATAATGAACTAAGACAACCAAGCTAGTCTCAACACCATTAATAAAGCTCCTTAGAATAAGTGTTTCTCATGAAGGCAAATAACAACTCAACAAATGAAGTCAAGTCAATAGAAGGTCAAGTATGACACTACCAAATTAATACACACTTCAGATTATATTTAAATAGAATACACTTCATGAAACCTATTATAAGAGAAGTCATTTATAGCAACACATTTAATGATTGCATGAAAACAAGATGAACTCAATCTATACTTGAAATTCAAGATGGATCACTTCATCATGTAGTGAAAATGTACTTAGAGTATAACCAACTTAATTTTCATTAGCTTAAGTATAAATCAAGGTACTATTTTGGTAGGATTTTACCATACCAAGAGTTGGAATCCCTTTGTAAAGCTAAAATGTCTTAAATTTATAAAATGTGAGAAGAGAGAGAGAGAAAAGAGAAGTCTAAAGGACACAAGGAAAATATTAAGGTTCTCCCATTAGTTAAAAAACATGATCATGAGGTGTAAGAGAGGTCAAGAAACTGATTTGGACATGTGTCCATCTCAAACCAAGCAACTCCCTCACATGTGGCATAGAAACTCTTCCACTTTTATTTGAAAATTGCTATCATCATTGCCCATATTGAACACTCCAAGGAATATTGGGGACAAGTGTAACCTGTATGATGAGGAGAGGGAAATATAAATATGATTCTGCCTACATTGGGAGTTTCCTTCATCATGAAATTCTCTTACATAAGCTCATAATCACCTTACAACCATGATCACCCTCCATTAGGATTGTTTTAACAATTAGCAGTAGAAATATTTTCATCTTTCTCAACTAATCCATAAAATAGGTGTTATGACACCTATATAAGCACCTCATATGCTCATCTCCATCCAAAACACCTTAAAAGACCTTCAAATTTAAGTTGCCACTCTTTCCACTATGTGATCACTCTTCTAATTCTAGAATGGCTAAAATGAGAAGACTAATAGAGACACTTAAGAAACATTTTTAGTTTTTAACATGACTTGAGTAGTTGATTTAGGCCTCAATATTTCTATCAAAGTTATTTGCATCACTTAACTCCTTAAATAACCTATAGGAAACACCAATTATGTGCTAAAACCTACCTCTATACCCTATCTATATGGAATCTATAAAATCAAATCACATTGTCAAAATATTTAAGAATGTCTTATAAAGCTTTCCTTTTATAACCATAGCCTCATTATTTCATCTTGGTGCCTTACTAGCTCAATTTCTCCAAATATGTCACTATAGGCTTCTTATGTCATGTCCCCTTTTTCGTGGACATTGACAGGTTTGATGATTAGCTTATTATGTGACCTTCGTAGGCTAATATGATGGATAGAGGGTCATAATGGAGCTTGGCTTGACTTTGATTCACAGAATTTCTACATTTGGTTTTCATTCAGGGTATTTCAGATGCATTGAGCCTGAGCTCCTACTTTTTAGGGATATTTGATATGCAGTGGATCACCTTTATTTTGGTATGGTCATATGCGGAATCACTCCCTGATTCACCTGCTTCGATCGGTTTGAGGATCCGATGTATATTGAGGGAGATATTAATATTTGATTGATTTAATCAAATATTAATTATTTGGTCTCATTAATAATTAATAATTAATTATTTGCTCTAATTTTAAATTAGAAACCCTAATGCTAATTTAAGAAAACCCTAATTAGGGCAAGCATATCTTTTGAGGGTATAAGGGTTTCACATGGAGGCCATTATTATCCATGCTTATTATTGATATTGATTCTTGTTAAGAAATTCTTCTGTGAAGACTGAGCCAAGGGTTCCAGGATTCCAATTGCAGTGAAGAACGTCAACTCTTCATTGTGTGCGATTCAGAGGTTGTGAAAGATCAGTCGATCTATTGCCGAATTGAGAGATAACTTCACACAGAAGTTATCATAGTATTACAGGTATTTGAGAGATAACTTCACTCAGAAGATATCACAAGGGTTTACAGGTATTTTCTTTATTTTGGGTTTTTGATTCAAGAATTATCCAGATATAGATCTTTTGTGTCAGCCCATAATTCTACAGATCAGGATCAGGCATACAGGGTGTGTCATATCAGCGGCCGTACGACTTCCGTACAGATCTGCGAAAATTCCGTACGCATCTACAGAAGGTTCAGGTACCGACATCGGCGAACAGGAACTTACAGAGACCGACATCGGTCGACTCATCACCGACGTCGGCAAGGGGACTACTACAGGTCGACCGACGACGGCAGTATAACCGACGTCGGCGACTGTGTTTTTTACACAGCAGGCCGAGACGTGCCAGATTCAACCCAGTTCACGGAATATTCAGGCTATAAGGCCGAACTTTCGATATTCTTTGTATACTTGACAGAGGATCTCAAATTGTAAGCTTATGAGCAAATAAAAAGAAATTATACTATGATTTATTCATCTATTTGAAGATATTTTTGCAGAAATTCAGATAAGCAATTTGGAGCTTTGTTTTAATATTCGAAGGGATATTACAGTGGTATCAGAGCTTATTGTGCAAATAAAGGAGCCCCTAAGTAAGGGACATTATAGTGGTATCAGAGCTTTGTGTCTTTCGATATTCCCTATTAGTAGGGGACATCACAGTGGTATCAGAGCTAAATTCCTGCCATCCTGTTGGGCACATCAGAATTAATGTCTTGCCATCCTGTTGGGTAGTTTGGGTAGATTGAATCAGCGAAGGATCATGATGCCTTCATATACTCAGAAACAGTGGGACAATGATATGAAGACGCTGGAACACAGTTTGAAGCAGTTGGATGAAACCTAGAAGAGGATGAATGAAATTCTTTCATATCCTACATCCAAAAACAACCCCGCATGATATATGACAGCGAAGGAGGAGTGGGAGTTAGTACCACCTCGAATTCAGAAGTTGTTGCCTTTTGATCGCTTTGTTAAGCATAGGAGAGAGCACTACAGATCACTTCGACGAAAGAGTAGCATGTCCCATGATTATTATGATTATGAGATAGGAGATAGTGAAGATGATGATGAGTTAGATGCTTGCACTCAGAGTGTACAGGTGGGCTCAGATGTTAGTGCACTGAGGGTTGATGATCTCTCAACTATGGCAGAGATTGTAGCAGAGTCCCAGGATCCGATTATTGCAGATGATACTCAGGAGATTGCAGTGGACAGTTTTGAGGACTTAGTTTCACCGGTTGTTTCTTTCCATATGGAAGAATTAGACAGTGATGCTACAGTTGTCGATACTCCGTCTGTTGATATGAGCTATGGATTTGATTCACAGAGTATGGATGGTAGTACTCCAGAGATCATTGATTCTGAGTCTACTCTTTTGGACCATGCATCAGAGGAGGATTGTAGGAGACAGTCTAGCCAGTGCCACCATGTGTCTAGTCAGCTGAGAGTTAGTGAGCGAGACATTGCTACCGCTTGCAAGCATTTCGATGATGCTCGTCAGTTGTTAGCAGTATATGGATGGGGTTCTCCTACTAGCATCGAGCAGGGAGGTAGTTATTTGTCCTTGACAGAGATCCACTCTTTATGGGAGGCTATCCAGATTTTGAGACATGATTATATGCAGTTGGTCGCCGACAGAGATTATCTTATGGAGTGGGGTAGCACAGCACATGATGCATTGTTGGTTGAGTAAGATAAGGTGAGTGAGCTTACTCAGCAGCTAGAGGCGACTTCTGAGATTCTTGAGACTACGCAGTTAGCTTATGAGGAGTCACAATTTCATTTGGCTGAGATGACCATGGAGTTAGAGCATTTACGGTCTTCACCAGCCCCAGACTCAGAGGTTAGTACATTGAGTGTTGTTGGTGAGTACGTTCCTATAGATATAGCTGAGGAACATGTTGTTGACGCTGACACACCGGTTCAGGACTTGGGAGTACCTAATTCTGAGGGGTTTGAGATACCAGTGGAGTCGAGTCTCCATATTGATTCTTCTCACACATTTGATAGTATGGTACAGTTGGTTGTGCCACCATTACAGAGGGATCAGTTATGGGATGGATTAACACCATCTTTTGTAGATAGGATTTGCAGTTTCCAAGTACACAATCTACAGTATCGACACATCCAGGGCAGTTGTGATTTCAGAGATTGGTTGAGTTGTGTTCGCCAATTTGATTATGGGTTCCTCTTTGTTCTACTTCTTTTGATGTTACAGGTACTTGCATTAATTCACAGCAGTGCAGAGCATAACTACATTTGGGATCCAGGTGGATCGAGTAGTTCATTGTTCTGAGATTGCTTGATGACAAGCAATTTCTGGAGGGGCGGATTGTCATGTCCCCTTTTTCGTGGACATTGACAGGTTTGATGATTAGCTTATTATGTGACCTTCGTAGGCTAATATGATGGATAGAGGGTCATAATGGAGCTTGGCTTGACTTTGATTCACAGAATTTCTACATTTGGTTTTCATTCAGGGTATTTCAGATGCATTGAGCCTGAGCTCCTACTTTTTAGGGATATTTGATATGCAGTGGAGCACCTTTATTTTGGTATGGTCATATGCGGAATCACTCCCTGATTCACCTGCTTCGATCGGTTTGAGGATCCGATGTATATTGAGGGAGATATTAATATTTGATTGATTTAATCAAATATTAATTATTTGGTCTCATTAATAATTAATTATTAATTATTTGCTCTAATTTTAAATTAGAAACCCTAATGCTAATTTAAGAAAACCCTAATTAGGGCAAGCATATCTTTTGAGGGTATAAGGGTTTCACATGGAGGCCATTATTATCCATGCTTATTATTGATATTGATTCTTGTTAAGAAATTCTTCTGTGAAGACTGAGCCAAGGGTTCTAGGCAATTGCAGTGAAGAACGTCAACTCTTCATTGTGTGCGAGTCAGAGGTTGTGAAAGATCAGCCGATCTATTGCCGAATTGAGAGATAACTTCACACAGAAGTTATCATAGTATTACAGGTATTTGAGAGATAACTTCACTCAGAAGATATCACAAGAGTTTACAGGTATTTTCTTTATTTTGGGTTTTTGATTCAAGAATTATCCAGATATAGATCTTTTGTGTCAGCCCATAATTCTACAGATCAGGATCAGGCATACAGGGTGTCATATCAGCGGCCGTACGACTTCCGTACAGATCTGTGAAAATTCCGTACGCATCTACAGAAGGTTCAGGTACCGACATCGGCGAACAGGAACTTACAGAGACCGACATCGATCGACTCATCACCGACGTCGGCAAGGGGACTACTACAGGTCGACCGACGACGGCAGTATAACCGACGTCGGCGACTGTGTTTTTTACACAGCAGGCCGAGACGTGCCAGATTCAACCCAGTTCACAGAATATTCAGGCTATAAGGCCGAACTTTCGATATTCTTTGTATACTTGACAGAGGATCTCAAATTGTAAGCTTATGAGCAAATAAAAAGAAATTATACTATGATTTATTCATCTATTTGAAGATATTTTTGCAGAAATTCAGATAAGCAATTTGGAGCTTTGTTTTAATATTCGAAGGGATATTACAGTGGTATCAGAGCTTATTGTGCAGATAAAGGAGCCCCTAAGTAAGGGACATTACAGTGGTATCAGAGCTTTGTGTCTTTCGATATTCCCTATTAGTAGGGGACATCACATCTTAGGAGGGTTTGAAGCTTTCTAACCCTCTTAAGGATGGTTCATGAAGTTGTGATGTTGAAACTATAAAATAATCTCAAAAATTAATTTTATTATACCATAACCAACTTATCCAAACACCTCCAACACCCATGCATGACCTCAATAGAGTTTTGAGTATGAGAAGATGGCATCTTAGGCTCAAAGTTGTATTTTAGAATGTCTAAAAGTCAAATTACCCCTCTTGGGTTAATTTAAAGTGTTTTTCTACATCCTAAATCTTAACTGATTACCATTTCTCAATATTCCTCTCAAAGTGTTATTAATTCTCTACTTACCTTAATTCTCTAAGTGGCTACACCAACCAAGTAACTGGCTCTTAAGAAGAACACTAGGCTTAGAGGCCTAAAGTCAAGAAACATGAGTTTTTACCTTGTAAGGGATAGTGTAAACCTTCATTAACATGTGTGAGGTTTTAATAAGATATTTAAAACTTCATTAGAGTTTTTAAATTACATATTCACCTCCTTGGCTCACCTTAGAGTCATGTCATCCAATCTACTATCTAAAAGAAAAAGTTATATCTACAACTGAGTGTGTCCTTCTTCTTTATGATCATATTCACCCATAATATAGGATTCATTTCATTATATAAATAATTTTTACATTTAAGACAATACAAAGTGTTTTGACTTCCTCTTAGACTACCTTTATACACTAGTTCATGCCTCACTAAGCTAATCTCCATTATCCTCCAATGTTCTTGTGAGATTCTCGTAGGTGTATATCTCCTTGATTCTATCTATTGGCAAGTATCTTGAGGTGACTGAGTGTGTAATGGGATATTATAGAATCTAAAGTTCATACTTGACCCAACATTAGTCTCCTAGGGTTATTCATGGTATCACATATCACTCTTTTCTTCCAAAACACACATGGCCTATTGAAACACTAACACACACCTACAACTAGGCATATGACTTAGAGTGATTTAGAACCACATGAGGGTATATTTATCCATGATAAAATGTGAAAACATTTGGATAATATCAAAAATTATTAAAAATTCATTAATTATTCTCTAAACCTTACTATATCTTTCAACCATCTAGTTAGTTGTAGCATGCTTGTGAACCAGTCCATATAACTCTATTTTAGTGCCTTAGTTATAGGTTACTTGAGCTAGTTTTTAGGATTTAAGAGCATAATACACACCCTTTTTTATGTCACAAGCTCATGTGAGTGAACCTTTATAATTTTTCAAAGATAAGCTCCACCTTTTGTACTAATGCAGCCCACATTCCTAAGACTAGGCCACTACTTGTTAGACTAAGACACTTCTTAGGACCTTGCCTTTAGGTCATGTTCTGAGTTTAGATTGATGTTTTATGGACCTTATTAATTTTTTACTTAGACAAAAGACTCCCCTTATTCATTATTTTTCTCCCTATAATATTTCAAACCATATCATTTCATGGTTAGGTCTCCAACTAATATACCTCTGCCTGAATTTAAGTTACTCTCGAGTACCTTGAGGTCTCAATTCTTCCTTGAACCTTATATACACATTGAAGGCTCCAAACAAGTTTCAAACTCCAAACTTATACCTCATTATCCATATGCCCTTAAGACTATGTTTTATGGATTATATGGCCTATAGGTTAGTTTTGGGTCACCTAGGTCATGTGATTGGAAATAATTATCTCCAATTTAGTATTAGTACCATAAAAACATCCACCTTCACCTCAAAATTTCAAACTCGATCATTATATGCCCAATTGAGGTGAACCTTTGCTAAGCCTATTGTAGATGAGTGTTCCCAGGCCTATACGTATAGAGGGTTTGCATTAGGGGATTTAAACATCAAATTAAACTTTAATTTTGTCATAAATAGATTATAAATTATATTTAGACCATTTTGGATGGTTTTAACTTGATTTAATAGTTGAGGATCATCAAAATGGAGTGCAAGACCACTTTTCCATCTATAACTTGTAGATATCACTATTCAAATTCAGTGATTTTTGGCAACTTTTAAGCTTGTTAAAACTCCATCTCCAGTCCTACTTTGGCCTTAAAAAATTATATTATGAGTGTTATTTGTGGATAGGGATAGAAAAAAACAAAAACAAAAATTGGAATTTGAAACATATTTGGTGATGAAAAATGTTATTCTAAAGAAGCCCTAAGATCTCTATTTTGGTCCTTTAGGGATTGAGAGCCCAAAACAATCAAGTCATTTTTTTGAAGGAAAATCTTGCCTTGTATATCATATTAAGTATTAATATAATTAAATATAAGTCTATTTAATATTATATAACTTAAAAAATTCATTCCACCATGGGTCTCACCATTTATACCTCCATACAACCTCTTGAATTCAAGCACAAGCTGACTATAAGTGATAATGCAATGAACACGGGAATAGGTAAGCAATTTGGATTTGAAATGGAATTGATTTTATTTATCCCAAAAGTATTAATTTAAATAAAACTTTAAAACATGATTCCAAGTACATTATAACACTTCATAGAGCTTCTCTAATGTTGAGAAAACTCAAGTGATGCACCCATGACTGCCAACTTTGAGAAACAAGCACATTTTAGAATCCTCCTTAAAGGGAATTTAAAGTTAAGTATTGTATGATTGAAACATAATTTATAGGATAAAATTAACACCTAAAAACACATCATCAAACTCACATATCTCCCTATATTCTTGAAAAGAAGAAATAGATGCAAACTTACACTCCTCTTGAATGTAATTCCATAAAAAGCCACCTAGAGTGTAAGCTATTGTTCATAAAGGAGGAACGATATTGAAAATTATTTATCTAAAATTTAAGTTTAATTATATTAATATATACACCTAGAATCAATCCTCCCAATTCCACTTGTACAACCCATGCCAAGTTCATAAAGTTGCTTCTTCTTTGCTTGTCAAGTGAGAATGGAGGAAAACAAGTTATAGATGATTTTTTTTAAATTATTATTTAAAAAAAGTGTTTAGATAGATGATTTGAGGTGAATATTTAATATTCCCACGTTTTTAGTTTATTATGGACTTGATAAGTCTGTACAAGTGCCCAAAATCTCCTATTTTTTAGGGAAAATGCCATTTCTTGATCATAACTAGTTTATAAGTATCCCTTGACCTTGACTGGTTCTGACATGATTTGACCTTATCCACATTTTTATCCACCTTTATGACATATATTTTAAATCCCATCATATTTACAAGTCAATTAATGAGCTAGAAATGTAGCCAAATGACCCTTTTTGCACATGAGACCTAACAAATGGTTAATTTATGACTTGAAGACACATTGAAACCTAGAAAAGACCATTTTAGGAAATTTAAAAAATAAATTAAGTGTTTGAATAAGTTTTATCATGGTTTACCAATGTTGAATTTTTTTAACTAGGTTAGTACTAGGAGAATTGACTTCAACAAGGACTAAGGGAAGAGCAAGTGGACATATAGGACAATAAGAGACCCCATAGGACATATGAAACTTTCCTAAAAAATTTAAAATAGTGAGGGTTGACCCAAATTTTAATTTGGGTAAAAATTGGTTAAAAATTATCTTGGGACTTAAACCAACTCCTCATGCCATTTTTAGAGCTTGGAAACACTCACAAGCGTCCCTGCCAGCTCTCTCATTTCAGCTAGTCTAGTGAGTCATCTAGGGAAGGCTTAGAGAAAATGGTGAATATTCATTTGGAAATCCTTAGGATTTTTTATTTTAACTAATACCATTAAAACTTGGGACACATGTCATTTCTCTTCTTTTATGGATTATATTATAGGTTTGAAGAGTTTTTAGATGTTAAGTGTGAGAAGTATAAGGAAAAGGGCTATTTTGGGACTACTAAGGATGATTATGCATTACCATATGATAATGAGTGGTTTAGGACCTCACCAATGCATGTGAGGACTTATTTTTAACCCCTCTTACTCAATTCCATCATCGAACCTAATCAATTATAGTTATATGGTAGTTTTGGAAGGCAAATCATGAGGGGAAATTTTCTATGCATGGAAAAGGTGTTTCTTGACCACCTTGAAAGTATTGAATTATTGGAGATGAAATTTTTAACTCTTCACATGGTGTGTTTTTCCCCATCCCTCTCTACCATGTAATTGTAATTTATCTTCACATTATTGACACATGTCCAAGTGACTCTTGGACTCCCCGTATCTCTCTTTCTCTCTTCTCATTAATTCTATACATTGAGCCTTTTAGCTATTATATGCATCTCTCTACCTCAGTATGGTGAAGCCCTACCAAATTTTGACTTAAATCGATAAATAAAAGTGTTTTACCTCATTTAAAGATTACACTAAGTGTACACAATGGATGTTAGTCTTGTGTAAGTATAAGTTTTGTCTACCTTCACATGTTACTCTCCTTAGTACCTTATGTGTTTGTAATATCTCTTTTGTAGGTCAACAGGAAGTGTCAAAGTAAATTTTAGGTGTAGTGAGTATGCTACTCAATATAGTGTCTTATAATGTCTAATTCTTAGTTCCTCCTAACCTATATTACCTCCAAGACCCCATGTTGAAGTATTGATGTGAAAGGGAAAATTGACATTGGATGAAGTGTATGTGTAACTTGTCCTTAGTTTCAAGTGCATGCTAAGGGTATCACTATAGAAAATATTTTTTTGTATCATCTCCTATATACTAGGTTTACTTTCATGTTATCCCTATCCATTTTCATCCCTCAAGTGTTAGTAGTAGGATATGAGCCTTAATGATGCATCAAGGGGAGATAGCCCTTAATCTAGAGATCCACCTCCTAATAGGGACACCCATAGCCTTGAGGTGGTTCTTTTGTCTCATTTGAATAAGGATAACATTTTATCATCTCCTCATTAGGTGCAAGTTCAAGTGACAACAATACCTTCATACCACAAAAACACCTAGAGCACATCACAAAGAAATGTATAGACCTTTATGAGCATCAAACTCTTATGATCATTTGCATCAATGTCATTAAGCCACCTAAAACCACCCATTTTGACTCTATATTACAAATTTTTCACAAACCTCTAGAGAAAACTCATGAACTTGTTGTTTCCTCTTAGCCAAAGACCTTATTCTAATTAGCATTATCATATTGAGCACACAAACTTGATTTTACACACCTTCTTACTCAATTCAACTACTTAATCCTCTTATCCTAAGACTTGACCAATTACAAATCTCCCCCTAACTTCATGATTCTTCAAGAACATGACATTCAACAAGTCTTCAAATACTTATACTAGAGCATCCAAACAATGATCAACATGCCAATCTCCTTCTCAAGATAGGACCACTGAGATTGTTCACATGATTATTTTTTTCAATAAAATTTATATAAAAGAATTCACAAACATACCTTGTTTACATACCATCTCATCAAAAAATATCTAATAGCCACCAAGATTCTTCTGATAGACATGTGTTTCCTTGAAACCTAGACAGAGATGCCCCTTTGACATAGTGAGACTAAAAGTCTAAAAACTTATGAGACTCCCATATCTCCATATATTTCTTTAAATTTTAGTCTTTATTGACTTTAATTGAATCCTTAACTTCATTCTTTATTTATATTTGTCAACAAATTTTGCCAATAGAAACTCTTGACTCTCCTTTATTTTTGATTCTTTTTCCACCTTGGCAAATAATCCGTCAAGACTCTTGGACTCAATAAGGTTAGTCTTATTAATCTTTACTACCTCAATTATCCATATCATATTTTGACTCTTCTCATTTACTATAGCCAACTTACCAACTTGACCTTTGAGTTTAGACTGATATACAACATATCCTTCTAAAGCAACTTTCTTACCAATCTTATGACTAGAAAAATTGACAATGATTACATTTGGTTTCCATACCTAATTTTTTTCCTTTATTAAACCTTCTATGAGATCTTATATCCTTTGACATACCTTGAATATATCTTAAGACTATTTGGATAGAGTCTAGAAATATGTCCATCTTTATGATAACTAAAATAAATAGCATCATTTGTACCTTTTGATAGATTTGAACTATGATTCAATCTTTGGCCCAAAAATCCTATCAAAGTTTCATGAATGTCCCATTCTTGACTAACTTCATTCTACTATTCTTAGCTCTATGATCATACTTATTACATGTATAAAAATGACCATGAAATAAACTATCATAGCTTGAATCATTTGGTTATCATAACAGACCTTTCATTACTTTTCAATTTTACAATCGCCTTTGACTTGCTCAAACTTTTCATGCTCTTTTCTTAGTTTGTTCAACTTATCTATGAGTTGTTCATAGCTCATTCTTCAACAATTTTATCTTATTTTTCATTTCATCATACTCACTATTACCTTGAACTCATTTTGACATATGCTTCCTCTAAATTAAGTCTTAAGATGTCTTCATTATTCTTCTCTTGTCATTAGATTTACATTAGCTACCCCTAACTGCTCCTCTCAAATTTGTGATCTATTTTCCATTTTCTTTGACTTGTTCTAATTTATTTTGTTCTTCTTTAGGCTTTTCTATCTTTATTATGACCTTTTCATACTCATATTTTTTGTGAAAAAAATTAGTCTTTAATTGATCAATTTCAAATTCTTTAGATTTCATGTTTGAACATGCAGTCTCCATATAAATTATGAGAGCTTGGATAGTCTCATTATAAATCCTATCTTATTTAGCCATGTTATCTTTTATAATAGATTTTTGTTCTATCAAACTTCCCTCAAAATAATCTTCTTCTTCTTCTTCTTCTTCTTCTTCTTCTTCTTCTTCTTCTTCTTCTTCTTCTTCTCTCCTTCTCCTTCTCCTCCTATTCCTCCTTCTCCTCCTCCTTTTGCTCCTCCTTCTCCTCCTCCTCCTCCTTCTCCTCCTCCTCCTCCTCATCCTTCTTCTTCTTCTTCTCCTC